>VDFB02252616.1:109707769-109836600 GCA_007258455.2 Sequoia sempervirens | reverse complement strand
TCACACACTCACTCCATCTATCTCTCTCCCCTATACCCTAACCATGAAACCCTAAACCCTTATAACCCTCGACCATAAACCCTTAACCCTTAAACCCTCTACCATATACCCTAAACCCTAAACCTTTAACCCTTAAACCCTCTACCATCTACCATTAAACCTTAGGTCTATGTGTACAAATATCAGATATCCAATTTGTAGAACTAAAATCATACCGTTACAAAACATCCTAATTTGTTTTCAAATGAATTGATATCAGATTATAACCGATATCAAATTTGTGGGCCATATAAAACCCCATGTGGGCCATTTTGTGCATTCCAACGACCCTACATTCTGTTTGCAGGTGACACACACACGGTTTCAGACAGGAAGAGACAAAGATCAACTTTTTGGAGCATATTCTACTCAAATTTGTCATAAGAAATAATTTTTTAGCATCTTTTATGAGGTATAATGGGGAGCAGCAGTCATCGGAAGCAAAAATGTAAGAGAAAGCTTACAAAGAAGAAATTGAAGCATATAGACAAAAGAGATAGAGAAAGCTCATAGGAAGAGAAGACAAGGTATGTTAAATATTGGTGAACCTAACCCCATGGTCTTTCAAGTGAAGAGGAAATTGAAGATGTTCAAGGTGAAAATATTCAAGATGAAAATGTTGGAATTGAATATGTTGAACATGATATTCAAATTAGGAATGAAATTATTGAAATTGATAATGAAAATGTTCAAGGTGAAAATGTTGGATTTGAAGATGTTGAACATGATATTGAAATTGGGAATGAAATTATTCAAATTGATATTGAAAATGTTCAAGGTGAAAATTTTGAAATGAAGATTTTGAACATAATATTGAAGAACGTGTAAATTATGTTTCACCAGATTACATGAGAAATGAAGAACCTTGTGTGGAAGAAAGACATATTCAATTTCAAGACCTTCAAGAACCCCTAAATGGTTACTTGAATTTGATGAGAACATTATAAACAATTTTGAAGGCAAGAGGTCAACACGAACTGTTCGGTTGTGGGCTAGAAGACTTTTCAACCAATATTTTAGTAATAAGACATTGATCGAGCAATGCCAACCTTTTGTACAATTTCTAAAGATGCAAAAGATGAAACCTTTGCTAGCCAAATTGAAGATTTGTGTGAACAAGAAGACTGAAAAAAATTCTATTATTGTCAAAAATCTTTTTAATGCTCTCAAGTCTATTGGAAAAATTAACAAGGAAAAGGATAAGAGAGCTGCTTGGAGAGTCATTACAACTGCCCTAGTAAGCCATCAATTGAAAAAGGCTCACTTTATGAGACAAACTTGTATTGATTTTGACATAAATCGTAAAACTTTGGATAGAGCACTTGCAAGAAGAGAAATAATAGATGATCCTCTTCAAAATGATACATGAGCTTTTGTCGGAGGCTTCCACGTGTTGATAAGAAGCTAACCGATAATGTAAAGCGGTAATTCAACAATTTTGGCATGATACCTCTAGAGTATCACCCAATGCAAAGGATGTTTTAAAGTTCTAATTGGCAATCGAGACCATACACCACATCCTAAACATTTCTTGGAATCAAGCCAAACAATGTTCAAATTTTTATTGAAACACATAAAAATATGGAAATCTCAAAAAGGACTTTTGAGGGTTTGAAGCCATTTTATTGTGTGCCTCTTAAGATCAATACTTGTTGTTGCAAATATCGTTTGGTTTTTCAATGTACCATGAGCTATTATGCTATATCCGTTCTACTTTGCATACTAATGAAATGTTGGGAGTGTGGTGCAATGCATCTTCGAAATCATCAAGGGACTTGCTAGATCTATTTTTATGTTCTAGAGATGATGGTTGCTTTTTCTATAGAAATGATTGTTTAAATGCAAAGTGCTCACAATGTGGTGGCTTGTCAAAGTTTGTTCAATGTTTTCATGAGAGTTTCGAACATGAATTTGGAAAGAAGCTTGTTGAGAAAAATAGAAATGAAATAGTCAAATATACTTTGCAAAGTGGAGGTGAAGGTTCTAGATGTGAGTTGGTTACAAAAGAATGTAGTGTTGCTGATTTTATTTCAGATTTTAAGGACAATATTTTCTACAAGTATGCAAGGCATGGTCATAGGTCTCAGTGGTTGGATCAAAAATTTAGGATGTGTAAGGACTCTTTTCTGATTGGAACTATTATATTAGTGGTTGATTTTGCAGAAAACTACACATTGCAACCACAAAACGAGGTACAACCTCAGTATTACAATTCCATTCAGATTGCTATTTTTGTCCACATAATGTTTAGACATGCACCTGATAGTACAAAGGAGGATCGAAAGATAATCAGAGAGTATCATTTTTATATGAGTGATGATAGATCTCACTCATCTGAGTATGTCCAACATTGTTTCAAGAATTTTTTTGAGTTCTTGCAGGAGCATGATATAGCAATGGGCCGACATCTAATTTGGTCAGATAATTGCACAGGTCAATTCAAGAATTCTTGTATGTTTTATTGGTTGAGTAGAATGCATGTAGAGAGGGGTCTACCTCATATTTGGAGTTTTTTTGAAGCTGGACATGGGAAAGGGGAGCATCATGGAGCAGGTGCATGTTGGAGTTAAAATGACACTGAGAGGGGGGGTGAATCAGTGTCTTATAAGATTTGACTAGTTTTCATCAAATTCAAAAATCATAGCTTAGATTTAATCTCAATATACTCTAATTAAAGCATTCATGAGTTGAATGTAATCATTCATAAATAGAATTGAGAAGGATAATAACCAAATAGTGAACTGAAATAATCAACAACACAATAAAGCAAAGGGAACTCAGAAGAACAAGAAGACTTCAGATTTTACCGAGTGGAAAACCCTCCTGGGGTATAAAAACCACTCCCTAAATGCCTTCCAAGCTTAATATTTTAAAGAAAAGTTCACAATGCCTTATAGGATAATTTTTGAGCACCCACTCAAGGAGCACTAGCCCCTCATTTTGAGACACCCATCTCAAGGAGTACCAACCCCTCAAATTATGTTTTGAACAATAATAGTGACTCAGAGGATTTCTCTATTTTCATTTAAGCACATATCTTTCTGCAGAGTTCATTCATACATTTCCATATAGACAAGCAATGATACTCTCAGAATTACATAGTTTTCAACACTGGTATTTATATACATTTCAAGTATGTATATCGATAATAAGATCTTGTGTTTTTCACCAGAATTTGAAACTCACATGCTAATTTTAGCTTAATAATGATAGTTTGTAGATGATGGAAAAAAACAAGAGTAATGCTTATCCAGAAAGCTGCAAATCATCCATTATTTCAAAAACGCAACTGCTCAAAGAGGAAACTTAATGAATATGCTGCCATGTAATGATTCTGAGATTCGTTGCAATCAATGATGTCATCTTGCAACTATATTTTGAATTTTTCATAACGACCACATAGTTTGAGATTTCGTTAACCAATCACTGAGACACAAGAGTCTTTCTCACCGAGATGCCCTTCTGTTTCATTCACTGTCACTATAGCCTTTTCCTCATTTCCTTTCACTGTGACCCAGCGATGTCGGGAAGACCTCTCGCAGACCACATGATGGTTTACTGAAATCCCTCTTATGTGTCGCTATAACCATCAACCGTCGGGGAGACATTTTGTAGATAAGACTTTGTTTTTTCGAGAGCCCTCGTGATCAACCTTGTCGTCGTGACAATTCAACACTTATGCCGAAGGCAACTTCATCGCCGACAGTCATCCCTCTATTTGTCGCTGTGACATTTCAATACCTATGCCAAAGGCCTTTGTCATTTCCAAGTCACCAAAACAATACATGGTCAGGGAGACACTATATAGACTACCCCTTGTTTTGCCGAAACATCCCGAGCTCACCCTAGATTGCCAAGACAGTATCAATCTCACACCGATGAGCCTTTGATAGAAACCCCTTGTGTGATGTCGCTGTAACATAATGGTTCTCTCACCGATGCACCCTTTTGTCTTATGAGGGTCACTATAACATACCGACATTGGGGAGACCTCTTGTAGATCATTTCAGTCATACTGAAACACCCTGAATTCACACCAGTTCGCCGAGAGTTCCAGAAAGTCCTGACTCTTGCCGATGCGCATCCATCCACCATCAGTCGGTGTGACATTGAACATTCGCTATGACTCTTCGCCGAAGCCTTAAGCTCTTGCCGATGAGTTTCCTTTTAATCTCCGATCAGTGTGACATACCTATTTCGTTGAGACCACATACCGATGGAACAACTCTTGCCGATAGACTTCCACATGCACTAGTTGGGGAGACAATGTGATTTTGCTATGACCTCAACCCGACGGCCAAATACATGCCAATATAGAACACTTTCTGTCGCTGAAACAAAAGAGAAGTCTTGCCAACAATGGCCTGTAAGATAAATTCAATCGCCATGACATCTAAAATGTCTTGCCGATAGGCAACTCAGACATTTCAAAGTTGATCGGGGAGACCCTACCATTCTCACACCGATATGAGTAAGCCCGAAAGAGAAACATCCAAAACCTGTGATGTGCAAGGAGAACCATCCTGAGACAGATTATCAATGAGAACAAACTGAAAGAGATTTTTTCATCAAGGACAAACTGTAAACACAACTAAGATTCAACAAACTCCCCCTTTGTCCTTGATGGCAAAACACCAAAGACTCTCCCCCTTTTTTCCTCAAGGAAAAGAATAGAAGAACACATCTGAGAAGCTAATCAAAATACCATGAGAAACAACTACAAAAAAAATAACAAAGTGTAGCAACCAATATTGTAGGAGAGTTGTAAGTGAATCAAAACATATAACATGTTCCCCCTAATCCAATGCATGGAAAATCAAAGAAGTAAAGATTGAGAGATAACTCCCAATCGAAGTCTCAACCTTTGAAATAACTCTTTAGCTAAGGGCTTAGTAAAAATATCAGCCACCTGATCTTGAGAGCCAACAAATTGTAAACAGACTTCATTAGCCAAAACCTTTTCTTGAAGAAAGTGAAACTTGATAGCAAGATGTTTAGTGCGAGAGTGCAAAACAAGATTTTTGGAGATACTTATCGCACTTGTGTTATCACAAAGAATAGAAATAGGTTTAGGAATTTCAATACCCATATCAGATAGAGTTTGACTCATCCAAAGAACTTGAGTACAACATGAAGTGGCAGCAATGTATTCTGCTTTTGTAGTAGAGAGAGAAACAGATTCTTGTTTCTTGTTGTGCCATGCCACTAAACGATCACCAAGAAAGAATGCAGCACCACTGGTGCTTTTCCTATCATCCAAACAACCAGCCCAATCAGCATCAGTATATGCAATCAATGAAAAATCAGTGCTTCTAGGATACCAAAGGCCATAATTAAGAGTGCCCTGAATATATTTAAAAATCCTTTTAACAGCAGTGACATGGGATTCTTTAGGTGATGCCTAAAATCGTGCAACTGTGCAAACTACCTGCATAATGTCAGGTCTAGAGGTAGTTAAATATAACAGACTGCCAATCATTGATCTATATTCAGTTTGATTTGTATCAAGGGAACCATCAACCTTAGTAAGTTTGCATCCAGTAATCATTGGAGTGCTAACTAGATGGCATTCATCCATCTGAAATTTCTTAAGCATCTCTCTAGCATACTTGGTTTGATAAATAAATATTCCATTTTCATGTTGAGAGATTTGAAGACCCAAGAAGAAATTTAATTCTCCTAATAATGAAATTTCAAATTCAGATTTCATTAGCTGAGAGAATTTTTTACTTAATGTAACATTGTTGCAGCCAAAAATAGTGTCATCAACGTATATTTCAACAACCAAAATATCAGAACCTTTAATTTGAACATAAAGATTGCTATCTACACCTCCTATAACAAAACCATTTGAAAGCAAATGACTATCAAGCCTAGAGTACCAAGCTCTAGGTGCTTGTTTTAAGCCATAGAGGGCCTTTTTCAATCTGTAAACATGATCAATCTTATCTTTGCACATAAATCCTTCAGGTTGTTCAACATAGACCTCTTCATCTAAATAGCCATTTAAAAAAGCAATTTTGACATCCATTTGATAAACAGTAAAGTCTTTATAAACAAAATAAGCCAAGAATATTCTGATAGATTCTAATCTAGCAATGGGTGCAAATGTTTCACCAAAATCAATACCTTCTTGTTGAGCATAGCCTTTGTAGACAAATCTTGCTTTGTTGTGAATGACATTACCATTTTCATCAAGCTTGTTTCTGTATATCCATTTGCCTCCAATGACATTCTTGTCATCTGGTCTTGGGACTAACTCCCAAGTCTGATTTTTCTCAATTTTTCTCAATTTCTTCCTGCATAGCATTAAGCCAACATGAGTCCGTGAGAGCTTCATTAAAAATTTTAGGCTCAAACTGAGTAACTAGATAGAAAGCTATTTGTGCCTTTTCATCATATTCTCCAGCCTTTCTTCTAGTTTGAATTCCTGCATTTTTATTCCCAATAATCTGATCTTTGGGGTGGTATTTAGTTAGAGCTTTTGATGCAACCTTTTCAGGACTTGTTGTTTCAATTCTAGGGCTTGTTGACTCAATTCCTTCTGAAATTATTTCTAGTTCAAGTTCTTCTTCCTCATTATCCTGCAAAGATTCAACATACAAATGTGATCTCTCATCAAATTTTACATTAACAACTTCAAAAATCTTATTAAGCCTTTTGTTAAGGCATTTATAAGCTTTACTGTGAGTTGAGTATCCCAAAAAGATACCCTCATCACTCTTTGATTGAAAACTCCCAAGGTTATCATCATCCTTTTTGATAAAACACTTACTTCCAAAAAATTTAAAGTATTTTACAGAAGCAGTTCTTCCATACCACAATTCATAAGGAGTGTGTTTAGATTTCACTCTAATCTGCACTCTATTCAAAATGTATACAGTTGTATGAACAACTTCTTTCCAGTACATATCAGGCAACTTGGCTTCATCTAACATTGTTCTAGCCATTTCTTTTACAGTTCTATTTTTACGTTCAACTACCCCATTTTGTTGAGGTGTTTTTGTTGCAGCATACTATCTTTTAATGTCGTGTTGTTCACAGTAATCAATAAACTCTTGTGATGTGAACTCACCTCCTTTGTCAGATCACAGACATTTAAGTTTCAAATCAGATTCCTTCTCAACCAATTTACAAAAGATTTTAAACCTTTCAAATGCTTCTGATTTGTGCTTAAGAAATGTGACCCAAACCATTCTAGTATAATCATCCACAAACAGCATAAAGTACCTTTCACCATTAATAGACCTTATTCTGGTTGGTCCACATAAATCAGAATGCACAAGTTGTAAAGGTTTTGAAGAAGAATTTTCTTTTGTTTTGAAACTAATTTTAGTTTGTTTACCACTTAGACATTCTTTGCACACAGAATTTTCTGGCTTGTTAAGTATTGGTAAACCTCTAACATTTTGATTCTTACTTATTCTAACCAGATTTTCAAAGTTTATGTGTCCTAATCTTTTATGCCATAACCAGCTTTCTTCAATTTGGCTCATTAAACACATACCTTGATTATTGTCATTGCTTGATGTGTCGAGAAGATTGTACACATTTCCTTTTGTCCTCCTTCCAATTGCAATAGCCTTTCCTAGCTTGTTTTTAATCTCACATCCCTGCGAAGTGAAAAGAACATGGTAACCACTATCACAGATTTGACTAACACTTAGAAGATTGTGCTTGAGACCTTCCACATAGTACACATTATAGATAGGAGTGTCTTCATTCAGAAGAAGTGAACCTCTACCTTTAATTTGAATACCAAAGTTATCACCAAACTTAACATATCCACCTACATAATCTTCAAGATTTATAAACTTATCCTTGTCGCCAGTCATATGGTTAGAACATCCACTGTCCAGGACCCATAAGTCCTTTTTCTTGGAATGAAAAGTTGTTTGAACCAACATAGTTTGCTCAATGTTGTTGACAGTCTTAGGTTTCCAAACCTTTTTAATTTTCTGCTGTTTAGATTGCAAATCAGTTCTGCACTGTTTGACAGAATGTCCCAAAGCATTGCATTTAAAACATCTGGTTTGTCTAACAAAACCATAGTGTTGCCTAAGACCAAACCTGGGTATTCTAGGATTCATAAGCCTGCAAGTGCTCACCTTATGGCTAAATTTGTTGTAGAAAAAACAATAACCATAGAAGAAAGGATTGACTCTATATGAAGATCTATTACCTCTTAGAGACTGAACATGATCCTTACCAAATTCTGAGTGATTTGAACCTGAACCTTTGACTTCAGAAGAGGGGTTTTGTTTTGCATGGTCAATTGAGCATTCACCCTTTTTGAAACCAACACCAGTTTTATCTTTGTACATCTTCTACTTGCCAAGCATCTCATTTAGTTTTAGAGTGCTTTCATATTTTTCAATTTCCTTCCTAAGACAGACTGCTTCTTGTTCCAGTTTTTGAATTTCTTGATCTTTGTAGCTTACAGTCTCTCGAAGGTAGTCTTCAAATCTTTTAGCTTCTTCAAGCTGAGTTTTCAGAGAGATCATTTCTTGATCTGGTTTGTGTTCTTGAGCAAGGACTTGTTTTTTGAGTTTTCTAACCTCTTGTAAAGCACATTTCAGCTCACTTTCAAGATCTACTACACCTTCTTCAACGTCAAAGGTGTTAGAATCATTTTGCTAAGTAATTTCAGCCATGAACAGAGTTTCATCTTCTTCAGCTGATGAATCTTCAGACTCAATTTCAGATTCATCCTTACTAAACGGACTTTTCTTCTTTTTGAAATTGAAGTTTTGTTTAGGTTTGAAGGCCTTCTTCATAGGCTATTTTTCAGTTGTCTTGTTGTCACAAATTTGATCATCATAGGGACACTTTGCAGCAAATTGACCTATTTTGCCACAGTTAAAACATTTAAAGGGAAGTTTTCCCTTATATTTTCATGATCCCTTTTTAAATCTTCTAACAAAATGGGATTCTTTAGAATCAGACAACTTTGATTCACTGACTTCAACTTTTTCTTTCTTTTTAGTGTTAAAGGCAGTTTCTTTACCTATTGAATTGTTTTTGCTAGTTCTCATTTCATAGGCAGTAAGTATTCCTTGTAGGCTGTCTAAGGTAAGCTTGTCAAAGTGTTTCTTTTCTTCTAGGGCTGAAACCTTAGATTCAAATTTGGATGGTAAGGTTCTAACAACCTTTGTGACCACATCAAATTCATTAACCTCTTGACCTAGACCTTTCATTGAATTGACAACTTCATCTACTCTTAGGAAATATTCAACCACTTTTTCGTCATCCTTCATTTTCAAATCCTCAAACTAATGTTTGAGTGTAATGATTTTTAACAGTTTGACTTTCTCATTGCCTTGATATATAGTTTCAAGTTTTTCCCAGATTCCATGAGTAGATTTGCAATGCATGACTTTAATGAACACATCTTTAGTTAACCCACACAAGAGGGCATGCTTAGCTCTGGCATTTGTTTCATACTTCTTCTTTTCAGTAGCATCAGTGGGAATAGTGGCTGGTACATTGTAATCTTCTAAAACAATGCTCCAAACATCAACATCAAAAGAAACAAGAAAAGCTTCCATTATGATTCTCTAGAACACATAATCAGTTCCATCAAATAACAGAGCTCTGGATACAGAGGCACCGTCTTGAGAATGTGCCATTAAAAACAAACTCCAAGACCAAGATCAATCCAAGGTAATTAAACCTATTAGAGGATCCTACGCTCTGATACCAATTGTTGGAGTTAAAATGACACTAGGAGGGGGGGGGTGAATCAGTGTCTTATCAGATTTGACTAATTTTCATCAAATTCAAAAATCATAGCTTAGATTTAATCTCAATATACTCTGATTAAAGCATTCATGAGTTGAATGTAATCATTCAAAAACAGAATTGAGAAGGATAATAACCAAACAGTGAACTGAAATAATCAACAACACAGTAAAGAAAAGGGAACTCAGAAGAACAAGAAGACTCCAAATTTTACTGAGTGGAAAACCCTCCTGGGGTATAAAAACCACTCCCTAAATGCCTTCCAAGCTTAATATTTTAAAGAAAAGTTCACAATGCCTTATAGGCTAATTTTTGAGCACCCACTTAAGGAGCACTAGCCCCTCATTTTGAGACACCCATATTAAGGAGTACCAACCCCTCAAATTATGTTTTGAACAATAATAATGACTCAGAGGATTTCTCTATTTTCATTTAAGCACATATCTTTCTGCAGAGTTCATTCATACATTTCCATACAGACAAGGAATGATACTCTCAGAATTACAATCAACAACTCTTACAGTTTTCAACACTGGTATTTATATACATTTCAAGTATGTATGTCGATAATAAGATCTTGCATTTTTCACCAGAATTTGAAACTCACATGCTGATTTTAGTTGAATAATGACAGTCTGTAGATAATGGAAAAAAACAAGAGTAATGCTTATCCAGAAAGCTGCAAATCATCCATTATTTCAAAAACGCAACTGCTTAAAGAGGAAACTCAATGAATATGTTGCCATGTAACATTTCTGAGATTTGATGCAATCAATGATGTCAGCCTGCAACTATATTTTGAAGTTTTCATAATGGCCATAGAGTTTGAGATTTCGTTAACCAATCACTGAGACACAAGAGTCTTTCTCACCGAGATGCCCTTTTGTTTCATTCACTGTCACTATAGCCTTTTCCTCATTTCCTTTCACTGTGACCCAGTGATGTCGGGAAGACCTCTCGCAGACCACATGATGGTTTACTGAAATCCCTCTTATGTGTCGCTATAACCATCAACCGTCGGGGAGACATTTTGTAGATAAGACTTTGTTTTTTCGAGAGCCCCCGTGATCAACCTTGTCGTCGTGACAATTCAACACTTATGTCGAAGGCAACTTCATCGCCGACAGTCATCCCTCTATTTGTCGCTGTGACATTTCAATACCTATGCCGAAGGCCTTTGTCATTTCCAAGTCGCCAAAACAATACATGGTCGGGGAGACACTATATAGACTGCCCCTTGTTTTGCCGAAACATCCCGAGCTCACCCTAGATTGCCAAGACAGTATCAATCTCACACCAATGAGCCTTTGATAGAAACCCCTTGTGTGATGTCACTGTAACATAATGGTTCTCTCACCGATGCACCCTTTTTTCTTATGAGGGTCGCTATAACATACCGACATCGGGGAGACCTCTTGTAGATCATTTCAGTTATACCGAAACACCCCAAATTCACACCAGTTCGCCGAGACTTCCAGAAAGTCCTGACTCTTGCCGATGCGCATCCATCCACCATCGGTCGGTGTGACATTGTACATTCGCTATGACTCTTCACCGAAGCCTTAAGCTCTTGCCAATGAGTTTCTTTTTAATCTCTGATCAGTGTGACATACCTATTTCGTTGAGACCACATACTGACAGAACAACTCTCGCTGATAGACTTCCACATGCACTAGTTGGGGAGACAATGTGATTTCGCTATGACCTCAGCCCGACGGCCAAATACATGCCGATATAGAACACTTTCTATCACCGAAAAAAAAGAGAAGTCTTGCTGACAGCGGCTTGTAAGATAAATTCAATCGCCATGACATCTGAAATGTCTTACCGATAGGCAACTCAGACATTTCAAAGTGGATCGGGGAGACCCTGCCATTCTCACACTGATATGAGTAAGCCCGAAAGAGAAACAACCAAAACCTATGATATGCAAGGAGAACCATCCTGAGACAGATTATCAATGAGAACAAACTAAAAGAGATTTTTTCATCAAGGAAAAACTGTAAACACAACTGAGATTCAACAGTGCATGCATAAAGAGAGCTCTAGTTAAGGAGCAATTGAAGATTTCGGGAGCAAAATTTAGCGATGCACATTCTATTGTTGATTGGTGAAGTTCAACATTGTCACAGGGAGGGACACTTGATTCAATAGTGCGCAGATTCTTTTGGTTCATTAAGGAGGGTACAGTGGGGGGAAAATTGGATTGTCATAGAATCAAAAATTCTTCAAAGATGCATTCATTTTGAAGCTCATATGCAGGCACATGGACCATTTGGACATGAGAGTTGGCTTGTTTTTGTCAGAGTTGTATTCAGTGCGAGTGGGATCAATGCGAGTCAAGTGAGTGGGTGGATACATGGGTACCATAGTATCTAACTCCTTTATCTCAAACAATATCCATGACAAATGACACAATGGAAAGTTTAGTTGACTACGACCTACTTTCAGATCTACTACAACTAGGACATATTTTTGCAGTTTTTGCATAGCAGGGGAATGAAGAGAGATCAAACTATTGGTTGGCTCAATGTGTGCGGGTAAAGCATAAGCTAACACAACCGATGGAAGATGATGATGTTTTTTGTATCCTACAGGTTCATTTGTGGTTGCAGGAACTTGGTTGCGAACATACATGATTAGAAAGAATGGCATACCTACATTTGAAGACTACAAGAATTACAAAACCATTATCATGTATTCGCACCTTGTTATAGAAACAAATTTTAAGTTGTTGAAGCATCATGTGAGACCAAAGACAAAAAAACTATGGACACTTAGTAATGATGATCATGAAGCAATATTTGATACTCTTAAGCAAAGAGATGACCCTTCAGGTACACTTGAATAGCATTTTCAGGAATGGAAGGTACAATGCTTATGTTCATTATGATTAAGTTCATTAGTGTTCTTTATTTGATATTGATATTTTATATACTATTGCAATTCAAGTGCCTTTAATAGTGATATTTTGTATGCACTTTTGTGATATTTTTGATAAGATTGATCATGGACCTGCTGCAACAATAGCCAACTCTGATCTTTTCGAAGAGGTATGCGATCGATTAGAACAATATAGATTGATTATTCTAAGCGTCTTTTATAGTTTGCATCACCAACTCATCATCATTCAGGTTGTTTAGATTAATATAGATTTGTTATTCTAAGCATCTTTTCTATTGTGACAATATAGATTTCTCATTTTCCCACTTTTGCAATATTCCTGGCACGATTGATCATGGACCTACTACAACAATAGCCAGCTCTGATCCTTTCAGAGAGGTATGCGACAGATTACAACAATATAGATTGGTTATTTTAAGTGTCTTTTATAGTTTGCATTACCATCTCATCATATTTTGTGTCATTTAGAATAATATAGATTGGTTATTCTAAGCATCTTTTATAGTTTGCATCACCAATTCATCATCATTCAAGTTGTTTAGATTAATATAGATTTGTTAGTCTAAGAATCTTTTCTATTGTGACAATATAAATTTCTCATTTTCCCACTTTTGCGATATTCCTGGCATGATTGATCATGGACCTACTGCAACAATAGCTAGCTCTGATCCTTTTAGAGAGGTATGTGATAGATTACAACAATATAGATTGGTTATTTTAAGAGTCTTTTATAGTTTGCATTACCATCTCATCATATTTTGTGTCATTTAGAATAATATAGATTGGTTATTCTAAGCTACCTTGATGGTTTGTACAGGTGCTTGTCAGTCCAGAATGTGAACATACTACTATTGTTGATGACTGTGCCCTCAATGCCTCCAATAGGAAAATTTTGTAAAATTTGAATTCTCAAATTGGAAACAATGTAAAATGGTCATAATTGTGTATGGGTATAATCTATACCCGGTGATGTTTTTTGAAATATGGGTCAAATGTCTAGCATTGTATAAAGGGTATGTTTAAAATGTAAAGGGGTCTGTATTTTGGAAACTCATAGGTTTTGTAAAGGGGTCTATTTTTGTACTTAATCGATCTATAACCGAAGGTTTTCTTCCTGGTTCTTTCCTATCAGTATGCTCATTTGAACCAGGTTTTGTAATATCTCCCATTTATATATAATAAATTATAGTGGCTTGCAACTTTTTCTCCTCAAATCCAACTTGGGTGTAACTTCATTTTTAGCAACTCAATTGCTCAGTTCATATTTTACTATTTTTATTATGTTTTATGCCTGTGCACAATCCATTCAAGCATTTTTGTATCAAAACTTTATGTAGAAATGTTATTACATGTCTTGAATTTATTCTGACTTCTTAATAGAGGGTTTCTTTATTCATTTTGTGCCTCAAAACTCAGACTTTCTTTAGACGGGTTCTTGAACAGGGGAATAAGAGTTTTGCAATTTTAATGGCTTGAATCTCATCCCACCTATTGTGTGCCAATGTGAATCAGTGGGATGAGTTGGTAGGGCTTAGGAAATGATATTTTAAGAGTGGAAGGTGTGGAGAACTGGGTTTTGAAATAAAATGAAGAGTTAAAGGTCTAAAAATGGTGGTTTTTTTTCACTTGAAAATAGAGTTTTTACCCTAGGGTTTGCAAAACTGAGATATCAGAAGTTTCTTTATTTTCTAAGCATATTGGTGCCTAAATAAATGTGTCTAAGATGGTGAAAGAGTCTGAAAGGTTGTGGAAATGCTACATCCAATAAAGCCTCAAGAATTACACTAAAAACAAAGGTTTTCTGATTTGATAGTTAAAGGTTTGTACAAATGGAATCCAATTGCAGAATATTTTCTTTCTTGGCAATTTATTTTCTGCCCTAAGGTTTTAGGGGTCTGTGTGGTGTTTGAAGGTATGTTGCTTTGCACTTTTTGGCTAATTGAGTAGCCTTTTCAAGGGTGAATGTATAGGAAGTAAACACTGGTCCAAAGGAGTCTATGTTGTTTCTCATATTTGTTGTGTAACTTGGATATGGGTATTTGAATCAGTCATGTGTTGGTCTGGTGTTTTGGGAAATTGCTTGCATCTGACAACTTTTCCCTCAGCTGAAAACTTGTCACCACGGGAAAATGCCTTCTAGATAGCAAAAACTGAGAGAGGTTATTGTAGATGGTCCCAACACAATCCCATAGCTTCAGACATAGATTCTATAAGCCTCACGATCTCTAAGAAATAGCCCTTCAAAGATTGTTTCCTTTTAGCACTTTCGACTCTTAAGGGAAATTGTCAGTCCAATGTAGCTCAGAGTGATTCGACATATTTGGTTGCAAAAGAGGACCATCCCTAGCATAAACGTACCCATTCATACATGTTGGAATAGTCTGTTTAGTCATACTTGTTGCGGAATGAAAGTTGCACTACTTTGCAACTTTACACTACTTGCATCTGGCAACTTTTCCCTCCACTGAAAAGTCATCACCACAATAAAATGACTCCAAGATAGAAAAAACCAAGAGAGGTTTTTGTAGATGGTCCCAACATGACCCCATAGCCTCAGATGAAGAGTTTTTAAGCCTCACGATCTCTGATAAATAGCCCTTCAAAGATTGCTTCATTTTAGCACTTTGGACTCTTAAGGGAAATTGTTGGTCCAATGTAGCTCGGAGTGATTCGGCATATTTGGTTGCAAAGGAGGACCATCCCTAGTGTAAACATACCCATCTAGACGTGTTGGAACAATCCGTTTGGTCATACAAGTTGCGGAATGAAAGTTGCACCACTTTGCAACTTTACACTGCTTGCATCTCGCAACTTTTCCCTACACTGAAAAGTCATCACCACAAGGAAACACTTCGGAGATAGCAAAAACTGAGAGAGGTTTTTGTAGATGGTCCCAACATGATCCCATAGCCTTGGATGAAAATTCTGTCAGCCTCATGGTCTCTGATAAATATCCCTTTAAAGATTGCTGCCTTTTAGCACTTTCGACTCTTAAGGGAAATCATCGGTCCAATGTAGCTCGGAGTGATTCGGCGTATTTGGTTGCAAAAGAGGACCATCTCTAGTGTAAACGTACCCATCCAGACGTGTTGGAACAGTCCGTTTGGTTGTACGAGTTGTGGAATGAAAGTTGCACCACTTTGCAACTTTACACTGCTTGCATCTAGCAACTTTTCCCTCCACTGAAAAGTCATCACCATAGGAAAACGCCTCTGAGATAGCAAAAACCGAGAGAAGTTTTGGTAGATGGTCCCAACACGATCCCATAGCCTCATACGAATATTTTTTAGGCCTCACGGTCTTCGACAAATATCCCTTCAAAGATTGTTGCCTTTTAGCACTTTTGACTCTTAAGGGAAATCGTCGGTCCAATGTGGCTCAAAGTGATTCGATATATTTGGGTGCAAAAGATGACCATCCCTAGCATAAAAATACCCATCCGGACATGTTG
This sequence comes from Sequoia sempervirens, assembly GCA_007258455.2. Lineage (NCBI taxonomy): Eukaryota > Viridiplantae > Streptophyta > Pinopsida > Cupressales > Cupressaceae > Sequoia > Sequoia sempervirens. Next base: position 109,820,465 of record VDFB02252616.1, on the reverse strand, counting down.
GAAAAGTCTGTTTGGTCGTATGAGTTGTGGAATGAAAGTTGCACCACTTTGCAACTTTACACTGTTTGCATCTGGTAACTTTTCCCTCCACTGAAAAGTCATCACCATAGGAAAACGTCTACGAGATAGCAAAAACTGAGAGAGGTTTTTGTAGATGGTCCCAACATGATCCCATAGCCTTGGATAGAGAGTTTGTAGGCATCACAGTCTCAGAGAAATAGCCTTTCAAAGATTGTTGTCTTTTAGCACTTTGGACTCTTAAGGGAAACTAGTGGGCAGCAGAGTTAACTTCTTCACAAACTTGGTTTGAAGTAATTTCATTCTTTTTTGTGCATTTAAAATTGAGTTTTAAGCCTTCCACCCTAAAAGTTACCTCTAAATAACTTCAAACACCTTAACTACCTCATTCTTATTCATTTGTTTTCCAAACAAGCATTTTCATTCCAAGAGGCTGAGCTTTCATTTTTGCTTGTTGGATTGAAAGCGGACCGTGACACAACTTTCTTTTTTCAAAAATTATTCAACATCATTGAACTAAGAATTTATCACACATATGCATACAAAATAACATTTGAGACTGCAAGAAGACATCAAAATGGCTAGTGTACTAAAAAATTCTTATGATTTTTGAGGAATGATGATAACTCTACTCAGTTGTCTTCTTTTTTCAATATCATACAAATTCTTATGATTTTTGAAGAATGTTGATAAATCTACTTAGTTCTCTTCTCTAATGTGGAGAGTTAGAACTGCTTGGCCATGCCTTTGCATCATTAGGGAAGTTTTGCTCTTTTTGACAATGTCAAAAGCATGGCTGCATACAAATTAGGAAAAAGACCTTTCCTTTTAGATTAGCAATGCATGGAAGATTCAAAGAGTATCCTTGATATTACAAAAAGGTATGTGTTTATACACTTCAAACATGCAATCACCCTTTGGTTCTTTCAAAGAAAAATCTTCCTATGCCACTATTACACTGCACAAGTAAACCAAATTTTGTATTGTGGACCTATATTAAGCTACCACTCTCAAGACCAATGTAACAATGATACAAAATATCGTTTGAGACTGAAAGAAGACATCAAAATAGCTAGTGTACTAAAAAAATTCTTATGATTTATGAAGAATGTTGATAACTCTACTCAGTTGGTTTCTTTTTTCAATATCATACAAATTGAACCTTGGCATCAATAGACTCTATATATCATAGAATTCCATGCCAAGTTAGGATTTTATCATAAAACAAGGACACATGTATGCATTTTATACTTAAACCAATGACAACTCAAATGAACTTAGAGTTCAACCAATTCCAAGAAAGAATTCATAATTTAAAGAAACCATGCAATATATGGTTTGTGTGTGACTTCTCAATTTCTTGGTGGCCTTGGTTTTCTTCTTGAATCTGCTACTCTCTCTAGTGATGCTCTCCCTCTCTATCCTAGAGGGAGAAATAAAATCTCTTGCATCCACCTCATCAAGCCAACAAGGTAGCTAGTTTGATTATATAAAGAAAATATTAGTTCATAAACCAATAATATACAAAGTATAACATTCCTTTTCATTTATATGCAAACCAAGTTCCATATTAATTTTAAACAAACCATATCAACCGATATAACACTAATTCATCAACATATTCTAATTGTTCAAACATTTAGGTTCTTAGGATCATAATCAAAATGCAAAGCTAAATATATCATTGTCTAGAGGGCTCAATTAATGGGATGTGACATATCCCCCCCTTAAGATCATTATCCCTTATGATTTATTTCAACTTTAAATAATTTATAGTAAATTTTGTCTTTCTAACAAAGCATTTAATTAAACAAATGAGGAAATCTATGATGAAAATATTCATAGTCCCCCTAGGTGGCACTATCCTCAGAATATTGGTCCCACTAGACCTGACATTGAGTAATTTCTCTGTCACACAAGTGGGTCTTGTGAACCTCAAGTAATTTTTGAGGCTCAATTGTGATCACTCCTGGATCCTAATCTTGAAGATTATTCCAATCAAGAATATGGTTAATGCCAAAACACATTTTTTTAAATAAGACATGGAAAAACTCATGCATATGAGAAATAGTTGGTGGTAGAGCTATTTTGTAGGCAACCAAGTTAATAACTTCTAAAACTTTGAAAGAACCCACGTATCTAGGTGCTACCTTAGAATACTTTCAAAATTCTCTCAAGCTCTTATGAGGTTTAACTGTTAAGATTACTTTATCTCCTACCAAGAATACAATCTATGAGGTGTGACCTTCTCTAGTTTCTCCATGGAATCATTCGTAAATAAATTGTCTTTAATTTATATATTGTTGCATTTAGAAGCAAGTTGTTAATGATATTTTTTTATACCTTTATTCTATCATTTTACACCCAAGTGTCTTATTTAATATATGCATGGAATTCATATTTCTTTCCCACATCATAGGAACCACAACTTGGATTCAATCTTGTATGTTATCTAAATAATTTAAAATTTTATACAAGTCACCTCAAACTATCTTTAATCACACTTATTTATGCTACCATTATGCAAGTATATATAGACATGAGGAAAATTATATTAAAAATACATATTTAATTTTATAGTGACTTGAGAGTAAATAGAAAAATAATGTTATACATTTAAGCTTATATTTAATATATAATAGAGAATGATAACATATCCAAATGTTAAACTTTACATAGTCTTTTGAAAATGAGTTTATATCTTTCATCCCTTAAATATACTCTCAAGTCTTATGTCTTTTATATGATTAGGATCTCAACATACACAAAATGGAGTTCAAGTTAACGTGCATAAGTTGGGGTACAAGTTGAGCTTGATTTAGATACTAGAGTAGAGGAGGCCCAACCACACATAGTTGATGTCAACGAGGAGGCCCAACCAAAATTTGATGTTAGAGATGGGTCGGGATTGCTTCCTTCTATATATATGTTATGAGCTATCTAATCGGTTATAGAATTCCATATCAAGCTACCGATTATGCCAAGTTTCCTCAAAGAAATGTGGTCTCATAGAATTCCATGACAAGCTAATGCAATTGATAGCTGCTCCTAGTTATTAGTTATGTAATGTGAAGTAATTGCATAACTGCTTAGGTTGACTTTGTAAAAACTATATTGTTATTGAAATTTTTTCATCTATCAACATCTAGTTGTTACTTATGCAATTTGAAGTAATGCTTTGAGTTTGAAAGATGTGCAATGCAATGTAATCAGCAATATGAATATAAACTACATAATATAACCATTCTTTTTATGCTATTGTACATTGATATTTAACCATTGCTCACTTGATTAAATTTTCAAAGAGTTTAACCATGCACATGAGGAAGAAATTAAATTTTGATTGTCAACTTCTATATATCAAATTATCCAATAATCTTGAGTGTATCTCCATATACAAAAATGGCATCCAACTCAAACAAAGTTTTACAAAATGTGGCATATGCCATCTCGATGTCTATTCAAAATTTACATGCCAAAATGTCTATCTCATCCTAAACTACTGGTGGATCATCAAAATGGAGCCTCTTTGCAGCACTCGTTGGCTCTGAAGGTAGCTGCACAAGAAAAATTCAAACCACAATTGAGATTAGTTATACTATATGATTTAAAATTGAATAATTAACATCAAAATCAATATACATTGAATTATAATTGAACTCTAAAATTGTAATGTTGATTACCTGAAATATCCATCTCTTCAAAGGGTCTGGAGTCCTAGAATATGCCCCTCTCAAAGAACCGACCAAATCAACTTTTGTAATGTCAATCTATATATGTGAACAAAAACATAAAATTGATCCAAGTTAGCATACAATTGTCAGTAATAGAAACATATAAATACCAAACACAAAATAAAATAAACACATACCTCTTTAGGCTGATCTTTTTCTTTATCTCCTATGGTGTTTTGACACCTCCTCCTTGAGGTGTTTCAACACCTACTCCTTCAAGTGTTCCAATACGTACTCCTTCAGGCATTGTGGCACTTGTCAACAACGATGTATAGCTCACAGCTGCCTGTACATAAAAATGACAAGTACATATGAAACTACCAATCTATATTGATATATGTCTAATCGATCTTAAAAATATTAATTCAATTGAATTTGATTTCAATTACCTTCCCCTTGTCTAACATTGCACTTCCATAATCTAGACAAGGCTGCACCTTGCTCGCACTTGTCAACAATGACGTATAACTCATAATTGCCTATACATAAAAATGACAAGTACATATGAAACTACCAATCTATGTCGATGTATGTATAATCAATATAAGATCTTAAAATTATTAATTCAATCGAATTTGAGTTCAATTACCTTCCCGTTATCTAACATTGCACTTTCATAATCTGGACAAGGTTGCACCTCGCTCGCACTAGGTATTCCCTACAAGAGGAAAATAAGATAAACATATAGGTTATTATATAATTTCATTTATGACAATTCAAATGACAAGCAAGTATATAATAAAAAAATGTAAACAAGTGAGTGCAAAAATATATACTATGTGCGTGTCGAGGCCAAATGAAATGGCCTTAAGGGTGCTATTAGTCACCTGTGCGAGTTCCTCCTTAGACATCAACTGTTAAATAGACCATGTAAATAAATATTAGTACATTATACTATCTCTTATTAATATTCATTTAAAAACAAATGCAAGTTATGAATTTACAACTTAAATCTTAACTGTGTCACTATTCCAATGTCCCCCTCTCTAGCAGGAGAGGACTCTGTAGGGTGCACTCCACTCCCCTGAGTCTGATCTATAATGTCCACATTATGGAGGTCATAATTAGAAGTGTCCAAGGGATGCTTTGCGGGCTGTCCAAGAGGACCCAAGCATATCTGGCGGCACATGGAGCAAGTATGTGGCACACAAATATGTGGACCTGACGAGGATGACACAAAAGCACTCAAACCATCACCAACATCACCAGAATGTGGCTGAGCTACTGTAGAAGCATGCAAAACCAAAAGGCCACTCAAAGAGTGAATAGCCTGGATAGTTTGTGTGGCCGCATCCTACATAATATATGGATGATATACTGGAGGTGGCGGAGGAAGGGGAGGAGGGGGAACATATGGGCATGGGACTACTCTAATTGCCCCTGGTCTATCCTGGGGCATACCTCCACCAACGCCCTAGAAGGGTTTAATGTCAAAGTAATTGACATGATGCCCTAACACAAACTCAACATATAATTTTTTAATAAAGTAAAATGGTATATCACAATTGTTGTTTAGTGGTTTATCAAAAACCATACACCAACGATCCCAAAAGCTATCTATAATGTCCCTATGCATGCACCATTTTATAGAAAGTTTTGGTTTATTAACATTAACTGGCAAACTAGTGCGAGGGTTAACAAATAAAGAGGCTATTTGGGCTTTGGTTATTCTGAGATCTTTCACATCATCATAAGACAATCCACATGCATAATATTCCCTCATGTCTTCTCGCCACGAATGAAAGGCATTATGTTGGGTGGAGAGGGTTTCTATATTTTTAATTATATCCTTCAATGTGTTTGACATCTTGAATAATCGAGGGATTCTCTTATAAACTTCAGAAATGCCCTTTAATTGCTGCAATTTTTCACCAATTAATGCTTCAATTGATGGTTGTGAAGGTGGTGGAGCGTTTGGTATTTGTGCATTTTCATTCTCAGCTGGTGGATCATTTGGAATTTGTGCATTTTCATTTTCAGCAGCCATAATGCCTGATTAAAGTTAAAAACTAATTAATCTAATTGAAATTAGATAGTATAAATGAAAATATTGTAAAAATACCCTAGTTTTAAAAAAAAACCAAAAAAACCTTGCCTTTTAACAAAATCTATAAAATTCTCTAATTTTTAATACAAATACATAAACAACACTATTTTTAAATCAAAATCCATAAAAAAACATTCATTTTTAATCAAAATCCATAAAATTCATTTTTAATCAAAATCCATAAAATTCATTTTTTTATCAAAATCCATTCTAAACTCAAAATTTTCATAAAAATTCAATCAAAAACCCTATTTTGAAAAAAAATAATAAAAAACTAATGGAAATTATACAAATCTAATTCAAAATTCGATCAAAGCAAAGGAAAATCTAAAATCTAACCTTTTCAAAACAGATATCGGATAAATTGGATATCGGATATGTGGAGAACCTCCTCATTGTGCCTCGCCACTTGTTTATGAATGCCAAATGATTTTAACACGCCCAATTTTTTTTATATATGGTTGCTTCAAATCGGATATCCGATATGGAGATCTTGGTTTGGTTTTTGCTTTGGAAGTGTGTACTGACACCCAAGCCACAAAAAAGTCAACTCGGCATTTCTGCATTTTTGGGTTGATGAAAAACGTAATTTTCTCTCCATTGCCACTTTTTGGCCCATCATGATCCTGCACATACCCTGAGTCTATCCTATTTTACAATGCTCGAGGTGCTTGTTTCAACCCATAAAAAACTTTTCAGAGCCTATATACCTTGTCCTCTTCCCCTAGGACTTCATAGCCAGGTGGTTGCTCCACATACACTTCATCTTTTAGCACTCCATTCAAGAAGGCTAACTTTACATCCATCTGAAACACCTCCCAATTGTGTTGGGCTGCAATTGCTATGACTGCCTGAACTGTTTCCAGCCTTACAACTAGTGCATAAGTCTCATCATATTCTACACCAAGTTTCTATTTGTACCCTTTCACAACTAGCCTTGCTTTATGCCTTTCAATTTTACCTTATGTTGTACACTTGGTCTTGTAGATCCACTTCACTCCAATCACTTGTTTACCCTTGGGTAAATCAGTCAGCTCCCATGTTTGGTTTCTTTCTATAGCTTCCAACTCTTCATCCATGGCCTTACACCACTTGTTTTCTTTTACTGCTTCCTCAAAGTGTGTTGGATCACTATAAGAGAATAATGCAAAATCTAAATTCTCATTGAAATCAACATGCCTAGTGTTGTCATAAATCTCCCTTACACTCTTTGTATTTTGTGGCATCAATGATGTGAGTGTAGGGTTTGAATTAGCTTCTAAGTTGTTGCTACTCTGACCTCTGGAGTTGTATTGTTGACTGTTCGAGCTACTGCTCTGTTGTACTCTGGAGCTGTTACTCTATTGTGTCTGTTCAAAGTTGTTGTTCTATTGAACACTGCCAGAGTTGTTCTTTTCTAAGGCTCTGCGGTAGTTTCTCTCTAAGTTGTTGCTCTCCTGAGCTCCTTTCAAGTTGTTGTCTTCCTGAAACTTCCTCAACATCAAGGGGTATTGTGACTGAAATACCCATGGTGGTGTCCACCATTCCATCCCATGCTTCATTCTCAATGAAAACAACATCCCTACTAATCACTACTTTCTTAGTGGCGGGATTGTACAACTTGTAGGCTTTTGACTCTTCACTATAGCCTATGAAAATTCCTTTTTCACCCATATCATCAAATTTATGCTTCTTTTCTTTTAGCACTAATGCATATGCCACACACCCAAAGATTCTTAGGTGCTCAACACTCCACTTGTTGTTTGTCCAAGCTTCTTGTGGAATCCTATCATGGACAATCTTTGTGGGACACCTATTCAATATGTAAACAACTGTTGCTACAACTTCACCCCAAAAAATGTGTGACAACCCTTTTTCTTTTAGCATACTTGTTGCCATGTCTTGAATGGTTCTATTTTTCCTTTCTGCCACTCCGTTTTGCTATGGGGTATACCTAGTTGTGAATTGTTTATGAATGCCCTCATTCCTACAAAAATTTAGAAATTCTTTGGAGATGTACTCTCCCCCTCTATCTGTTCTAAGGGCTTTGATATAGTGTCCACTTTCCTTTTCAATTGCTTCCTTAAACCATTTAAATTTCTCAAAGGCTTCTGATTTGTTTTTCAAGAAATAGACCCAAATTTTTCTGCTATAATCATCTATGAATGTCATGAAATATGTGTTTCCATCTAAGGTGGGGGTTTTCATGGGTCCACACAAATATGAGTGCATTAATTCTAATGTTTCTTTTGCTCTCCTAGAGTACCCTCATTGAAAGGGTTGCCTATGCTACTTTCCTAAAATGCAGGCTTCACATTTTCCATCGAGTTCTACAATGGATGGTAAACCCCTAACCATGCCTTTCCTAGACAATAAACTCAAACTAGAAAAGCTTAAGTGCCCATACCTTAAATGCCAAAGTTTGGATGGGTCTTTGATGACTCTTCTAAATACAAATTGTTGTTCCACAGTCGATTGTTGTTCTTCTACTGTCAGCACCGGTGAACATTGTTGTTTCTATCCTTTTGTTGTGTCTGTCACAGACACTATGTGCATTCTAAGAGGAAACATTATGTTTCTTGTCATCTGCACGGCTGCCATCACTTTCTTGCTACCTCCTCTGTCAAATATCTTGCATTCTCCATTCTCCATCAGGATTCTATAACCATTTTAGACCATTTGTCTAATGCTCAATAGATTATGCTTCATGTCGGGGGCATAATAGACATCTTGGATTTGCTGCTTCTCACCATTCTTGGTTTGAATGTTGAAAACACCTTTTCCAATGACAGGAACCTTCTCATCATTTCCCATTTTGATTTCTATTTTTATACTGCTATCTATGGAGGAAAAAATTTCTTGTTACCACTCATGTGGTTGCTGCATCCACTATCTAAATACCAAACTTCATTATTGTTGCACTCAACAAGATTGCAAAAATAAAAACATTTGATTGTTTGTCATTTTCAGATTTGTTCTCATTTGCTACATTTGCTTTTTGGCCTCCATGGTCACGCTGCTTCTTTCTGCTCTCATTAGCATAATGGCCATATTTGTGATAGTAATAACATTGCACATTACTTTTTTCATACCTTTGATCTAAACTGTTGCTCTTCTTCTGATTCTGGTTTGTTGACTGTGAGCTGCTTGGCTCCTCTTGGCTGTTTGAGTCTTCTCTTCCATAATTGCTTCTTCCTCTACCTCTTTGATCTCTGCCTCTGCTGTTTCTTCATCTTCCCCGACCTCTTCCATTGGTCTAAGCTTTGAAAGCTTGCTCTAGGGAAGGAGCAGATCTATTCAACTGATGCTCATGGGTTTGTAGTGAACCCATCAACTCATCTATAGTCATTTGAGACAAATCCTTTGCCTCTTCAATGGAAACAACTACATAATCAAACTTAGTAGGCAAAATTCTTAGGATTTTCTCAACAATCCTTTGCTCTTCCATTGTTTCTCTATTGATTCTCAACTGATTTATCAAAGTGGAGACTTTAGTGTGGAAATCTAAAATAGACTCATTATCTTTCATTAGTAGAGTCTCAAAATTTCTTCTCAAGAGCTGCAACTTAGCTAACCTCACTTTATCTATCTCCTTATAGCTGTTTTGTAGAATTTTCCAAGCTTGTTTTGCATAGTTCGATGCTACAATATGTGGGAAAATAGCCTCACTCAAGGTTACCTCAATCAAACTAAGGGCTACCTCAATCAAACTAAGGGCTTTTGCATCTTTCATCCTAGTTTCTTTCAACTGATTCTTTTGTGCATTTGAAAGGGCTGCAAATGCATTTGGGTCTGTGCTATCATTGAACCCATTGATGACCAATTCCCATAGGTCATTAGCAACAAAGATTGTCTTCATCTTCTTAGCCCATATATCATAGTTCTGCCCATCAAAAGTTGGTGGCTGCTGCCAGCCTTTGCTTTCACCACCTGCCATTTTTCTCACTCTCAAATCTGAGAAAATTGATTAATGCCTAGATAACCTAGGGGTTTACCCACAATAAACTAACTGTCCAGAAAAATATGGCTCTGATACCACTTGTTGACAGGCAGGGGTGCAGCAATACAATAACCCAGATGTTGTGTTGTGACAGAATGAAGGACAAAACAAGAGATAACAAAATACAGAGAACAATGCATAGAGACATCATAAAATGACACACATAAATTTATAGATTTATATATTCTTCATTTGCTTTCCAAATTTACAAAAACTCAGAGTACATGCTTTGTTTTACACCACAAAATAAAACATAAACAATTTGGACTATTGTGGAATACAATGGTGCTACACTCACACCTATACTGCTGCTTGCTGCAGTCCTGAAACTACTTCTGTTAAACTGTTGTGCTGCTGTAACTGGTTGCTGCTTCTGCAGAACATTCCCTATTGTTGTTTGTTGTCTCCTTGTTCTATGTTGAACATTCCTTTTTGCTGCTACAGCAGGCTTCTCTAAAATACAAAATAAAACTAATTCTACTTCTGCTGCTGTAGGGTCTCCACAAAATACAAAAACTTAACTTCTACAAAAACCAATGGTTGCATACCCTTTTTTGTCTTGTTTGAAAAGCAGGCTCAAAAAATGAGTGCTTGATTTCAAATTCAAAATCACCTACCAATATTAATTGCTGCAGATTCAAAATGAAGTTTCCAAGTCTACGTGGGGGTAGGTAGAAAAAAGTCTGCTGACTCAGATTAAAATAATATTCCAACACTATCATTGTCACTTAATACCAACCCAACATCATGGATCAAATCAAATATCTAACCTTAAATGACATCTTTCATCCTATTAAACAAATTTACGGTTGCTACATGCATAAGAATTTAAAACAGCAAAACATTATACATAACCATTTGTTATGAATTGTATAACTCCTTTTGCAACAAACATTTTTTATATAGATAATTATAAATAAAAAATAATTTGTAAATCCAACTTATGCCGTAATTTCAACTATAAACTATAATTTGTTTCTCTGTGTCCATATAGGCCTTATGTTTTATTATTTTAGATGTTTGTATGTAGTTGAAATCAATCTGTTATGTGATGGAGCTATCCCCCTATTTGCATCTCATTTACGAGCATATAAGCGAATTGGAAGGCCCTTTACCAGGGTAGGAACAGGAAAGTAACAGATTTGATCACCTTCAGTCGGTTCCCACCTGCATGCACATTCCATCAATTATTCAAATTAGTCATTTCTTCACCTTTTAACTCCAAAAGTCATAGACTACTTCTTAGAGTAATTTTACAATGTACCTACTTTTGGAAAAGATGGATACCCTCACCTAAATCTAGTGACAAAGTGATGCAAGAAGAGAGCAATTTCAAATCTGGCCAAATGGTATCCTGGACAAAACCTGGCACCTTTCCCAAATGGCATATAACATGGATTTTCAGATAATTCCTGTGAATTAAAGGAACAAGTTCAATCAGATTAGCATTATATAGTACATAATAGCATCCACAATATTCTAAAATTCACAGTTAAATGAGGTTGGTGTCTTCACATACTAGAGCAGACTCATTTTGCCAGCGCCATGGATTGAATGTGAGTGGTTGAGGATAGTATTTTTCATCCAAATGTGTGCCATTCAGAAGCACATACACTGTCCATCCTTTGGGAATGATGAAATCTGCACTTGCAGTTAAATAGTTTACAACAGACAAACTTTAAATTATTCCATTTCTTCGCCTTAAGCAATATGAAATTTAAACCAAGATTTTGCTAAATGGCACCTTTAAACTTAACATCCTGTTTTGCTTCTCTGAAAACCCCTGGGGCAACATTGCCCAACCGAAGAGTTTCTTTTATCACCTGCCATGCCAACCAAATAGAACACAAAGCAGATTAAATTATATACTCACACAGTGAGTGAATTTCATTGCTTGGTAGTTGTCTCATGTCAGCTTTATTTCCATTTTCCTTCAACAGAGAGTCATGCTCAGCCTGCATAATACAAAATAAAAAACAGAACTCAACCCTGTTTAAGCTCTTCTTTTTAAGAAACCCTACTTAATACACTAGTCAGTCTTATGCTTAATAAGTATTAGTATTAGGCAATGAATATTTCATATTGAGCTACAAATACATACTCACCCTGAGCTCCTCCAATGCTTCTGGACTGTCTGTAAGAAATTTTATAGCAAACACAATTGCTGTTGAAGAAGTCTCATAACCAGTAAGCAGCATAAACAATAAAAAATCTGCAATAATTTCATCCGGCAGTGATTCTTCTTTCACAAGTTTGGTCAACAGATCATTACGGATCACTTGAGGATGCTGCCTTCTCTCCTCTATACACTCTTCAATCTTTCTAATGAGGGTTTCTCTTGCCTGCATTCTTCATGAGCCAACATCAGTATAGTATCCAAAATGCCTATATGCTCATCAAATATTTAAAGGAATCATACCAGCTACCTTAATCCCTCTTGCATAATCGGATCCTGGGAATTTGATGGGGATTTTAAGGAGTGCTCCCACGAATTCCTCAAAAGCTTTGTATATTTCTTTCATCTCTTCATATAGAGGTAAGTCCAATAATTTTTTCCCCATTATATTCAAAAGAACCTATAAAAATTCTAAAAATTAGAATAAAATATTATATTAAATAAATGTAAATTACAACTTAAATTTATTATTTTAAAAACATCACTATTATTTTTACATACATCTTCTAAAATATACAGCAGGAGCCCCTTCTGTGGATCCCATACCATACCTTCAAATAAATATTTTGTAAATGATTTAAGCCATTTTTTTTCTTAAACTAACAGCAGGATAATTCAAGTTTTTCCTTTGAGATATACACAATTACAAATAACAAACAGTGTGTTGGATTTTTACTTTTAACTTTTCTTACAATGTTTAAGATATTCTTCTTTTACTGTTGACAACTTTAAAGAACATTTAATGAAATAAAGACATGTTGCATACCATTTTGCACTCTTTCTGAAGATGAATGACACACTCATCTTGCCATCTCTGTGTTCCAGTGAGGATGGCATTTTGTATATCCTCCATGAAACCTGAGATGAGGTTCTCGTGCTTCAACAAATTGGCAGCAGTGGCATGTAGCTTCCTTTGAATTTCACCATGAACATTGGCCAAACTATACTTTCCTACAAGATTTTTAATAGAGGAAGGATAATTGGCCTCAAACAATCTGCCCTCGTTTTGTAGAACATATCTATTGAACTCTGGATCCACTGATACAATTATGCATGCTCTTCCAAATAAGTTAGATCTGAAAATTGGTCCATACCTGCATTACCAATGATCTACATTTTCTTCTTCAATTCGTCATATAAATGATAAAAAGCAAGCAAAAGTAATTGAATCTTAGATCTTTAAAACTTCTTCAAGCTATTTGAATCCTAGATCTTTAAAACTTCTTTAAGCAGTTTGATTGTTGAGACTGTATAGTTTTTGTGTTGTATTTATTGATGAGCTTGTAGAGTTTTTGAGTTGTATGTAAATATATAGTCAATAGTAATTTTAATACTTAAGAATAAGAGATTTTTTGAAAACCAAACATATATTAATTTTTCATTTCAAATCACACTTTATAATTTATTATCATAATATAATAATAAAATAGACAATAAATAGTTGAAAATAATTTTTTTTATCTTGAATAAAATAGGTATTTCAACAAAAGGTTAAAAATTGGGAAAAAAACTAAATATTGAAAATAGAGAGAGTCAATAGGTCTTTGGTCTACTGGTGAAGTTGAATGGTTTTGAGTCTGGCTCAATAGTTGGATCACTTGGTGGAGCTGGATAGGGCTGTATAATGCCTTTTCTTTGTACTTCTTTTGGATTTAATAAAATTTTTACCCCTCTTTTATGTTAAAAAAAATACATCAATTTTTATGTTATTTTCAACAATGTTTTACTAAAAATAAATTTAATTATTTATAATAGTGAAATATTAAATTTATGTCATTTTTAATTTTGTATGAAGAGTGTCTTGATGCACTGACATATTGACAAATGACATATTTTTTTGTAAATTTGAGTCTCTTGCCTTATGACACCTACCTATCCCTCACACACATTAATATGTACTTATCCCTTATCTTATTTATGTGTTTACACATTCCTATATATTCACCTTATCCATCCTCTAAATATACTTATTGTAGCGTCATAAATTGTCACCCTTGACAATTTCACACTAGGTTTAGCTCCCTCTACATGACTAGACCTACTTGTGCTCTTAATTTGCTCGTTTTATGGTCATCTTCGGAAACTCGGGATTAAATTGAGAATTATTATTTAATATTTATTTAATGACACTTCAAGACCCAAAATAGGTCTAGACTAGGACACTAACACCCCTATCCAACCTATTTTGGCCCCAATTCAAAATATGTCATTGTCGACATTTTAACATTTATAAATTTAAATTCATTTGTTGACGTTTGATAATTATTTTTGTGGAAAATTGAACTAATGTATATAAATGCAAGTTTTTATCGCCATTTTAAATACTAAGAAATCTAATAAAATCCTAGCATCCTAAAAAGCAATCAAGACCAGAATTAGTAGAGTTTAAAGCACTTATTATCAATCAAGATTCATGTTAGCAATGCATCAATTTTGAATGCGAGTTCATTCATATTTTATGTTCATTTTTTTTGTGAGTACTAATAGTTTTAGGACCTTCAATCAAGCATGCAATCCTCCTTATGTGAGATGAGTATAATGACTTCAGTCCATCAATGAAAGAAGATCTGAGTGCTAAGTTGCAGCACTTGTCAATTTCTCATTCCCATTTTATTTATTTCCCTCTACCCGACCGATGGTAAGCACTCTTTACATCATCATAGCCATTATGGAGGTGGAAACACAAAAACATGGTTTAACATAGGCAAGACCCTATACAACACAACCCTTTCTCTACTCTCTTGTGTGCAAGTGACATATCTAAAGTGGATTTGGGAAAGGATTGAGGGCCTAAGTGCAAGATCAAACATTCAAGCCTTCTGTGTCAAGAAATTAGGGAATGTGTAATTATTGGTCATTGATAGATGAAGTTTTGAAGTTGATTCTAGAAAGGAAGAACCTATAGACAATGACTATCTAAGATTTGATTTTTGATTCCTAAGATCTTCCTTTCCAGTTCTAGGATTCCAATGCCCATGCCTATTTAGTTTGAGCTCAAATTCATATGTTAGGTTCCTCTATCTCTGCAATTTATTGTTTCATAATAGGTTTTTGCATTTCAGTTATATATTTCTTTGTATTTAAGACAATTTTCTATAACTAAATATTTGACGTAGGTACACATTTGGATCATCAAATTAAGTAAATCATTAATCAATCAATCAACCCTCAACAAGAAAACCAAAACCATGATCCACCATTTTGGCTCTTCTATAGAGGTTAGTAGCCAAGTGGGTGTTGTGATCATTTTTATTTGAACTTCCTGTTATCACATGGATTTTTGCACCCTATTGAATGTGGAATTCAACAATCCAGTGTAACATGGGAATGATCTCAAAAGTATGAATACTTGGATAAGATCAAACCTCCAAAGAAGGCCGACTTTCTATGTTGATAATATCACCTAAACTATTGAATTTGTAAGGAAAAGGGAGAAAAAGCTTGTATAAAACTGAAAAAGGTGAAAACAATGGTAAAACTGGGTGATACACCAAACTGTTAAGAGCTATGAAATATTAGGACTGTTATACACTTGGTCATTTTTTATGAAAACTGAAATTACACAGCCTGTTAGTGTAAGTTTATGCATAAATATTTCATGAATAGGTCTATTCTGCATATATTCTCAAGAAGGAAAGATAGAGTTTCACAAACTAGAGGCTTCTATACAATTTTGTGACACAGTTCATAACCTGCATATTCCTACTTTTGCAAAATGGGCATAAAATGAGACAAAGTTAAAGGAGAAAGAAAATCTCACAAAGAACTTGATCAATCATTTGAAATGCACAATACTTGCAAGAAACTGGAAGGTAAAAGAACTCTTTAATGATCTCCAAGGTAAAAATTCTGTATTTCATACTCCAAAAGACTAAGTTACAAAAAATGCTCCAAAACTGTTACAAAGGACTATATCAGTCACAATCTCCAAAAAGTTTGCATAATCAGAACTGCCAACAAAAGAGTCACAAAAATGACTAAGTAACCCCTTTCCCAAGTTGTTCCACAAAACAAGGCTCTAGAAAGGCTTGGGTCGGATGCAACCATCATGCCTAAAACTAAGCCTCAAATCCACTCAAAAAGAGCTCATGTTGGTTGAAAAGGTCATGCAAGACCATAACAAACAATGAAAGCACTTCAAAGATGCTCCAAAGACTTCCAAAAGCAATTAAAAGCTCCTAAATCCATGGCATATGTTGAAAACTAATTCTCAACTTCCCTAGATATTCTCTTAGTCATAACTCAAAAGCATATCTTCATCTCATACATGGCTTGGAAACATCATGACTTAGTCATATAAACATGTGCTTCTATTTTTCATTTGAAGATAATGTTTAAATTAAATGATTTATAACTTATCATTTAAATTTAAACATTTTACAATAAAAAGTAATGCAGAAATAAAAGTTTCACTTTTATGTATTCGGCTATATGTAGTCAAAATAAAAAGATTTACTAAGTCATAAATGACTTAGTAATGCTTAAATCATATTGCAAAGGCCGTGGGTCGCATATAATTTGGCATGTTTCAAATAGGGAAAATGGAAAAATGTCAATTTCATCTCATCGGCCATGCATTAGGGTTTTAACCTTAAAACCAAAGTAAAGTAAAAGCATGGAATTTCATTTCATTTGCTTCTAAAACTTCTGGAGGAAGCCAAAATGCCGCCACTTCTATGCTAGGGTTTTGAGGAGTCCCCACCAGAGATTTTGAAGAAGAAAATAGTTGCTACAGGGGTACCAAGTTATGTACAGATCAATAAAGAACCTTCAGGTAAGCCGTTATTGGAGATAATCTACTGATTTCCTGTAACTTTGCTGAGAAAAGAACTCGAGCCCGAGCTAAAACTCTATTTCATACTTCCAATTTTCTGGTATTTATAAGCCATAGAATTATTTTAGGCATCTGGGTATTTGTTTATTCATGCTTTTCTATAGATTCTTGCTCAAACTTGACCATGGTTCGACCTTTGTGGCTTTTCAATCTTAACTGTTGTTTTCATGTATTTTTATGAAAAATGCATAAAAAACCCAGGCCGCGGGTATACACTCCATTCCCTCTGTATATTTGTTCACATTTGTTCAAATCTTGCCAAGGCTCGGCCGTGGCTTCAACCTCTACATTTGACAAAAGGTTTTGATATCTCGCCTTTGTTGCTCAGATTTACCCCTTCCTGTATCTCACCTTTTATATTTTTGAATCGATACATCTTTTTTTTTTTTGTATCGAGTATAAAACTCACAAGATCTTTCTGTCTTAAATTACAAAATATGACCTTCATATTTTAATAGAAAGCTTCATATTGTTGTTCTATTTGCAATTTTTTTTAAAAAAAATTCGGCCTCCTCTATAGAAAGTCCAATTCAATTTTAACAGGCTGAAGCTTCATTCCTGACTCATGCTTTAACCTTCTTGAGCCACGACCTGCCTTGAACATGGATTTCTTTTGTTGAAAAACTGCATATTATGTAAGAGAATGATGCTATGTGAAAATAAAAGGGTTTGTAAATATTGAGCAGTATGAGTTTATTCTTTACATATTTTCTCCATTTCTTTCATATCAAAACCCTTATACTCAAGAAGCTCCTCTTTCCTGCAGCTTGAAGACATGAGTCCTGAGTGGTACATTTCTTTATTCTAAGACTCAAAATTTGTGTCTTCCAATTCGTTCACTGTCTGATTTTCAATAAGAAAATAAAGAGAAGTTACCTTCAATTTTGCCTGATATCTTAATGCATGACTTGAAGATTATTTACACTTTTATGTAAATTTCATTTTGCAAAAAATGAACTCTCGTTGTTTTCATTATGTTATGATGTTGAGGAATAAAATATACACTATCAACTGATAATGCTTATGAACCTTGAAGCAAAAATTGACCGAGTTTGTGACTATATTTTTGTCACGAAGCTGCTTTGATAAATAAGACTGTGAGGCTTGTATAGACTACTATTTTAGATACCTTTATGATTACTAGCTGTCAATATGCGTTAGACTGTTCCAAATTGCAATATAACTGTTTATGTCCCCTGAATTTTTGAACAAAAATCTGGGACTGTCCTTTTATTTATTGACTGCTCTTTATATCCTCATAATCATTGACTACTGCAGGAACAGGAGCACATGGAAATTAGGAAGAAAAAGCAATGAGGACAACATAGAATCAAGACAAACAGTAACCAATCATTCAGGCAATGACTAGTCATCCCTCTTACATGCACATTTATTTTCCTTTATTTATTCATGTATTAATTTTTTTTTATTTGTATCAAGGAAAAGTTAGTCTCATGGCTTGTTGTGTGAGACACATGTATCTAATTACATTCAATAAAGATTACATTTCCAGAAAGATTGTAAAATATTTTATGTCTCATTCACTTGTATGAATGTAATACTTTTGTATTCTTGTAATCTTGTAAAGTTGTTTCATTTGTATAATTGAATGTAACATAGAAGGTTTAAAATGTACCATTCATTTTGAAACATAGATAGCTCATCTTGATTGAGCCTGTAGGTGAAAATTTGGTAACACTTCCAATATGGTGTAGGAGAAAGTGTGATTTATACCCTAGATACCTTTTTCCCACATCACATTTTGGTGAACCCGATGCTTGTTACATTTTAAAAACCTTCTGAAATATTAAATTTATCATTTAAAAATCTAAGTACAATCTTAGGGTGTTTGAATTTTTCATTGATGCATGCATATTTGCGTTGAAAAGCAATAGAAAAGGAAAAAAATGTGTAGTGTTTGTCATTTCAAAAGATAAAAGTGGTAATTTTAGCTTTTTCAAAGTATATTTAGTCAATTACTGCATTTTACAATCTAAAAATTATCTTTTGATAATATTGCATTACTTCAAAAATATCAAATTTTATGCATGTTTGTGTATTTCACATAAAAAATTAGGGTTTTGTGCATTTCCAAAAATCTATCTATTGCCAAACTTGAACCTCTACAAATTTGAATCCTCAAACACTGTATGTCATTGCCAATTTTAAATAGCAAAAAATTACATCTCTAGTCTAGGGTGCCATTTCCCTTGTCCAGTTAATTTGGGGCCAAATTTGGATCACAATTTTGTCTCTATGATTTCACTATAAATTTGTCTTTGATTTCTGAAATTTATTTTAGTTTTTCATTTTCATGATCTACTTTTCTCTTCATTATATGAGCACTTAAGCATTTTGAATGTATTAATAAATTTATGAGCTTCACGAGTTGGTGTCCCATATCTAATACCCCTATGAGACATAGTTTTAGACTTATGGATTTCCAAGATGCAATCACATCTAATGTTGAGCCTGAGTCTTATAACTCTTTCACTAAAGGTGTTACATCTACTCAATCTATCTTTGATTTTCTTCCTAACCCTACATTAGATATGTTATCATCATCACCTAGCATTTATGTGGACTTGGAGGTTACTATTTCCCATGTCCCTAAAGATAAACTTAAACAATTGGAAAAAGACCTAGATGGAATTCAGAAATTATTAAGTACCGAGTCTTTGGCTAGAGAAATGGCTCCTCTTTTGGATAACCTTAGGAAGATGATCAATGATTTGCAAGGGATAGAAGTGAACATTGTGTATCCTAGCTCATATAGTGGATGCAAACATTCCTACAATGGCTAGTTGTTCTCAATCCATTACTAATGCTTAAAATCAATTAGGAAAACAAGTTTCCTCTCCTACAACCATGTCTTATATTCCCACATTTAACCCTCAAGTCATATCATCAACTATGCAATATAGCAATTGTCTAAACAAAAGTTTATGGGTTTCTTGTGGGAATCCTTATATACTTTTTCCCTCACCTCCATGTTCGTCACCTATTATGAACATGTAAAACAATAACCCATCAATCACCCATGATTATATTCCACCATATTCAACACATTCTAAAAACATGTCACCAAATGATCATGTGATAAACCAACTTTTATAAAACATGTCATCATTACAATTTAGAAAATCTCAAACAAAAATAAAAGTCAATCCAATGCTAACCCTCCAACATACCTCACACATAGTCCATTGGCATTTGCTATCCTAAAGACACTCATGCCCCAAAGCATTAAGATACTTTTCTTGGAGAAGTATGTTGGCAAAAGAAATCCCACCAATCACATGTCAACTTTCACTGCTCTATGTAGTGATTTCCTTTTTGAAGATGCTCTCTTAGCTAATCTTTTTTTACAATCATTAAAATATCTGGCCTTGGATTGGTTTTTTCCATTGCCAAATAACTCGATAGCGTCCTTTGCACAACTTGTTAATGAATTCATTCAAAATTTTCAAGCAAACATTTGACCTCAAGTTACATTAACATATTTAGTGCATTGTAAATTTAAGGAGCTAAAGATAAAGTAACTGAATTTATAGGGGATACCAAGCTCTTTATTAACTAATATCCTATAACCTTCTAGATATTGATATACAAAGAGTCTTTA
The DNA here is from genome assembly GCA_007258455.2 of Sequoia sempervirens. Taxonomy (NCBI): domain Eukaryota; kingdom Viridiplantae; phylum Streptophyta; class Pinopsida; order Cupressales; family Cupressaceae; genus Sequoia; species Sequoia sempervirens. The sequence goes on along the minus strand of VDFB02252616.1, from coordinate 109,800,055 downwards.
TTGGAAATTAACAACCTAACACTAGACATAAGATCTTATTGATGAAATATCCCTTATTTACACATTTATTCACATGTGACCCTTTGTGATTATCAAATATCGATTAGTCAATATGAAGGGACACCTTCATCACCTCCTACTAGTCAATCCAAAGTTGTGCCTCATAAAAATTATCAACCATTTAAGAAATAAAACAATAACATGATAAAGATACACAATTATCAATCATTTAGTAACATTCAAACAATAGTTGCCATTGCATCGACAATGTCATATCAATTTAAACCAAGAGATAATTTTTTTTCACAATTTCCTAATTCCATCCATGCGATTATGTTGTAATTCTTAAATAAAAACATGATTCAAATTCATCCAATTCGGCCTATGGACACAAATAAACCATTATCACAAAAATTTAATGTAAAATCCTTTTGTCAATATCATCATACAACATGATATTATATGGAAAGATTTATGCATCTTAAGAATCAAGTGCAAGACCTCATCGATTCTAATATCATCTAGTTGGCTAGTGTAAATGACAATGGAAATAAATCAATTTCACCACCAAATCAAAACTTACAAATATTTACAAACCCATTACCAAGTCGTTCAACCAATTTAGTCTAACAAACTGATATTGAAGAAGAATTCAATGATTTACTCAATGAGATAAACATGATTGATGCTCAACCTCCTAAGGGTCAAACCAATCTATTGCTCAATATCTCTTTCACATGTATTGATGCTTCTATAACTACATCCGATGATCCTCTTTATATCACTAGTGGAATTAATGATAAAATCACAAGTTAAATACTCATTGATCATATGTGTATAGTGAATGTGATCACCAAATAATTCTTGTATGTGCATGAACTCTATAAATATTATTATTAACAATTGGAAGCATTATTTAAGGCTCATGATGGTTCTATTCACCCTACGATTGGTTATATAACTCTCCTAGTAATGTTGGACCTAAAAAATTGGATGTCTTATTTACCATAATCCTGACTTTAGACTAGTTTCATCTAAAGTTAGGTAATCCATGGTTAAACTCCATGAACGTGGCCCCATCTGTTATTCACAAATGTCTTAAATTTCCATGTGAATAACACACACATACCTTTTACCATAATTGATTTAACCCTTTGGCCTCTCATGTAAACTTTTTATTAGATTATTTTTGGCCTCAACCAACCTAACCTATAAAACCTTGTGAGGATTATTTATTTGTTTCATATAAAAAATTTAAAGCTAAGTGTATAGCCCAATTATCCCTTACCAATATTTCGCCTGAGGCTCATCGGTCTCTCGTGGCTATGAAGGTTGTTCCTCTTACTTCCTTGGTAGAGAATTAGCCTTAGCCCAAACTAGGCATTCTCCCATGACCTTTTGGCATATATGTCATAGTTTCCCCTCCTCCATCCTATAAATGACTATGAGATAACTATTTGACAAGGTCTTTGGGGATCAACTTTATGCCTCCTAAGGGAAAGAAAGTTGTGAAAAAATCTAAGAATCCTATGGTTTCTCAACCTTCGATTATCCCCTCGATTCCCCCTAAAAAGGAAGAAAAGGGACCAATGTTGGAAAATTCGTCAATTTTTCCTTCACAATTTGAAGCTCGTGAGAGATAAAATCAAAGTGCAAAAGAACACAAATGAAGACATTGGGCTATGACTCATCAGTTTGCTGAAGAGCGTAAATCATCACCTAATGACCATCCATTAATACAACAAAATTTTGATGAAATACCTCCTCGACCCATCCATCCTCATCATCAATTGACTCCACTCTGCCACCCTCTCCGAACCATGAATTCAAACCTTATTTATCCCAGCCAAAACAAAGAATAAAGAGCTCACTAATTACAAATATGAGTGTTAGCTCTCCCAATCATGCTGATAGTACAAACATGCAACCTATTATGATACATTTTGATGACGAGTCAGAGGATAAAATTAAAGAAAAATAAGAAGACCATAATGAATTATCTATCATGCTTTCCAAATCAATGAATTTAGATGGGGGTAGCCATGATGATCCTCCTAATGAGAGTGAGCCACCATGTGTTGAACCCAATACTTCTCCTTGTACCACACTTATTGCAGTTCCTTTAGCTTATTGTTTTCCTTCCATATATGATGAGGAAGATTGGGATGCAAACGATTTTCTATAGATCCACTCAATTTTGTACTACCATTTTGTTTCTTTGTGTGTTTTCTCTCTCGTAATGTGTTGTTTGGAATGTATTTATGTTTGTTAGTTTTCTTTAGATGACCCTTGTTGTTCTTGTTGGCACAAGGATACAAAGAAAACAAATTTGTTGTCACATTCATTTATTTGTATCTTCAATTCATCTTTATGTTATGAATGTATTGTCTTTGTTCCTTTTGGGAACGACGTAAATCATTCAAACATTTATGTCTCTTCCATGGGGTGTGTGCAAGAAGTTGAGTCCACTTTTTGGCCAGAAAGTGGAAGTGTTTTCCCCGATTTTCAGAATTTATCAAAATTGACCTAAAAATTTGAAGCAATTAAAGATTAAATCTTTAAAAAAATCAGTAATATGAAATGTAGTACTCGGAGTCTAGTTTCCAAATATGTAATTTATTTTAATACCCAGATGACACAAATTGATTTTCAATAGGCATGTCTAAACTCGGAATCTAGTTTCCAAATATGTAATTTATTTTAATACCCAGATGACACAAATTGATTTTCAATATGCATGTCTAAAAACCACTATTTAAAAGTTACTTTTTTTTAACCATACCATGCACTTATATGTCATCCATATTTTTACCTAAATAATTATATTTATTTGAATCCTTTTGGGAAATGATCTCTAACATGTTGAAGAATGTTCATGATATTTTTTTGTAATTTTTTTTTAATATATATATATATATATATTGTTAATTTTTTTATCAATCGTAATTGTTGTTTTGAAAATACCATGTCTATGTCACGCATAAGATGACCTAAACTGATCACTTTTTTATTTTTATTTTTTCAATTTGAAAATAATTGTTTGAATATTGTTCACGTACAATTTGTTTTTCAAAAAATTATTTTAGTAAAAAGTTATGAAAATAATAAAAAAAATTGATATTTCAAGTTTATGGACCAATTTCATCAAAAAATATTTGAAAAATAGAATTTAAATAGTCCAATTGGAAAAAAAATTACATATTTAGAATCTACACAATCTCATCTAAAATGGGTTTTAATTTCATAGAATAATTCCAAAGAAAACCCCGTCATCCATATTGACGTAGTCAACTTTTTATTTCGATATTTGTTGATGTTGATGCTGATGCATGACCTTGTACTTGTAGGTCCAAGGCTAAGGGTTGGGTTACCATGCCATTTCTAAGCCTAAATCCAAATGAGAAACATCGATTGTTATTTTTAAAACTTTTGAAATGAGTACCCACTTTAAAATGGGTACCTATTCTAAAAAATGAATGGGTACCTATTTTAAAGTTGAAAAATGACACTTCCACTAGAAGTGGACTCAACTTCTTGCACTTACCCCATGGTGACCCAAAATATTTACATTATATTCATGTGTTGTTCCTCCCTTGTGTTTTTAGTTCCACAAGTATTTAGGGAATGATGTTGATTCTAATCATGATCACATCATACATTATCTCTCCTCTATATTGATCTTGGATCTGTGGATCCCTCATGTGCTATCTTTGTGTTGTTAATTATGTGGCTTTTTTTTTGGAGGAAACCCTTCATCACAAGTTATATTTCTTAGGATATATCATTTTGCATAGGGTTTCCCAACAAACTCTCATGTCTTATAAAATATCATTTTATTCTAGCTTAAAGGAAAATTCTCTCAATTGGCATTAGTAATTAATTTAAGGTGGTAGCATACATTTCATTATGTGCTTCACTTTGAATTCACACACATTGAACTTTGTGATGCATTTTTGACATATTGATCATATTTTGTAGTGCCTTATTAGAATTATTGGGATTATAATTCTTGGTATGGTTGACATTGAAAATCACCTAGTTAATATCAAACTTCACTAGCCCTTACATGTTTTTCATTTGGTATGGTGGAAAAAACTTACCTAGTGAATATCGGACGTCACTAGCCTGTGTTGTTTCTTATCAAGCTCACCTAGTGAATATCAAACTTTACTAGCCTATAATTCTTTTTTTCATGGGTCACCTAGAAAATATCAGACTTTCTATCCTTTTGATTCATGAAGGTGTTGGGTATGGATCCTAGCAAGAATTCTATAGAGCTTGCTAGTTTGTGATAGTCATACCCCCATTTTTTTGCATTTTGCATTGTGTTTGTATCAATGTGTTTATATTATGTTTGTATCATGTAGTATTTTTGTTATGTTATTTTTGCATTTTGTGCCTTCTTTGTGTATGATTTATTTTTTTCATTGCACCTCATCTTTTTTTGTTCCTTTATCTTTACATTGTTGTGCCATAGGATTTTGAGCATGGGAGCTAGCACGTCCCCTAGATTCAATGTTGTCCTATCTCTTCAATGCTAAGATAAAAGAACCCTTCTTGGATTATCAAGTTACTTTAGTGTGAGAATGAGCATAGATTCATACTCTCGATAAAGTGGGAGCTAAATGTAGCATCATAAATTGTTACCCTTGACAATTTCACACTAGGTTTAGCTCCCCCTTATGTGATTGGATCCAATGTGCTCTTAATTTTCCCATTTTATGGTCACCTTTGTAAAATAAAAATTAAATTGGAAATATTATTTAATATTTATTTAATGACACTTCACGACCCAAAATAGGTATGGATTAGGGCGCTAGGCCCCTTTTCCAACCTATGGTTTCCCCAATTTAAAATATTTCATTATCATCATTTTAAAATTTATAAATTTGAATTCATTTGTTGGATTTTGATAATTAATTTTGTGAAAAATTGAATTAATGCATATAAATACATGTCCTTTTTCACCATTTGAAATACTAAGAAATCTAATAAAATTGTAGCATCCTAAAATGTAGTCACGAGAAAAATTAGACAAGTTTACAACACTTATTATTAGTCAAGATTCATGTTAGCAATGCATCAAGTTTTAATGTGAGTTTGTTCATGCTTTATTTTCATTTGTTCTGTGAATAATAACACTTATAGGACCTCCAATCAAGCATCTCATCCTCCTTTTATGAGATGAGTACAATTTCTTTAGTCTATCAATGAAAGAAAATATGAGTGGTAACTTGTAGCACTTGTCAATTTAATCATTCCCCTTTAATTTATTTCCCTCTACTCGATTGAGGGTTAGAACTCTTTACATCATCATAGTTGTTGTGGATGTGGAAACACAAAAATGGGGCTTGAAATAGAAAATCCACTATATGACATAACCCTTACTCTCTTCTCTTGTGTGTGGGTGACAAATCTAAAGTGGATTTGTGAAAGGATTGAATACCTAAATGCAAGATCAAGCATTCAAGCCTTCTATGCCAACAAATTAGGGAAAGTATAATTAATCATCGATAAATAAAGTTTAGAAGTTGATTCAAGAAAGGAAGAACCTATAGATAGTGACCATCTAAGATTTTATTTATGATTCCTAATATATTCCTTTCCAGGTCTATTGCATCAGCACCCTTGTCAGCCAATTTGAGCTCAAATTCATATGACATGTTCCTCTATCTCTACATTTTATTGTTCCATAATTGGTTTCTCTATTTTAGTTAAGTATTTCTTTGTATTTCCAATAGTTTTCTGCAACTTAATATTTGACCTAGGTACATTTGCATCATCAAATAAAATAAATCATTAATCAATCGATCAACCCTCAACAAAAGAACCAAAACCATGATCCACCATTTTGGCTCTTTCATAGATGTTAGTATCCAACTTGTGTTATGATCATTTTTGGTTCCTTCCAATATGATGTAGGAGAAAGTTCGATTTAGACCCTAGATCCCTTTTTCCCATATAACACTTATATGTGTACATATTCCAAAACACACACTTTCCACCTTGGTCCATAATGTTTTTGGTCTCAAGTCAAGTTTAGATGATTAGTCCATAAATTTTTTGGTCTTTAGTCAAGTTTATAATATTTTTTTCCAAAAAATTTCCCTCCAAAGGTTGCCTAAACACATATTTGTAACTCTATTCTTAAGTCAAGTTTAGATGATTTCACTATAGTTTCACAAACATCTAACAAGGATTAGACCTAATTTATGGAAGGGCACAATTATGTTTTCTACAACTAGGACCAAAAACCTAGCAGCAATGGAATCCTACAATGGTGTTGGAAATGGTGTTTCCTCTAGTAATGGTTTTCATGATGGTGATTCAAATGATGAGGAAGGTGATGGGGTGACTCATAGGAGCTTGATTTGGAAATTTAGGAGAATGAATGGGTCAAGGAGGGGGGAAATATCCTTGGTATTCTCCTAGAGTCTCATATGAATGCCCAACTATGTGTTGACAATGGGAAGTCTAAGTCCTTTAATGGGAGACGTTCCTAAGTGGAGGCTGGAGAGGATGATTCCCTCTTATTTTCATGGATGGAGGCTCAACAGTTCTTTCAAATGCACTCATATTCTAAGATGCATGTTATTTAGAGGAATATTTCTCCAGTGTCTACTAAGACTGATCTCTCTAGGTATAAATCATGTGACCTTGGCAACTCTCTCAAGAGGGGATTTTTACTACCCTCTTCCATGAACTCGACAGTTCTTTTTTACTTTGAATATATTTAATGCAAGATCTCTCTTCTTGAGCATGTTATGGGTGCACATATTTTCAATTAAGTGGGTGACATGTTTGCTCCCATTGATAACAAATAATTTCATCCTACTTCAACTCCCTTGGTGGTCTCAAATGTCATGCTTATGAGGTAAAAATAACCTCATCAATATAATGAACTAAATACCTTACCTCACATCTTCCAGTCACCTTTACCTTGCCAATTAATTGTCTTTAGGATTAGTAATTTCTTTCTTTTTGTGAAAAGGTGTACAATCCTTATCTCCTAAAATTAATTGAAATAAGCTAAACTGCGCTAACATGATGGTTAAAATTTAAATCCTTCTTGGAAGCCCCAATACAATTGGAATAACAATAAATGGGCAACACATTGGCCTCAAGATCCTCCACCAATACCACCAAATTGGGGAGTTTACCCCTGGGGACAACCTGAATGGGAAATTTAGTCCTGGAGAAACCCTCAATGGCCCAACCAGACTCAACAACAGTGGTATCCTCAAAATCCTACTCCTCAATGGAATCAACCTCAAAATCAGTTTTATACCAGTGGTCCTAGAAGGATGCCTAATCAGCAATAGAATCTTTTACCAGGCCCTCAGAATCGTCAATAGAATGAACAGGTTAACCAACCACAACTTCTGACACAACCTATTTCGAATCTAAAGAACAATCGTTAGAATACCCAAGAGCATTCTATGGGACAAGAAAATGTGACTGATTTGAATGATATTTATTGTGGAAACATAAAATTAAGATCAAGAAAAACACTTCCACAGCTAACCATAGCTGAAATCCTAGATGAGCCCATTAAAGATTCTACTGAGATAGCTAAAACATCCTCCACATATTTAGAGAAACACCCAGTTAGCACCCAAAGCCAAGAATTTTGCACCAACTCCAGGTGGAACTTCTGTAACACCTGAGGAGGAGGGGGGTTAGTCTCCAACTGATTCTCCACAGAAGGACTCTACTCCTAAAGAAAAAACTCAAGAGCCTTTTCCAAAGCGCCTAAAACCAACCATTTTGAAAAATACTCTGGAAATGTCCTTGTCTATTGAAACTGCGTTGATATAAGAAATCAAACAGTTGCAAATTGAGGTCCCTTTGTTACAAGCTATTAATGAAATTCCTAAGTAAACCAATTGATCAAACAATTATGTATTAAAACCCCAGGAAGAAAGCCAAAATGAATAAATACTGTTCACATCAATCATTACCTAGCTGACTTCTTAGTTGGAAACACCATAGCTCTAAAGTATGATGACCCAGGTAGCCTTCTTATAACATTAATAATCAATGAGGTAGATATGCCTAATTCCCTAGTGGACTTGGAAGCATCCATTAATGTGATGACTGTTGATGTGATGGAAAAGTTGAGACTCACTGATTTACGTCTCACAACTACAGTGTTGCAAATGGAAAATCAATCCATAGCCATTCCCAAGGGTGTCATAGAAAATGTTCTTGTTAAGGTTGATGGTTGGGAATATCCAATGGACTTTCAAATAATTCAGTCCCTCACACCAAAAGATAGTTATCCAATAATCCTTGGAAGACCTTGGTTAGCCACTGTTGCAACCAAGATTGACTATAGAGAAGGAGGAATGACCATTTCACATGGTCTTAACAACAAGCATCTATATGTGCATCCTCCTACCAAACCAGCTAAATATAATAAAGTATGGGTTGATGAACCAGAAGGTCCTAACGAACAATAAAATCTAGCTTCACTTGTCATGGTAGTCATCAAACAACATAGTGAATAATTGGAGGATGAATTGGAAAACATGGAAAATTTTACTATGGATTCAAGTGATGAGGAGATATTGGACGTAGAAGAGATCCTAGGAAAACCCATCAACATAGACCACAATGAATTCAATAACATTAATTTCATGGGATTGCCTTGTCCTCTGACAAATATCATTCCAAAAATAGACCATTTCTTTGAAGATATTTCCAGACTTCACATAACCATACCACATAGCTATCCTCTTAACACTTTAACAAGACCAATGTATATTTTCACTTCAAACCATCCAGTTGTCAAAACTATCATGTTGCTGCCAGGGAAAACTCGGAATATTAATAGTTGGCTGACAGAACTAGAAGAGCATAAATTGTTTGATATCCTGGTGAATAGATCTAAAGCTTTTGCTTGGGACTATATAGAAATGAGGGGTATACACCCAAGTGTTTGTACCCATCATATTTATACAGAGGATGTTCGACCTGTTCGCTAACCACAACATAAACTTTACCCTATGTGTTAGAAATCCTAGGGCAGTCAAAAAATGTAGAAATTGTACATTTTGGAGATGAAGAAGACCCTCCTCGCAAGAGGGAGAGATGAACCAAAGTAACCTTCCAAACAACCCCTCCTTTACGAAGAAGTAAAAGGTTGTCTGCTGAGTCTAGTGAGACTATGGCTTATGACACATGAATTACCTCCAAAAAGAAAAATCCTAGGACTAAAGCACAAACATTGCAAACTGATAATCAGCCTGGTGAGGAGGAAATAAGAGAAAGTGAGAAACAGGCTAGTCAATCTCCTAGGGTTGAAGAGGAAAATATGCCATCTCCAACAGAACAAGAAGAGGAAAGGGTACAATTGCCACATTTTGTGGATTTTGAGGATGATCCTATGGGATGGTTGTTCCCATTTATTGATAGAATTGTTGAGCTAGGTTCATTTGATGTGTCTGACAAAGGAAATGTATTTAGTGATGAGGGAAATGTAATTAATGATAATATGGAAATTCCCAATCCACCTTTTTTCTGTTAATACAGGGGATGAATAATTTGATCAGAGAGGAGTGGAATTAGAAAAATTAAAAACAAAAATTGCTGAGTTAAGATGTCAGTTGCAAAAAAATGAGAAGCAAATCAACCAACAACAAGAGGAAATAGAGGCACATACTGCAATCATAGGGAAAAGAGATCAAGAAATTGTGAATTTGAAAATGCAAATGGAATAGAAAGACAATATTATTGAGAAATTACAATATCAAATACAATAGTGGAATCAAGAAAGAAAAAAGCATGTGGCTGATTTATCTGAAAAAGATAAGCACATCAAAGGTTTAACAAATTTTTTCATGGAAATGTTTACTACTTTTGAGGAAGAAATGAACAAATAGAAAATTGAACTTAATGCCTCTTTGAGAAAAGTTGTTGAACTAGAAAAGGATTTGTAGGAAAGTGATACCAAACCTATCATGGAGTCTAAAGGAATACAAATTGAACCAACTGTGATGGGATGGTTCTAGGTACATATCCCTCCATTACTAATGAAATGGATGGAAAGATGCTATTTTCTAAGGGAGGTAAAATTTGAAGATGTCAGGCTGAAAAAGCAGTTAGTTCTATTGAAAGAATCATTTGACAGGGTGTATAGAGCTAAACGGGTATGTGCAGGATCATGATGGGCCAAAAAGTGGCGATATGATGGGTATTTGTAGGGTATGTGGCTGACGACTTTTTTTTTACCCAAAATTAATGAAATGAAAAGGGTTTTTAAAGGAGATTCTCAGCTTTCCACCAATATAAATTATGCTTTACTTTGAATTTAATAAATAATTATTTTTCATTTTCTATTTGAATTACGACTAAAGTCCTAATTGATAGGGTGATTGAAAAACATCTATAGATTTCAAACGGTATCACGTGTTTTGAATCCAAAACATGTGTCACATTCTATGCTTCGTATACTATAGGATTAAAAAAAGAAAAATGAATTTCATGAAGTTTTGACCAAGTTAAGGTGGTTAGGCATACAAGTTTTATATTTTTTAAAGTTGTAGTGAAAAAATCATAATTAATTATTTACTTGAAATAAATTACAAAAAATATGCATCACATCGAAATGAGTCTCTACTTATATCTAAAATCTTATAAAAATATTATCATTTTATTGTGGTTAGGGTAGTCAGACAGACACCTACTTCTTATTTTTCCTGAAATTTAAGTACTACTACATTGAAATTTCAAATTTTCACCAAATAGATTTTGTTTAAAAAAAAATAAACCTAGTAGTTTAGAAAGTACATTCAATTTTCTACAAATTCTATTCTTACATATTTTTGAAATAATATAGATAACTTATTCCAATTTTTACGTCAAGTTGCCTAACTCTGATTTTTCTGAATTTTTTGCCACTTAAGGGCCTGTTTTTTCCATGATGATCCTGTACATACCCAAACAAGATGCTTGTCAAATAGGTAAATTATTGTTGGCTTGTAGAAGACCATCCAAGCTATATTCATGTTTCTCAATGAGCAACTCCTGAGATGGAAATTACTTAGAATTTACAACAACCAGCCACATGATCCTGATAACAAGGAATTTGTCAAAATATTTATAGAATCCACCCTTGATCAACATGACTTGTTGTGCAAATTCTTTGTCCATAATTTTTTCTTAGAAAGATATACAATTTTTTATGTCAATTTCTTTGTTGGTGAAGTATAATTGAGGTCATTTCTATCCACCATGCATAATAAAATTCAATGGCAGGAACACACAAAGGAATATTCACAAGCAAAAAAAATTGTTGGACTTCAAATTAGGTATCCTCACATGAAGCCTTTTTATTTCAAAGCACAATTCTTGAGCATTAAGCTTAAAGAGACTATACAAAGTAAATAAAACAATAACCTTTGGCTATGCCATAATCATTTTCAAGATCAGGGGCAAAAATTGATAGGGAGAGCTTGGCATACATGTGAAGAGAGATATACTCCTCTTGCTATGCATCTTCAGTAAAGGGAGGTAATTTCACCTCTTGTCATTAGATGGTCCTATAGAAGAATAATAGCTTTGACTGGTATCCTAGAGTAATTAAAAACTGATTGGATTGGTATGATATATAGACCTCCTCTACTTCTTTCACCACCCCATGCATTACATATCAATACAGAGCAGAGCTCTGAAAGTTTTGAGGAATGGATAGCAAGGCTTAAGCTTCATCAGGGTTTTCTGAGAGAACTTGAGGGTTTGGACACATCAGAAGATTATTTTTATGAACTCAATGAAAAGTATGAAAAGCTAAGCAAAAACAAAGGAAATGGATAATAGGGAGCACAACAAAGAGCAGGAGGACCTGCTCAAGCTTAGGAAGGGGAGGAAATGATGAGGTAAAAATAGCCTCATCAATATAATGAACTAAATACCTTACCTCACATCTTCTAGTCACCTTTACCTTTCCAATTAATTGTCTTTAGGATTAGTAATTGCTTTCTTTTTGTGAAATGATGTACAATCTTTATTTCCTAAAATTAATTTAAATAAGCTAACTCACACTAACATGATGGTTTAGTTTCTAAGTATTGTAAAGTTAATCAACACATTCAATCATTATGCTAGCCAAGTGGATTCAATGTAGACCTCAACACAATTGAATACAAGTTCCAAAAGAATAGGCATTGAAACTTTAGGGGAATGCATGGTGGACTGAGTTTTTGAATTTTTCTTTTATTTCCAATTTGAAGATTTTATGGATCATCTAGAGCCCTTTAATGATTTATGTTATGGACTTTAAGTTTGTTAGTTTGTTAAAATAAATTGAATATTTTTCAATGGTAGTATTTACCATCTAAATTATAGGATTTTGTTAAATTTTTTGTATAAATATGTAACCATTAGAAGCAATGAGACACAAATAAATATCGTTATGCTGTCACTATGTTTCTGAGTTATACGTTCAATATGAATAAAATAAGTTTTTCACATTTCATTTTGAGTTGTTAGTATTGTGAATGGAATCATTTTGAATGGAGTAATCTTGGAGTTACAAAGTTTATGTGATCTGAGCTAAGCGTAGGAGCACCCAAGAGCTGGCCACTCAAGGGATTGTAGAGTAGATAGATAAGTATTCTATTTTTAATTCTGTTGTTTTCATTTTGTAGATGATAATTGTGAGTGAAGTTTATTTTCATGTGTCAAGCTCTATTAAGTTAATCCTACATGTTGTAGATCAAGTATGTAATCTTTTAATTATGTTATCTAAAGTTTCAGAGCAGTTACTTTCATTGTTAGTTGCAAGTTGTTAAGTTGTAACTTCTTGTTAACCACTAGTTAGTAGTACTTAAGTTGTTAATTTTGTTATTTGTTGTTAGTTAGATGTTTCATAGTTTCTTTTCAAGCTTCTTCTTTTCAGCAATTTACATGCTTCTTAGTTTAATTATCTCCATGCTTTCTAGCTTAATCGTTATGCTTTCTAGATTAATAATTTCCTGCTTTCTAGTTTAGTGGCCTCTTAGTTTAAGTTTCATTTACAGTTGTTTCAAAACATTTAGAAAATCTCAGTGAGATATTCAAAATGTTTTCTATTACATATAGCCTTTGAACACTACCCGATCGATACAATTGATGCATTTTCAACTAAAGAGATAGGACCTAATGACAACCTGTCACATGCCTTCTCTTTTGTTAGTTTTCATGGTGTGGATGTTGAGCCTTCCCTATGTTCTAGTGTGGGATTTTGTATAGGGTTCCATCCCTAAGAGGTGGCCCTTATTTTTATCCATGTTGCTTATGTTTTTATGGATGGTATATTGCTTCACACTCCCTCTCTTCCTTTATGTGAGTCTCAGGCTTGTTGTGATGGGGTTATCTCCTCCTCCATGGAACCCCATGTTCTCATTGTTGGTCTTGGTGGTGTTCCTTGTGCCCATTTAAAGATACTTGATGTCTCCTTGGATAGAGATTCTTCTAGGTTAGAGTCTACCCTCATTGGTAGATTCTTTAGTTATTAGCAAAACATTGATGTTATTTGTAGATGGGTGACCAAATGTTGAAATGTTTTTGTTCTTTGTATTGCTGTAATGTTAAAGAAAAACCTCCTTTTATCATTTCATTCCATTGAGGATTATTCAAGAGTTCTAAAAGGATGTCTATAGTTTGTTGGTAGGTATTATCTTCATTTATCAAGATGTCCAACTACCGGATTTGATGCTACTAAGGTGAAAATGACCACTATTTGGGTTCATCTTCGTGAGCTCCCACTGAAATTTTGGGATGAAAGTATCATCCAAGGTATAGCTAATGCTATTTTTCAATGGGTTTCCATTGACAATGTTACTAGATATAGAAAAAGTTTCCTTTTCACTATATTTTTGTTTGTGTTGAAATTGATAAGGGTTTATAAGAAGTATCAATTTGTGCCACAAGTTAGGTGTCTAAGAGTAAGAAATTATTTATGAATCATTTAAATTTGCTACTCCAAGGACACTCTAGGATAAGGAATAAGGATTTTTTTTCTTAATACCCTAGGACCTTCCTCTTTGAATAGGCAGACCATTGTGTTGTTTCCTCAATCTCAAGACAAAGCGAAGGAGTTGTATTCAATAAAGAAGGAACTCATTGACATGGGCAGAGGTTTCCCAAGAATTGGAAATAAATCTCATTTAGTCTCTTCTCCTCTTCAATACCCTTTGGTGAGGTTTATATTCAAGCACCTTAAATGTTTATGTCCACCATTGAATTTTATGAGTTTGTTTCAAAACTCATTCCTAGATCATGGCTATAGTCAAAAGCATTTGCTAGTCCTTGTTGGATTTTTTCTCCTTTTATTTTGTCCAGTTATTTAAATTAGTCTCTATTCTTGTGAGACTCATTTTTCAACTTCATGGCTTCTTTGTAACTAGGTCTTGGCCCTTCCCATGCTTACCTTAATACAAATATATAACAAGGAGCAATGATAATAGAATTCCAATAGCATCTATGTACTGTAAACTCTCAAAATATAAACTATTATCCCAAAACCTCATTATAAAGGAAAATAAAATACAAAATACCAAAAATGTTATTTTAAACCAAGTTATAATTTACCATGGGCCCAAATAAGGTGTTAGAAATAGTCATACATACCCAAAAATAGCTCATAAAAATGGAGGAAAAAATTCTCATGCCCCTCACATGAGTGGAACCTCCAATAATAGTATGTAATCCTAACCTTGTATGTAATCTATAATCATACTTTGTTATATATATTTTTCATTACATCATTTAGTAATTTCACAATTTTCATAGCATCTTTGAAAATAGGCCTTCCATAATATACCACTAAATGGACATCTTTTGACAACTAATAAATCATTTTTCATGGAATTGACATGTGGAACAAGTGTTGACACAATCTCACACATCATTTTGGTAGAGAATTAATATTTTTAATAATATACATTATAAAACATTTTAGGTAATTATAAAAAATATTAATAATAAATTAAAAAATGTAAGGTTGAGACATCTAAATTTTCAAGATTTTATCACTTTTGAATACTTTGCACTTGAACTAAGGGTACCACACCATCATAGAATCAACTACTAGAGGTCAAGAGGCCTATAAACTTTGAACACCATTTGAAATTATCTAATCTCTTAGGTTTAGTTAATGAATATGCATCATTCATCAAAGTCTCCACCTTACCAAGCTTCACCTTACTATCTTCAACTATATCTCTCACAAAAAAATATTATATATTAATATGATTAGTTCTAGCATGAAATGTAAAGTTATTTTCTAGGTAAACAACACATTGACTGGCACAATGAACTACATTTTGACATATCTTAATCCAATATTTCAACACAATCCCTTAATCCAAATGGATTCCTTAAAGACACGAGTAAATGTCATAGACTCAATCTCAATAGTGGGAAACACAACTATATCCTATCTCTTATTCATCCAACTAATAGTACCACCAAATAAAATTAACACATAAGAAATGGTGGATGTTTTTCTATCAACATCACCTACCCACTATAAATCCACATAAACAAAAATATCAGAAGAATTTCCATCTCTTATAAAATTACCATGATAACACAAAGAATAATCTAAGCTTACCCAAAAATATCTAAGTGCTATTTGAGCTACATTCTAATGAGCTTCACTAGGATAAGACATATATTTCTAAATAACTCCCATTGCTTAGACAATGTCTAGTCTAATACAAAACATAAAATACATCAATCTTTTGACTACACTCTAGTACACCACTTTGTCATGTGTTACATCTTTGATGGGGATATATGATATAATGCATCATATAATTTCATTCTAAATATAAAAGGAACACATAATGGTCTACAATCCTATATGTTTAACCTTGGTAAAATCGAATTGACATAATTACTTTAACTAAGCCAAAAATTTATTTTCTCTCTATCTCTTTTGATTTATATTCCAATCATGTCTTTAGGTAAACCAAGATATACCATTTTAAATTTAGCTACAAATTGATATTTTACTTCAAAAATTAATCCTTTAATTTTTCCCAATAAATAAAATATCATCAACATATAATACAAAAAACATTAAATGATCAACATCAAATTTAGAATAAAAACTAAGATTGATTTAAAACAAGAAAATCTCAAACTCAACACACACATCAAAATTTTAGTAGGACATCCTAAAACTATTTTTGAGACCATATAAGTATAATTTATTCAATTTACAAACCAAATTACTTTATCTTTCACCACATAGTTCTTTTTCTATGTCATATAAATATCCTCCTCCAAATTTCCATGCAAAATACCATTTTTAAATCCATTTTATCAACCTCTAGATCATAAGATGTAACAATAGAGAGAAATAATCTAATGGATGCCATTTTTAGAATAGGAGAAAATATATTATCATAATCAACATCTTCAAATGGAGAGTAACCTTTCACAACTAGCCCTGCTTTGTACTTCTCAATACCTCAATCATTTTATTGAACATCCAATTCCAACCAAAAATTTTTCATCTAGGTTTAGGAAATGATACTAGATCCTATGTACCATTAATTTTATATTTTAATGCATTCCTTTGTTTATCTATGTCTATTTTCTAAGAATTTGGATTGTTCATACATAATGCCTCTTTAGTAGATCTCAGTTTGAATTAATCTCAATATTCAAAGAAAATATACATCTCCAATCATTATGAGAATACCCATACCTTTTAGGTGGTTGTCCAGGCTTTATAAACTATTGAATACACTATAGTGGAGGTTCTTCTTCTTTTAAATATTTATATTTCGATGAACTCTCCTCATGTTATTTTCTATCTTGGGGCCTCAATTCAATTTTCTTAGGAATATAAGGAAGTTAAATCACATATTGTTTTCACTTTTATAGCTACAAGATAATAGAAAAAGGCTTACTTTCTGTAAAAATCATGTTTTTATTATATATTGCCTTTTGCTCAATAATATCACAAACCTGTATCCTTTCATACCATAATTGTAACTAATGAAGATATACTTGCCATACCATTTCTCTCCAAAAAATTTCATTTTTATTTGGTACATGTGCATATGCCTCACAACCAAACAATATTAGATATCTGTATGAAGGCTTGTGACCCAACCACACCTCCATAAGTATTTTACCAAGAAGAGTTGATGCAAGAGACCTGTTAATTAGGTAGCAAGCAATGACTACAAATTTGGCCATTTTTTTCTATTCTAGCATTGCTAAGCATAATCCTAGTCTTCTCTAATGGTTTCTTATTCATTCTTTCTAAAACTCCATTCTACTATAAATAATACAAACTTATCTTCTATCTTTGAATACCACAATCTTTAAAGAATTAATCAAAACTATTAGAGAAAAATTCACTACCATTATTTATCTTCAAAGATTTAATTTTATTTCTAGTTTATAACTCAACCATTGCTTTAAATTATTTAAAATAACTAAAAATAAAACTTAACCCTTAAAAAATAAACTCATGTCCTTTTACTATAATCATCAATAAGGGCAACCTTACTCCTTAAAAAATCAAACTTACTCCTTAACTCATGTCCTTTTACTATAATCATCAATAAGGGCAACCTTACTCTTTAAAAAATAAACTCATGTCCTTTTACTATAATCATCAATAAGGGAAAGTGCACCAAGATGGTGCAAAAAAGGCCTAGGTCAAAAGTGGGCACTTTTATTCTGAAATCAGCTAAACTTGAACTTGGAGGAGTAGTTTGAGATTCATGCACTCAAAATTTGAAGATACTAGAAGAACAAGAATCTTAGTACTCTGAATCTAGTTTCTCAACTACTATTTTTTTTTTCAAAAATAGATAAGATTAAGAGGATCAAATGCTTCATGCACACAAAAGTGTTCCTATTTTTTTAGAAAAACATAGCATAGTGTCTAGCGTGCACCCATTTATTTTTTAGTTGCATTTAGTATTTTCAAAAACCCATTGGTAGAAATATAGTTAAGAGTGAGTACTAGAAGTTGTATGTTTTTTTTAAATTTTTTATTTAGTATTTTTTTAAATGATTTTTCAAAGTGGATGCATCCTAAAAATCATATCACCTAGCGTGCATGTCACATAACTTGCACTGAACTAATCAAACATGTAATTTTTTTTCCAATGTCTAAAGAATGAAGTGTAGAAAACTATGATATAATTTTTTTCAAATATGAAAAGTCAAAATTTATTAAAAAAAATCAATACATATGTCTCTAATAACTATGGATACATTAGTGAAAGAAACTAAAAAAAATGTGTTAATGTAATTAAAATCTAAAAATATATCGTTACAAAGCTTAGAAGATGTGTGAAATTATGGTGGTAATTTACTAAGATTTGATTTATAATGGGTGAACATAATGATGAGCAAGTTAGAAAATGAGAATGGAGGAGAAAATCACATGAAAATGAGGAAAATGAACCATCCAAACCTAAGTACAAGCCAAAATCTATACGTGTTTTATGCAAGCCAAAACGTGTACGTGTTTTTTGCAAGCCAAAATACGTATGTGTTTTCTACAAGGAAAAACATGTACGTTTTTTGTAAAATATAAAACACATGCATTTTGTGCAAGCCAAAACATGTATGTGTTTTATAAAATTAAAGGTAAATAATTAAAAAAATAAAATAAATTGTTGGTTCATGAATCATGCAAAGAAAATGAAATTACTAAAGAGGGAATGAAGCTAAAATCACCACTTGAGTATCTTATTTTAGAGAAAATTAGTATAAACAACATCACAATATATATATATATATATAATTTTAAAATTAAAAAAACTATGTATTTATGTATGTAAAGGCATATCAACATAATCCCAATTTCACGTTTAAGTACTGACTTGCACTAAAATCATCATGTTCTTGAATCTAACTGTCCAACTCTCTCTCCCTCCACCTTAGTCTCCAACTCTCTTTACATGTCTCTAATAATCATGTTCTTGATGGTTTATCATGGAGAGTTGAGAGTTGATAGTTTAGGGATTAAATTTAATTATGTAGTTTTAGTGTTAAATTGTGAATGTTGGGTTTTAGGGTTGAACACATAGGGTACATTAGGTTTATCTATTAGCCCGTTTATGATTTATAATATAGGTTATAGGGTTTAGGGTTGAGAAAAATTACTATGTAGAACAATGGGCATGTTACATATACTACCATGTGTAGTGACTTTATTTTCAAGGATAAGCTATTAGCTAAACTCTTTCCTAGGTCATTAAAAGATGTGGCTTTAGAATGGTTTTTTCATTACCCAATTACTCAATACACTCATTCATAGATTTTTGATGCCTTCCTCAACCATTTTTAAGTGAAAATTGATCCCAAGATCAATATCAATGATCTAATGAGACACAAACAAACAAACGGTGAAAAGGTGATAGATTTCATAATCCTCTATTAGTTGATACTATCATAGGGGGGTTTCAAGTTCATGCACAGGTACTTATAACTTCCTGGATTGTAATTGTTGTCTTATTAGGTTCAACTACTCTAGCTGTTCGAGACCCACAAATCATTCTGAACGGAGCTCAAAATTTTGTGGAATATGTTCTCGAATTTGTTCAGGACTTGGGTAGAACTCAGATTGGCGAAGAAGAATATGGTCCCTGGGTTTCTTTTATAGGGACTTTGTTTCTATTTATCTTTGTTTCTATTTATCTTTGTTTCTAACTGGGCAGGTGCTCTTTTTCCTTGGGGAATTTTTAAATTACCTCATGGGGAATTAGCCGCACCTACAAATGATATTAATACTACAGTAGCTCTAGCTTTGCTCACATCAGTAGCTTATTTTTATGCAGGTTTTACAAAGAAGGGTTTAGGATATTTTGGTAAATATATTCAACCAACCCCAATACTTTTACCAATTAACATATTAGAAGAAAATATAGAGAATGTTCACTGATAACTTGCAAAAGGAACTAAGAGAAAAATTCCTCTTTCAAAAATTTCCATCCTCTATAAGCTTGTGTATGGCACTTCGTGACTATCAAAATTCAATTAATGAGGTATCTGTTGCACTCTATTGTCATTAGTATTTTCATTGTTATCAACCTCTGGTATGGATATGTTGAGAAGGTGTTTATGGTGTTGATCTAGTGTTGCAAATGTAGCAGGGTTACTTGGTTTCCAAGTGGTTTTGAGAAAATTTGCATAAAGACTATACAAGGTGACTAGGAAGTGTTTTGTATTTTTCTTTGCATTTCTTCATTCTTGAAGATGTGCTTGTGCAGTTTGAACGTGATGATAATTTTTTCAAAGGTATTATATCTAGAGTTTTAGGTTTTGGATTCTGTGACAATAGAAGATATGTTTGACAATGTGCTAAACTGTCTTTGGCTTGTGAGGAGGGATATCTAGGAGAAATGGAATTGCTCTGGATTTCTCCACACTAAAGTTTCTTGTCTTGTAGATTTTAGAATGTGTTAATATTTCCTATACCTCCCTTCCCTTTGTTTATCTAGTATTCACCTATTCCACAAGCTTGGTTCGTGAGTTGTATCTCAATGGCAGTTTGACTTGTTGCACATGATGATAGTATTCTCAATTTCATGTGTTTGCACCTTTTTTTTGGATATTATTTTGGTGTTTTAATAGTCCAAGATGTTGTGTAATGTTTCTACATGGTCTGTACGATGTTTTTGGTCCTTGTGAAGTTTGAATTTGGTTACTTGATAGTGTTATGCTAGTTTGGCCAACCTGGTGCATTAGCAGTATTTGCGGATGAGATTTATAGTTTGTGGAAGCCTGGTGTAGTGTGTTAGTGTAGATTTGGGTCATGTTTAACCCTTGATGTGGCTTGCCTTCACTTTTTCCCACCATGGAGGTGTTTGGTGCCAACCTATTTGGTGGTTGTATGTTTGAGGTGCATACTTTTCATTGAAGCTGACTTAGAGAAGATTATTCGAGGTTGTAGAAGATATATATTCAAGGTCAAAATTTTGGAGAAGTGTGTGGTGTGAAATGATGTACATGTGTGATCATGTGTTGAGATTTGAGTGTGAGAAAGAATGCCTAGAACTATTGGAAGCAGTGAGTAGAAGATGTCTATAGTTTAGTGTGTCAGAAGTTGCTAGAGGTAGTGAGCCCAAGGTTGTGGATGGTAAAGAGACATTTTGGTTCTTTTCGCAGTTTCTTTGAGGTAGTGAACTTCCTCTTAACTATATTTTTTTATCTAGAAGAAGTGATCTTCCTGGGTAGTGAGCCCTTGGCAGTGAGCCTTACCTTTTAGGTAGTGAGTCCTATGGGTAGTGAACCTTTCTAAAAGTTACCCTCTTGTAATCGGTTTTTCTTTTCATAGAGTGAGTTAGTCCTCACTGTGGTTTTTCCCTTATTGGGTTTTCCAGATAAAAATATAATGTTCTATTGTGAATATTTGTGGATGGTTTGGTGTTTCATTTTTATACATTCATACTAATTCTTAATAAGTCTTTGAAGGTTTTAATGCACAATTGATTCACCCCCCCTCTCACTTGTCTTATGTTTCTAACATCTTCATCAAAACATACTAAAAATTCCAAGCTCGTGCATCAAACTAGTTATCAAAAATTCAAGAAAGCAAACATGAGCTTTTTAAAAATCAATTCATCTCAAACAAACCATGTTGAACCTCAAGTTTCTGCAATAAGCCCAACACCATACCAATTCAAAGCAAGAGATAGAAACTTTACCCCTTTACCTGATTCTCTCCATTCAATTTTGTTACAAATTTTGAATAAGAACCTCATTCGATTACCTCTTGTTAGACTAGTAGATACCACCAAACCTCCAGCACCACACTTCAATACAAATGATTTTTTTCAGTATCATCGCACAAGTGGGCATGACACTGAATGATGCATGTGTCTTAAACATCATGTTGAAGACATCATTGATTCTAATCATATCTAGTTCAGAGGTATTAATGATAGAGGAAATCAGTCAGTGCTCCGCCCAATCAAAATTTGCAAATCTTTACCAATCCAATGCCAAATCATTCAACTAACTTTTTGAAAGCTAGTGAATTCAAGAATGATGTGATGAATTTTGATAAGATTGAGGATATAATTGATGGTAAGGGTATGTGCAGGATCATGATGGGCCAAAAGTGGCAATATGATGGGTATGTGGCTGACGACTATTTTTTTACCCAAAATTGATGAAACAAAAATGGTTTTTAAAGGAGATTCACATATTTCCATCGATATAAATTATGCTTTATTTTGAATTTAATAATTAATTATTATTCATTTTCTATTCAAATTACGATAAAGTCTTGATTGATAGGTTGATTGAAAAACATCTATAGCTTTCAAACAGTATCACATTTTTTGAATCCAAAACATGTGTCACATTCTATGCTTCATATACTATAGGATTAAAAAAAGAAAAATTTAATTTCATGAATTTTTAACCAAGTTAAGGTGGTTAGACATACAAGTTTTTATATTTTTCAAAAATTTGTAATAAAAAATTCATAATTAATTATTTACTTAGAAAAAAAAATTACAAAAAAATATGCATCACATCGGGGCATGAGTCCTCTACTTATATCTAAAATATTATAAAAAAATTATCATTTTATTATTGTTAGGGTGGTTAGACAAACACCTACTTATTTTTTCCCTAAAATTTAAGTACCATTGCATTGAAATTTCAAATTTTCACCAAATAGATTTATTTATTATTTAAACAAACCTAGTAGTTTAGAAACTACCTTCAATTTGCTACAGATTCTATTCTTACATATTTTTGAAATAATATAGATAACTTATTCAAATTTTTACGTCAAGTTTCCTAACTCTAATTTTTCTAATTTTTTTGCCACTTAAGGGCCTATTTTTTCCTTGATGATCCTGCACATACCCGTAATAATTTTAGAAGTGATAATGGAGATGACCTATATGACATGGTTATTCTCATTGACATTCAACCTTGTAAGGTACAAACCACTTTGTTACGTAAAATTACTTTCACTAATGATGATGTACTTATACATGTGCTTGATGGTCCTCTCTACATTACTGGTTGTATCAATGACATACTTGCAAAAGGAATACTTATTGATCCTTCATGTGTAGAGAATGTGATCACCAAGGAATTCTTATTTGTGCATGAAATTTACTAAGATTCTTATGAACAATTGAAAGCATGGATTAAAAAACATATGGTTTTTCTTTCCCTATGATAGGTTTGATCACTCTTCCATTAAAAATTGGATCAAAAAAATTATATTTGTCATTCTCCATCATCTTAACATCAAACCAATTCCATGTGAAGCTAGGTTACTCATGATTACAGTCCATAAATGTTGTCTCCTTAGTTATTCATAGGTGCATAAAGTTTCTTGTTGGAAATGAGATATTTATAGTGCATCATAGTGGATTTAATCCCTTGTCTTCCCATGGAAATTTTTTATTGGATTTATTTTGGCCTCTAGACCTATGGAACCTATAATGTCTCATGAATATTTATTTTTCAAATCATATCAAAAATTCAAAGCAAAGTGCATAACAAAGTTATCTCTTAGCAATATTCTTGAGTCTAATAGGTCCATGGTTGTTCCTTCTCTCCAACCCACCATTGATGAACCTATGAATTATTCAAAATCCTTTCCAAATAATCAAGATGAGTACACTACAGTTCCTACAAAATACCAAAAGAAAATAAGATGGTCCCTTTTGTGCCTCCAAAGATAAAACAATTATATAGACCTAAAGAGACAATGATTTCACAACCATTGGTAGTTCCTTTAGTTCCTACCTTAAGGGAAGAAAAGAAACCATGATTGATAAACCCACTCCTACACCATCATAACTTGAAAATAATGCTAAAATAAATTGAAGTGCTAAAGAGCACAGGCTTAGACATCGTGCTATTGCTCACCAATTGGAAGAAAAGAACAAACCAACACCACCCACACCTATGGAAACATCTCAAGAAGAAATTCAACCTTCACCAAAAAAATTCAATGAACCAAAACAAGAAGTGAAACAAGAGAATTCATAGGAAATAATTATAAATCCTCCTATTGTGATCAATTTGGACGATGATGATGATATTGCTAAGATTGATGCAGAAGTGCATAATGAGATGAATTTTCTATTTTCCACTTCTAAGAACTTATATGGGGGAAATTGTGATGATCCTCTTCATCAGAGTGACCAACCACATGTTGAGTCTGGTGATGCTCCTACTATGACACTTATTGTAGTCCCTTTAGCTAGTTAACCACCTTCCATTTAAGATGAGTAAGATTGGGATGCAGATGACCTACTCTAGGTCAGATCGCATGTGACATGTACTACTTTATGTTTTCTTTCTATTTTATTTGTATTTTTTTGCATGTAATGTGATCTCTTGTATCATGTTGTTTGTCGTGCCTTAATGTTTGTGAGTTTTCTTTGGATGACCCTTGTTGCTCCATTGGTGCAGGGATACAAAGAAAATGAATTTGTCATGACATTCTTCTATTTATATCTAAATTATTCTATATGTCATAAACTTTATCATTTCTTTGTCTTGTGTTATCCTTTTGGGGACAATGTAAAAGCATTGAGCCAAGTAGACCTCTCTTCCATGTTGACCCAAAAGCTTCTTCTTTTTTCCCTCTATGTGTGTCATTCTTCCATTGTGTTCATTATTCCATGATTATTTGGGGAATGATGTCAGTTCTGAGCTCTATTATATATTGTAGAAAAGATGTATACTGACCCCAAATTCATGGATCCCTCATTGTACCTTTTTAGATTATTCATGGAATTGTATTATGGGGGAAACCACTTGTCATGATGTAGTTTATTTGAAAACATATCATTAGCTTAGTGCTTTTCAAATAAGATCAGATTGTGATCTTTTATTGCATAATATTTAGCATTTTCTACTTTAAATTAAGTGTTCACAACACCATGTTTTGCAATTTCTTTAAAGTGGGGGCATGCATTGGCATTATTTCTGCTTCACTTTTTTCATAGTGGTCGACCTTATTGATACATTGACATTTGAAATTTTGACATTTTTTCTTCACTTTGTTCACAAGCTGAACCTAGTGTACAAAACTTGACATTTTTTCTTCACTTTTTTTTATAGGTTAAACCTAGTGTAAGCAATTTGACATTTATTAGCTTCACTTTGTTCATGGGCTAAACCTAGTGTAAGCATTGGAATAACATTTTGATCATTTTTGTGGCACCTTATCAAGGTTATCAGAGAGTATAACTCTTGGTATGGTTTGAAAAATGGGTAAACACTTGTAAGCCTTACGTGTCATGTTGAATTTACCACTTTGTCATGGGAACACCTTGTAGACCTAGTGTGTGTCTAACATTTTACTTTGTCTTGGGGGCTCATCAAGTGAACATTAGGCTTTACTAGCCCTTGTGAGTAATATATTTCATGAACACAGAATAATACAACTTGCTAGTCCATCTCTTTTCTTTTTGCATTAATTTTGACATTGTATGTTTTTGTATCTTGTCTTGTTGCATATCATATGATAAATGTGTGGTCCTTTGTTCCTATGTTGGTTTTCCATGTGATCTTGGATCTTGGGGGATTGATCACCCTCCTTGATCCTTAGTTATCCTATCTCTTTAACATTTGGAAAATCAAACCCCTCTTGACATAAATGTTTCTCTACTTTAGTGTGAGTTTGAGCGTAATTTCATACTCTCACTAAAATGGAGGCTAAATGTAGTGTAGAAAATTGTATGCCTTAACAATTTCACATTATGTTTTGGCCCCTAATTATTGAACTTAATTAAGCTTCTAATTTTCAAAACTATACATTCCAAAGCCTTATTTTTTACCATTTTCTGAAGGCAACCCAATATTAAAAACAAATGCATTCAATCATTAAATCACCTTGGATCAAGTGTGCCCTGGAAGTTTGGGCTAGGAGCTATTCGCCCAAGGGTGAATGGGTCACCCTTCCTAGCCAGGGCCCAAATTAAAATATGTTATTGGTAGTATTTTAATATCCAAAATTCAAATGGGTCAATGCAGGATCATGGGGGTCCAAACTAGGCCCTTAAGTGGTAATGATAATTCAGAAAAATAGACTTAGTCAACTTGATGTATAAAAAAATGAATAAGTTATTAACATAATTTGAAAATAATGTAAGAACAAAATTTGTAGCAAATTGTATGTAGTTTCTAAGATACTACTCCTTTTTTGGAAAAAGGTAAATCTATTTGGTGAAAATTTGAAATTTTAATGTAGTAGTACTAAATTTTTCAAGAAAAAATAAAATGAAAGTGTATGTCTAACCAACCTAAAATGGTGAAAAATAGGATCTAGTCCAAATGCAAGAGCAAGAGGATGGATCACTTATTTTCCAAGCCAAATTTCACTTCAAATATGCAAAGTAAAATGCTAATAACAACCAGAAATACAACCTAAATGTTATAGCAACTATGAGGAATGTTTTTCGAGCATTAAAAGTTGTGTACCTTGCTAGAAAGTTGTTTTTGAGCTATGGGGGACTCATTCACCTTCAGGGGTGAATGGGTCCCTTTAGGGCTTTGGAAAACTTAGTTTAGGATCCTATACTTTGATGTATGCCCTCTTGAAATCCTTTCTATCAAGTTATGGAAGTAAATATTCAGTTCTATAGGGCTCTTTTCATGAAATTGCACCTTGAATGACAACTTTGCGACTTTGATAATCTTACTCTTCAACCTGTAAATTTGCAATCACACACTCAAGGACAACAAACTTTTTCATTTGTTATTGAATGGGGGCTTTCCTCAGTCAAACCCCTTGTAGGTAATTAAATCAAATGAGGAAATAAGATAATGAAGCACGAATATGAAATGATACAATTAGAACCTTGCCATGATTATATGATCTTTGAATTGTTGCAATAATGACTTGAAATCTACCTTGTAATGCCTTGAAAATTCTCTAATGATTGATCACTTGAATGCTTGAATGCTTAGGATTGCTTAGATTGAATTGTTAGGAGAAACAATGTGAATTAACCCCTATTTATTCTAAATTAGGAGATTAACCCCAAAATTCAAAGAATTAAGGCTGACATGAGATCTAGAAAGAAAGACAATTAAATTTCTGCTAGAATAAAATTAAAAAATTGGTGTATCCTTAAGGGAGGACCCATTCGCCACCAAAGGTGAATGGGTCCTGGCTAAATTTCTAGGACTAAGCTTCGAGGAGTTGAAAGAAGGCCAAAAACCAAAATTTCCAGACTAACCAAAAAAGGGGGGTCCTATTAAGAGAGGACCCATTTTCCATTAAGGGTGAATGGTTCCTAGCTCAACTTACCAGGACCAAATTTTTCTAAATAAAATAATTTGATATTTAATTTATGATTGTTGGGAGAGTCCTCGGGAGGTGTCAAAATCAAGGCCTTAAAAGGGGGGGTTAATAACTCCTCTTAACCACAATGAATTAGGACCACCTAGATAAATCTGAAAGTGCTTTAAAACACTTAAAAAAGGTATACATTATGAATATTTGATTTAGAAAGGGGCCCATTAGGCTTAATTAAGCAAATAAGTCCTAGAAAAGTGTGAAAGTGTGTCACACCACTTTACAACACCCTTGCAAAGGACCAATTAAAGCATGATTTAGTCAAATAAAGGTCTAGAATAGTGTGAATGCCAACAAGACATTACAACACCACTCCAAGACATAATTAGTCCAATTTTAATGTCAATTATCCAAGCAAGCAAGGAAAAAGGATGCTTTTTTCGTCACTACATTTTCCCCCCACTTTAGTGAGAGGATGACCCCATGTCAAAATATGCCATAGAAAAATGGCCCCTTGTCATTTTCATGGAATTTTAGGTCTTGTTTCATGGTGTGGGAACTATGTTGCTCTTATTTAATGTTGTGACATGGCTTGAACATGCTTATTTAGGTACTAAAACTCAAAGAATGACGTCTTTTGAAGGTTTTGTGAACTATTGTAAGACATTTCTACACTCTTCTAGACTCTATTAATTACAATTCACCTGAAAATCACCTTTTTATTCATCAAAAAGTCCTATTTTGAAGTGTTCTAAAGTCTTGTAAAAAGATTTCACACTTTTCTAGGAACATCTTCACTATTTATCCATTTCCCATGCTTTATTTGACCCTTTTATTCTATCATATGATTAATTAATTGTATATTTGAGTATTATCCTGGCAAAAAACATTAAATACAACATATTTCCTGACACTTTTTTTTAGGTCCTAGGTGGGAACCAATCACCATGGGTGGCGAATGAGTCCCCCTTGGCCCCAAATTCAAAATATTTTAAATTTTCTTTTGGGATTTTATTCAAAAACACTTGATGTTAGCTTGTGATGAGGTATGAACGGGTTACTAAGGCACAAGTGTATAAATAAGTGATTTTCAACTCATTTTACATCTACAATATTCTCATTCATTCAAGTACTCCATCTCATATTTTAAGCATTCAAGTATTTTACAACATCTTTTCAAGCACTATTGAAGCACTTTGAAGCAGTCATTGACATTACTTCAGACTTGCATAATCAAGGGTTTGGTAAGTTGATAGCATTTGCATATTGTTAGTTTATCTTTCCTTTGCATTTCATTATTTTATTAAAGGTTTGATTACCAAAAGCAGGGTTTGACCAAGACAAACCCCTATTCACTAACCTTAAACCATTTTTCCCCTATTGCATGTTTGTTTATACACCTAGTTATGTAGATTTGACAAGCTTTTTGGTGTTGAAGATTGGTTTACAAGTCAACTAGGTGCTTCAAGTCAACTTAATTCTTTTTCAAGCTTGAATAAGGTTTTCCGTCTGTTTCCTGCAAAATTGACTTTGACAACTCGATATTCAATGATTTCTAGATATGGTGTTGTAGAGTTGTCTCCTGATTTTTCAGAAATTTGGGAGAGGACTGATTCACCACCTATGGCAAATGAGTCCCACCTTAGGAATGAAAATCCAATTTTTTTCATATTCTGAATCTCAACAGACAGAAACTTGCTTCCGACAGTTTTTCACCAGGAGGACTAATTCGCCACCCTGGGTGAATGAGTCCCACTGTGAAAAATAAGTTATTTCAATCAGCATCCACAACACTCCACATTCATCATAATTTTCCTAGGTGCACTCTGGTTTAGTTCATTCCTTTCTGTTTTGCATATTTTATTCATTTAGTTCATTGTTGCATAACATAGTGTTTTTTCAAACATAGCTTTAATCTCACTTTTGCATTCGTTTTCATTCATTTAGATTAGTCAATTGCATTTAGTTAACTTCATTTAGGTTAGAAAACATCATACATAACATTATTTGAATGAACCGTTAGCATTTTTGCTCCTATCTCTCTCCTTTTAGGTGAAAAACCCTAGAAGTGCAAGAGTTGTCCATAGGAGCCAAAAATCAACGGTTCATTTTGGTGAACCCGATGTTTGAGCATTTTTGATTTCTGATTTCATTTACATATTGCATCCTAGTTTACTTTTTCATTAACATTCAATTAGTACATTGTTTTGTTTTTGTATTCTAGGACTTTTTAACTTGCATTAATGAAAGTTTCATTTAGATTTCATTTTTGCATTGCATCTCATTGAAAAACCTAAAAATATGCATTATGCATCTTTGATTGCATTATGTAGAGCATTAAAATCATCTTAAAAATTCTAAAAACACATAAAAACATCATAGTGGGACTCATTCGCCACCCACGGCGAATTAGTCCCTCTGCACTTTTTAAACAACATTTCTGCAATCTTTTTGGCATTTTTCTGCATTACAATTTCCTATTTTTGTATTCTGTTTTCATTTACAGATCCTTTGTTTTTCATCATTTATTGCATCTTAGTTTATTTGCATCATGGCATTTTCTTTCAATAAGTTTTGGAATTCATTAAAATCATTGGTAGACATGTCCAATTGTGCCTTTGGTTGTGACCCTAATGACCTTGAACAAGCTCATGCTCCTTTAACTCCTCATGATTGTCCTCCATGTGAAGTAGACATCATTGGAGAAGATTATGCTAGCATGAAAAATTTCTACAATGACTGCCTTGATAACCTAGAAGAAAATGCAGCCTTTTATCCCTCCATGAGGTCACAAAACCTTCCCACTGTTGCACCTCCTAATCACTTTGCATACTTACATCCTGAAGTCACTATAGGACCTATGTTTCCTCCCTCAAGTGGACCTAGTCCCTCTGACCAATCACATTCGCAACCCTTTTACGATCACAAAGTCACAAACACTTCTATCAACCTTGAAGAGACATATGGTAAAGGATTCACTATCTTAAGTAAACAAGGTTGTGACACAAAACATGAACATGATATCCATCAACTTCTTGAACAACAATCAACCGAAGCACACACAACAGGACTAGGATATATCAAGATCCTTCTCATCTTGATAGACATCCTCTTCAACCTAGGAGACTTTGGGATGTTGGAACAATGATCTTGAATGCTCCTCAAAACTTAAACATTCTCCTTCCACATGAACAACCATTATCTCCTTCTAATGAAAAGGATGTTAGGATCCCTATGGGTCCTCTTCCTCATTCTATTCATGAACAAGGAAAATCTAGCAAGTGAAAACGACCTTACAAACTCAAAAAAGATCAAGTTTCCTACACATCCTCCACCTGAATGTGAAAGGAGACTTCAACTACTCTTAAATAAAGGTCTTATACTTTTACCACCTAGGAATAGGTTGGTTATTCATTTGAAATACTCTAACATCCCATTTTGCAAATATCATTGTATTGTTGGACATCGAATAGAAGAATGCTAGACAATGAAGGAAATACTGGGTAAGTATCACTTCACTGATACCGATTGCTTCCCTGCCATACCTTCAAACAATATAAATATTCTTTTTCATGCCATAGTTGTAGAATTACCTATTCTCACTATTGCATTATTCTTTCACATCACCCACCTTAGGTCATTCTTTCCTTTACACTTTGTGGAAGGCAAGAAGTTGTTAGCCTTGTCCTTGTAATGCATTTTCCTTTGTCTCTTAACTATGTTATTCCTTTTCTGCTTAACCATTTAATACTGAGAAACCAATAACTTAGTTAATGGTTGACTTACATTTGCATTACTTGTCCCTTTGTCTTTTTGCATTTTAATGTGTGTATCATGTGTTTGATATTCCCTCTCTTTGTACACTTCTTCTATTCGTATCTCTATTCTTCTATTCATTGTGCATTGTCTTTTTCTCTTTTTGTCTTGTGTTTTCCTTTTGGGGATGACCCAAAGAATAGAGACGCCCTATGTATCTTCCATGTTGACCCACAAGGTCTTTGTCTTTTTCTATTTTTGTTTTATTTTTTTTCTTTTTTGGGATGACACAAAGAGTAGAGATGCCCTATGTCTCTTCCATGTTGACCCACAAGGTCTTTGTCTCTTTTTTTTTTTTTTTGTATTCTCCTTTTGGGGATGATGCAGGCATTAAGACCAAAATGTCTCCTTCATGTTGTCCCAAAAGCTTTTTCACTTTTCTTTCACCTTTTTGTTTTTCTTTTGCTTGTGTTCTCCTTTTGGGGATGATGCAAGGCATTGAGACCGAAATGTCTCCTCATGTTGACCGAAAACACTTTATTTTCTTTCACCTTTTCATTTTGTTTCAAGGTATGTGCAGGATCATCATGGAAAAAGCAAAGTGGCAAAAAATTCAAAAAATGGAGTGTTAGACAACAAGTAAAATTTGAATACGTTATCTATATTATTTCAAAAATGTAGAATAGAATCTGTAGAAAATTGAATGTAGTTTCTAAACTACTAGGTTTATTCAAAATAAATAAAATCTTTTGGTGAAAATTTGAAATTTCAATGTAGTAGTACTTAAATTTGGGAAAAATAAGTAGGTGTGCTAGAAACCACCTAACCATAATAAAATGATAAAAAAAATTATAATGTTTATATATAAGTAGAGGACTTATGTGCGGATGTGATGCATATTTTTGGTAATTTTTTTCCAAGTAAATAATTAATTATGAATTTTTATTACAAAATTTTAAAAATATAAAACATATGTCGACCCACCTTAACTTGGTCAAAACTTCATGAAATTTAATTTTCTTTTTAATCCTATGGTATGTGAAGCATAGAATGTGACACATGTTTTGGATTCAAAAATGTCTGTTTGAAAGTTATAGATTTTTTCAATCACCTATCGATCAGGACTTTAGTCATAATTCTAATAGAAAATTAATAATAATTATTTATTAAATTCAAATTAAAGCATAATTTATATTGGTGGAAATCTTAGAATCTCCTCTAAAAACCCTTTTCATTTCATCAATTCTGGGTAAAAAAAAAAGTCATCAACCACATACCCTACAAATACCCATAATATTGCCACTTTTTGGCCCATCATGATCTTGCACATACCCTTCACTTGTGTTTTCCTTTTGGGGACGTTGTAAGGCGTCGAGACCGCAATATCTCTTCCATGTTGACCCAAAATAGACTTTCGTTTTCCTTTGTTTTTGTGTCATTCTTCCAGTTCTATGTGCTTTGGGGAATGATGATAGTTTTGTGCTCTTTCATAAAAACATTGCAGCAACGAACATACTGACCCCAACTACATAGATCCCTTATGTGTTTGGTGTGCTTTCTTTTCTGGGGGGAAACTCCCTTTCTTTTTTTTCCCTTTTTTCTTGACATGACGCAACCTACTTTCAAAACATATGACTTGGCATAGGGCTTTCCAAGTTGGATCTCATGTCTTGTTTTCTTTTTTTGCATTTTCTTTTCTTCTCTAATTTAAAGTAATTGCTCACAGAACGATGTGTAGCAATTCCTTTAAAGTGGGGCATACATTACCATTAACTCATGTGCATTTTTAGTTCCTAGTGCATCCTTGTTGTTTATGTGATGCGTTCATCACTTTGTGGATGACATTGGGTGTGATTTCCTTCATAAGTCCAATCTTTCTAAGCATATTACATTCCTCTTGGTGGCCTGATGCAACACACTACATCCCCTAAGTTGTGAATATACTATTCTTTGATTGGTCCCCTCTTGGAGACATTAGACACAATGTTCCCTAAGTTACTGACCTTGCATGAACTGAATAAGACTCCTTTGAACATCTTTTACACTTTACATTTTTTCATTCCTTTTTGCCACCTTGCATAACGCAACTTGCATGACTGTGGTACTTTGTCTTTTTGTTCATAGCATTTTTCTTTGTGGCACCTTTTTAAAGTTATCAATGGGTATAACTTTAATATGGTTGAGCAGGAAGCCCACCTAGTAGCATGAATTTTCCCCATAGCCACTTTTGTGTTTGTGAGTGCATACCAACTAGCGTATGTATCTTACCTTTTGGGCTTTCTCACCCTGCGAAAAACTAGTTATGTGGCCCCAAAGTGAGTACATTTGGGCCTTCCCACTCGGCGGACTGTCATGTGTTATGTCGCCCAAAGTGAGTAAACATTCTCTTTTTCAAGCAATCAGCCTAGATCTAATCCACAACTAGTTGGATTGATGATTGAAGCTTCATCCAATTCATCTCAACACTTGTGTGTTCCTTTGTTCTTATGCTTAGTTTTCCATGTGATCTTCATCCTAGGAGCTTGATCATCCCTCTTGATTGTTGTTATTCCATCCTGCTAACGTCAGTGCATTTGGACCCTCCCCACGATGTTCATGGCTACTTTAGTGTGAGTTTGAAGCAAGTTCATCCTCTCACTAAAGTGGGGACTAAATGTGCCATAGAAAAATGGCCCCTTGTCATTTTCATGGCCTTTTAGGGCTTGTTTCATGGTGTTGGAACTATGTTGCTCTGATTTTATGTTATGACATGGCTTGAACATGCTTATTTAGGTACTAAAACTCAAAGAATGACATCTTTTGAAGGTTTTGTGAACTATTGTAAGACATTTCTACACTCTTCTAGACTCTATTAATTACAATTCACCTGAAAATCACCTTTTTATTCATCAACAAGTCCTATTTTGAAGTGTTCTAAAGTCTCGTAACAAGATTTCACACTTTTCTAAGAACATCTTCACTATTTATCCATTTCCCATGCTTTATTTGACCCTTTTATTCTCTCATATGCTTAATTAATTGTATTTTTGAGTATTATCCTGGCAAAAAACATTAAATATAACATATTTCCTGACACTTTTTTTTAGGTCCTAGGTGGGAACCATTCACCATGGGTGGCGAATGAGTCCCCCTTGGCCCCAAATTCAAAATATTTTAAATTTCCTTTCGGGATTTTATTCAAAAACACTTGATGTCAGCCTATGATGAGGTATGAACAGGTTACTAAGGCACAAGTGTGTATACATAAGTGATTTTCAACTCATTTTACATCTACAATATTCTCATTCATTCAAGCACTCCATCTCATATTTTAAGCATTCAAGCATTATTCAAGCACTTTGAAGCAACCATTGACATTAATTCAGACTTGCATCATCAAGGGTTTGGTAAGTTGATAGCATTTGCATGTTGTAAGTTTATATTTCCTTTGAATTTCAATATTTTATTAAAGGTTTGATTACCAAAAGTGGGGTTTGACCAAGGCAAACCCCTATTCACTAACCTTAAACCAATTTTCCCCTATTGCATGTTTGTTTGTAGACCTAGGTATGCAAATTTGACAAAAAATTTGGTGTTGACTTAGATTGGTTTACAAGTCAACTAGGTGCTTCAAGTCAACTTAAGTATTTTTCAAGCTTGAATAAGGTTTTCTGTCTATTTCTTGCAAAATTGACTTTGGCAACCCAACATTCAGTGATTTCCAGATCTGGTGTTGTAGATTTGTCTCCTAATTTTTCAAAAATTTGGGAGAGGAATGATTCACTACCTGTGGTGAATGAGTCCCACCTTAGGATTGAAAATCTAAATTTTGTCAGATTCCAGATCCTGACAAACAAAAACTTGCTTTCAACAGTTTTTCACCAGGAGGACTAATTCACCACCCTTGGTGAATGAGTCCCACTGCGAAAAATCAATGATTTCAGTTAGCATCCACAACATTCCACATTCATCATATTTTTCCCAGGTGCATGCTAGTTTAACTCATTCCTTTTTGTTCTGCATATTTTCTTCATTTAGTTCATTGTTGCATAACACAATGTGTTTTCAAACATATCTTTAATCTCACTTTTGCATTCATTTTCATTCATTTAGATCAGTCAATTGCTTTTAGTTAACTTCATTTATGTTAGACAACATCATGCATAACATTATTTGAATGAACCATTAGCATTTTTTCTCCTATCTCTCTCCTTTTAGGTGAAAAACCCTAGAAGTGCAAGAGTTGTCCATAGGAGCCAAAAATAAATGGTTCACAAACTCACACTAAAGTAGACATCCAAACACTTAAGTATGTAGAAATAAGAAAGATACATGATTATACCCTATCAAAGGCCTGGAAAAATAAACAAAAACAAAGGATCAAGCACAACTGTTTCAACGCGATGTGAAACGAGGTTGTTTGTCCATAACATATGCTGCTCACTTTGGGGCCACGAAACTTCAGGTCGTCCACGGGGTGAGTTTTTCCCAAAATATGCATGCACACTCTTGAGTAGTGGAACCTTAGTTTTTCCACTAGGTGAGTTATCCCAACAAGGTGGCAAATGAGAGAATCAAATTAGTCTCATACCATA
This sequence comes from Sequoia sempervirens, assembly GCA_007258455.2. NCBI lineage: Eukaryota > Viridiplantae > Streptophyta > Pinopsida > Cupressales > Cupressaceae > Sequoia > Sequoia sempervirens. The sequence continues at coordinate 109,764,475 of VDFB02252616.1, read as the reverse complement.
CCAAGGTCATCCTCTTAGGGAGCATTGTGCCTAAGGTCTCCAAGAGAGGAAAAATTAAGGTGTCAGATTTCTCATGGGATGTCTCGTTCACATCATGCCATGACAAAGATTTGTACACTCTTGGATGACATCAAATCCAATGACACCACCAAGAAGAGGACACATCGCAAGAAAACAAAAATATCGTGAAATTTCCAAAAGATGTCATCGATGTATGCCCCCACTTTAAAATGGTTGCTACACCATCATTATGAGAAATAACCTTTAAAGTAGCCAAATTTTTTAGCCTAGGACATGAGATATTTCCTCGAAAAACCCTATGCTAAGTCATATGTTTCTGAAGCAATCCGTGTCATGAAATAGGAAGGAAGAGTTTCCCTCACAAACACATAAGGGATCTATGGATTTTGGGTCAGTATGTCTATGCTACAATGTTGTCATAAAGCATGGAACTTTCATCATTCCCCAAATACACAAAAAATTGGAAGAATGACACAAAGAGAGTGAAAAAAATGAAAAACCTTTAGGGTCAACATGGAAGAAACATGAATGTTTTGATGCCTTGCGTGATCCCCAAAATGAAAACATAAGACAAATGAAAAATAAAAAAGGAAAATCTTTTGGGTCAACTTGGAAGAAACATAAATGTTTCGATGCCTTGCATCATCCCAAAAAGGAAAAGCTTGTAGGTCAACATGGAAGAAACATAAATGTTTCGATTTCTTGCATCATCCCTAAAAGGAAAACACAAGAAAAGTGGAAAATGATTACGACATATAGAAGAATGAAGATACATATAGAAGAATGCACAAAAAGAGAGATGAACATCAAATGAAACGTCATGGGGGATCACATTACACACATGCAATCATAAAGAAAAGTGAAAAATAAAAAATACTAGTAAGGCACAAGTGATTCAACCTAAAGTAGGTCATCCTCTTCCCAATCTCGATCGGTATAAATGGAAGGAGGGAAACTAGCCAAAGGGATAAGATAAAGTGCCGAACTAGGACACACACCAAGTTCAACACTATTATTAGGAGATTTTTCATCTAAGCTCATGGAAGAAGAAAAAAATGTATTCAACTTATCAAGCACTTGTTCATCAATCTTTACAATATCAATTTGATCATCTAAATTAATCCTGACAAGAGGTCGAATAACAATGTCCATACAATGTTCTTGTTTATGTTGCGGTGAGGTTTGAGAGTCATCATGAATTTCTTCAGGTAGGTTTGGATTTTGATTTTCTATGTTATTGTTTTTTTCTTGTGTTTGTAATCTATGAGCAACATCACGACCTCTATGACTACACTCTCTAGAATTTCCATTTATGTTTGTGTAAGAGTGGGTTTTTCAATCAAAGGTTCCTTCTCTTGCTTGGGAGGACTAGAGAGAACAACGGGAGGTTGCTCAACCACTTTCTCTTTGACTTTGTAAATTTGTTCAACTCTAGGAGGGACAACAAGATTGTTTGTACTATCTCATGGTCTCTTGTATGAAATTGTATGAGTTTGTTCTATAGATTGTTCTTGTGTGGTTGGATGTGTTTTGGGTTCAATCATTGTTTCATCAAGGATGGTTGGTTCAGTCATGGGTTGAGGAATGTTGCGAAGGCATAATTTTTCTATTTTCTTTACCTTGAATTTTTTATATGATTTGAAAAAGAAATCTTCACGGGGCTTGATAGGTTCCATAGGCTCGGGATAAAAGTAATCTAGTGAAAAATTCCCTTTTGCTGAGGCTGGATGAAATCCTCTATGATGCATAGAAAAGATGTCATTTTCAAATGGAAAATTTATACATTTATGCAAAAAAAAAGGGACACCATTCATGGAGTTAAGCCATGGATAGCTTAGCTTCACACGAAATTGGTTTGATTGTGGAATGATGGAGAATGAGACTGTTAATGTTTTTGGTCCCACTTTTAAAAGTAGATCTATCGAGCCTATTGTCGAGAAAGAAAATCCATTTTGTGTCTTGAACCATGCTTTCGGGTTGTCATATGCATCTTGATATGACTCGTGCACATATAAGAATTATTATGTGATCACATTCTCTCCATAGACATGATCAATCAATATCCCATTAGTGGGCTTATTGTTGATTCGACCAGCTATGTAAAGAGAACCATCGAGTGCATGTTTAGATATGTCATTTTGTGAGAAAGAAATATCAATAGGCTATTTAGTCAAGCCCTTACAAGGTTTGGCTTTGGTAAATTCTATCACCTTCATAGGATGTTGTTCAATGTTTTTCGTATTGTCATAATTTGTTGCAACATTCATCACATCAGTCTTCGTTCTAGTAGCTTTGACAAATGAAATACTATGCTTAGGCATAGGATTTGTAAAGATTTGTAAATTTTGATTAGGAGGAGCTATAGACTTATTTCCTTGATCATTCACACCTCCGATTAGTAAATGATTAGAATCAATAAGGTTTTGTACAAGATGTTTGAGACGCTTATAGTATTATGTACTGTGTCCATTTTTTTGATGGTAATGACAAAAGATTATTTTCGAAAGCCTTTAGGAAATGGTATAGTAGGGTCACATTATCTAATAGGAGGTAACGTAAGCATGTTCTTGTCAATGAGTTGCAACATGATAATGTGAAGGGTATTGAGTAAAGGTGTAAACTCTCTCTCCCTATCCCTGAAAGGAGTTGTCATTTTTATAGCAGCTACTTGATTATTGTTTTATTGACTTGTTTGAGGAGTGTTGAATTGTAAAATTCCTTTATATTTTTTCTTGAATGATTCATAATTTTTTTGAGCTGTGGATTTAGTCCTTTTAGGACAACTAGGGGGATTTTTTACATCATGACCACTAGTCGAGTTTTGATGGTCATGAAGGGTTGTACATATTTGTGTGAAGGATGGAAACCTTAAAATTTCAAGTTTCTTTTGGATTTTATCTTGTAAATTGGTAATGAACATTCTTTGAAGGTCAGCATTAGGAATCTTAATGTTTACTTGCAAATAAAGTGTTTCATATCTTCCTATGAAATCACTCACTTTTTCATCTTCCTTTTACTTGCATGTTATTAGATCCACGATAGTCATCTTGGGACCCATGTGAATATGGAAGTGGTTGTAAAAGGAATCAATGAGTTCATTGAATGAACCAATTGAATTGTTTGGTATATATGAAAACCACTCTAAAATAGTATCCTTCAAGGATCTAGGGAATAACTTAGCCAATAGTTTATCTTCAAAGATGAAATCACTACACAAGGCTATGGAGGCGGAAACAAGGCTTACAGGATCTCCTCTCCCACCATATTTCTAAAGGTGAGGGACCTTCATACGTTGTGGAATTTTTTCTCTTAATATGTCGAGGGAAAATAGGGTGGACTTGATGTATTGCAAAAGTTGACCGTTATTGTTTTGTTGTAATGTTGCCACTAGTTGTTGAAGGGATGTCATGGTTTACAAAAGTGAATTAATGAGAGGGTCATTTTGGTTATAAGTGTAATCAGGAATAAACGTGGTCCTAGAAATGAGCAGCAACACAAAACATGCAAGAAACCACCTAAACACCTAACACCTCAAAATCAGGCTAAAAGTTAAACCTAACAAAATAGATAGAATGATAATACCTTGTTAAGCTACTCCTTTTGTTGGCCCTCTGATTGTTGACGAGATATATACTCCTTTTGATGGCCGTCCGATTGTTGACGAGATATATGGCTCAAATGAAAATTTTGCAGGAGTTTGGTTAGCACAATGATCAACCCCCCAAATGAGAAAAAAGAGGGGGTATTTATAGAGGAAGTTGAATTCTCTAGAGAATTCAATGGTTGAGATTCATCCAACAATGTCAAGATGAATGGCTATAGTGAGTTGAGGACTCACAAGCCCTCACATCTTGACATGTAGAATGTGAGATGACTTAGGGATGGCGATGTGTAAATGAGGTGAAAGGAGGGCAAGTACTTTGCAAGTAAAGATCCGTTCCATTACACCACATACGACATTAATATCAGTTGAGCTAGCCTCCCACGACCCTACTATTCTATGGGCCCTTACCTTGGGGAATGAGAAGATTTCCTCAAAAAGGAACTTCTTGTCCCCAAGTGGGAATGAAAGTGACTTTTGAGGAATTTTAGAATTCCTCAAAAATCTCCATGGGAAAAGGGAAAGTAGTTGGAGAAATAAATGTGAATTAAAAATTCACATACTTGCAAGAATCTCATGGACAAGACAAGGTTCCAAAAAGGGAAGTCTTTGTCCACATGTGACTTGATGTGACAAGTCAAAAGATTCTAGAAGATGCATGGGAAGAGGAGATTCTAGGAGGAATAAATGTGAATTTAAAATTCACATGGGAAAGAGGGTCAATACCAAGAAAGACAAATAAAAAGGTTGACTTAAAAGTTATGCTAAATGTGGCTAATGACCTTGATTAAGGTTGTGCAAACCCATGATTAGGATAATTATTGAAGGATTAGAGGCAAGTGGCAAATGTAGTAGGATGTGACATTAATCTTGATTAAGTGGTGCCCATTTTTAATCATGGATAAATTAAATTAATCTAGATTAGAAGAGGGTTATGGAGAATATGACGAGGAGAGAGAAAGTGAGAAATTAAAAAATTAATTTAAATTCCAAGAGGTCACATGACTAAATTAAATAAAGTGGTATATTTATTTAATTTAGAGGGGAAAGAAGGTAAAAATATTTAATTATTAAATTAAATACTTTAGGAACCTTATGTAGGACATGAAATATTAAATGAATGATTTAATTAATACCGACAAAGAGGATGAAGTAGACGAGTAAAGGGATGAATAAGGAGACAACTTTGAGCATATGGAAGTGGTCAAATATGGATGTCTACATTTTTCCCCTCTTCGAAACACTGTTAGAATAATAGGGTTTTGAAAAAAAATAAAATGCGTATGACTCTATAGAGGAAGCAACCAGAAAAGATATGCCCCAACATGGGGGGCACCAAGTGAGCTTCCCAAATGAAGGGAAATGGAAGGGGATGCCCCAGTTTCGCGAGAGAAGACTGAGACAGAGAAATGAAGGGGAATGTTAGGGATTTCCCCCTTGAGGAGACGGATGGGGAATGAAAAGGGGTCTCGGGCGACTACTCAAAAGTATAAAGTGGTATATGTCATTGGAAAGAGCACAAAAAACCAAGAAGAATGGCTTTTGAATGGAAGCAAATTGATGCACAGTGTGAAAATGGCGGCCTTAGGAAGATAGAGGATGGGAGAATTAGATAGAGGAAGAATTTTGCTAAATAAAGGGAAGAAATTCCTTTCATTTAAAAAAGGTGAAAAAAGGGAGAAAAAGGTTATATAAGGTAATTGTAGGAATTACCTCTCCTCATTTGAACAGTAGTCAGTTGAGGAAGGAGGGGAAGAGGAGAGAAGAAAAGTAGTAGAGGACAGGGTGCCAGAGTACGACATCGACATTATCCACCGGGCAGATGAGGTGCGGCGGTTCTTCAGCGAGTGCGTCGTTCCATGCTAGGTTAGCCCCAAACCCAACTTTGTGATTTTTTCCATTTTGTTTGAGTTTTATTAAATTTGAAAATATGGGTTTTGTTGGGGGGGAGGAAAAATGGGTAGGAGGAAAAACCAAGATTCTTTTTTTTTTGGCTAAGGAGGGAAAAAGGAGCTAGGTTGAGGATGGAGATGGGCATGCCCCAGAAGAGGGAGAGGTCGCATGTGAAGGGGTGGTTTCAGAGCAAGGTCCCGCAGAGGGGTGGGTTCGCCCGCTCACTAGGGTGGGTCCTCCTATGCCTGGGTGGGTCCACTCACACGCGGGGCATAGACTTGCCCCGAAGCCTGGGTGGGTTCGCCCGAGCTCGAGTGGGTGCACTCGCAGGCGCGGCGTGAGCTCGCCCGAGAGCCTAGGCGGGTTCACCCGAGCTTAGGGTGGGTCTGCCCATGGGTGGGGCGTGAGCTTTCCCAAGAGCCCGGGTGGGTTCGCCCGCACTTGGGCGGATCTTCCCGTGGGCTTAGGTGGGTCCGCCCGTAGCTGGGGTAGGACCGACAGGGGGGAAAGAGGGAAAAGAGAGGAAAAAAGAAAGGATAGGGGATGAGACTTGGGACAGGTGAAAGGAAAAGAAAAAGAGAAAGAGAAGATGGGAGAGAAAGATTGACAGAGTTGGCATGTCATGGATGCAGGAGAGGTGGTCTGAGGTATTGAGGAGATGTATAGTGGCCATGAAAAACATAGATCATCAGGCGCTAGCAAAGGCAGGACGGTTGCACATGCTATCATATCTAACGATTAAGGCCCACAAGGACATGTTGACAACATTGATAGAGCGTTGGGACTCAGCCACGTCGATATTTCATTTGCTGATAGGGCAGATGACGGTGACTCTAGAGGATGTATGGAGGATTCTGAAACTCCCCATAGTGGGGCTTTTGGTCAGCGAGAACATGGGAGAGGATGAGGCACTAGACGAGTCTGTGCAGATGGTGTTTGGTGATGACGAGCTACCGATTCAATGACAATAGCTAGATGTGGACAAATGTTTGTTCTGTAGGGTACCGACATTGTCGATATACCTTGTAGGGTTGATTAGCAAGATTCTATTAGCAGACATGAGTGGTTAGTTCCTACCGCTGAGGTTTGTGGGGGTGATTCATCACATCATTGAGGTCTAAGATGGTCAGTTTGCATGGGGGACCTGTCTGCTGGCACAACTGTACCAGGATATGCATGTTGTATGCTACCAAGAGTCACTAAGTGTGACACACGTCACATTGCTATAGGTATGGGCTTGGGAACATATCAAGGTTACCAAGTTGGTCGTGTTGAGAGCAGGAGTGTAGGGTGACAGAGCAGCAGTGGCTTGGGTATGGGGGATAGAGGCGGGAGTGATATTGCGATATCAGGAGGTTGGAGATGTGGATGTCTGGAGGAGACAATTTGATGAGGTGCAGGCTGAGATGATAGTATGGTGTCCGTATATGTTGTGACGATTTAGGGAATTGGGGGAGGATAAGGAGAGACATATGGACTACTTCTACACTTGATATTATATCATTGGGAAGGATCCGCACGTAGTTGAGTTGCATAGGCCAGATCGGGTGATGAGACAGTTTGGGGTGAGGCAAGATATTCCCGCAAGGCGAGTGACATTCCAACGATTGACACGAGAGCAACCATGGGGGGATGAGCTAGATCTGGTGGTAGTGAGGGAGGAGTTGGATACATTGTGATTGGTGCCTTACCTATGTAGGAGGGAGGGGTTGAGAGATGCAGGGACAATAGATGGATATGGTCAGTGGTTTCAGCGACATCCACCTCCACGGATTACACCAGCGGTGCCTATTGAGGAGGCACTAGGGTTTGGGTCAGAGAATGAGAGACGACTAAGGGCTGAGAGAGTGGGATAGGGTCTGCGGGGACAACAGAGAGGACATGAGAGAGGAGGATGATGGAGAGGAGGACAAGAGGTGGCCGGAGCAGCTGAGGAGCTGGTGAGGGTAGGCAAGAGGAGGAGACTATAGCGAAGAGCTCAGGGAGGAGATGGAGCAGAGAAGGGAGAGAATGCTAGGGCTGCAGTGCAGTAGGATAGGGGACTTGAGGCCTAGAGGGAGAGGAGACAAGAGGCTAGTGCAGCCACAGGAGGTCGACAACAAGAGAGACAAGAGGCACATGTAGCCACAGGAGGGCAGCAGTAGCAGAGACGAGGAGGCCAAGGCCAGTGGAGAGTAGGAGAGGATGATGGGGGTGAGGAGGAGGGGAGCCCCCATGGTGATTGATGTGGATGAGGTAGAGGTGACAGCAGAGAGTGAGGGGTATGAGCCATAGGAGATGGAAATTGATATGGAGGTACATGACATCCCACCACTATCGACGACACCACCTAGAGGAGAGGATCCAATAGAGGTACTATGGGGGGCCTTGGAGAGGTTGCGACTCAATGAGCAGCGGTTATGGCAGTCAGAGGCTGAGCAGAGCAGATTAGAGGTAGAGATGAGTGAGCTACAGACCCGATTTTCTTGGAGTGAGAGGGACTACTCATATCTGGCCATGATGGTGATAGAGGTGGAGAGGAGGTTCCAGAGAGAGAGGGATGAGGCACAAGATGAGGTGGTTGACCTGCAGGCAGATGAAGAGAGGTTGAGAGCAGAGGTAGAGAGGTTGAGAGTAGAGGTGGCTAGGGAGCATGAGGAGGGGGATGTAGCGAGATGGGAGAGATCATTTGGTGGCTGAGGAGGCGGTATGATAGGCTATTGGAGCAGGGGTAGGGTAGGGGCCTACAAAGATTGGGGCAGGGACCGCAGGATATATAGATGGTTTGCGGAGATAGATAGAGCAGTTATGGAGAGAGTGGATTTGCATGGGGAGCAGGATGAGCTCAAGGATAGAGTGTATTGTTTAGAACTGATAGTTGGAGATATGGGATTGATGCAGCAGAGAGAGGAGGAGATGAGGGTGCAAATACATGTGTTGCAGACAGACAAAGACGTGGAACAGGCACAGGCACAGACTCTAGAGGTAGAGAGAGATGTAGCTCTAGCATGAGTTCAGGTGTCATAGAGTGAGCTAGAGGCGGTAGGGGCATAGGTATAGTCTCTTTAGAGAGAGAGAGGGATGAAACAGTATCATAGGTATCAACTCTTTAGAGAGCGAGATGCAGCCGAGTTGAGACTTTAGGCACTGCAGTGTGATAGGGATGCAATGGTGGCTTGGGCGCATGTCACGCATAGGGAGAGCGATGCAGTAGAGGTGCGGATGTAGATGTTGTAGAGTGAGTGTAATACAACACAAGCTTAGCTGCAGGAAGTGCAGTCCGAGGAGGGGGAGCCAAGGGCAGAGGTACAGGGATTGTAGGCACAGTTACAGGTTGCATAGGCTGAGAGGGACAAGGCCATAGAGCAGGTACAATAGCTGATATTAGTATAGGAGGCCTGGGGGTAGGAGCAAAGAGCCATTAGTGCAGATTGAGACAGGTGTAGGAATGAGAAGAATTCCGCTAGATATCAGGCTCGGAAGAGAGATGATTATATGAAGAAGGCGAGCTACTGGAGGTGTTCCTATGAGTAGGTAGTTCCAAATTTGGTGCAGCGCACAACACACTACATTAGACATGTATCTCAAATGCCAGTACCATCCCAGTCATTAGGGACACATACCAGGGGGTATAGTGACTATCGACAAACTGCTTCTCCTTACGATGGTTACTAGGGGACTACCACCCATGAGTACCATGGGACCCCCATGCATAGAGGGCCAATACCCAACTCTCCTCAGAGATCAGATGTGGGAAACTCATAGTAGAGCAGTCAGAGAGTAGATGGCAGGATACTGATTTTTTGACAGGTGCATGATGGAGGTTTAGTACAGATTAGCAGAGAGTAGATATGAGCGACATGTTTGGATTTTGTACTTTATTGGTAATAAGCGATGGAGATGTAGTGGATTATGTTTGAGACATTATGATGAGATGCAAATTGTATTATTTTGATTGTGATATGTGATATCCCTTATTGAAACTATGCATTATGTTTTATGTGATGGACAATTTAGTTTATATATGCACATGTATATGATATTTTATGTTTATGTGGATGGATGATTTAGTTTATGTATGCACATGTACATGATATTTTATGTTTATGTGGATGGATGTGATCATGCATGTATTAATGTTTATAATGCAAGATGAGATGAATATTTGGTATAAAATGTAATTAGGATGGATCTAACAATATGTTTTGCAGGTGGTAATGCATGCATTATGTGAATGTCAATATGGACATGTATGGGTTAAATGAAACTAAGATGCTTAATCTAATCAGTCTATGAAAGATAAAATATGTTGTATCTACAATGAAACATGCAATATGAATGAGACATTGATTCATATAATGCAAATCTAAATGTCAATAAGGACGATAGGTGTAACATGGGTGTGATACTGCACCTATCAAGAACCATTAGTACCCTGAGGGGAAAATCAAGGGGAAAAAGAATCAAAGTTTGCACAACCTAAATCATGAGTCATGGGTTATGAACAAGGCTGAATGAAGGGTGCATGCAATGAAATGAAATGCAGTTAGGAATGCAATTTTCCATTTTCGGAGCATTGATTTTTGCTATAAAATAAGATACCAAATACCATGATATATGAGACCAAGGCGAGTTGGCATCAAATACATGAAACAAATAGAACAAACAAGGTTATCCTAACACCCAAAAGTCGCGAGGACCTTGGTTGGGCTAGGTATTAGGATAGCCACAAGCACAAAGGGATGTTCCCAACGTAACACAAGATTTTAGGTATCCTGGTGGGTACTATGTGGGAATGACCCAGCCGACAACAACAATAAACAATCAAGAGATGCCCCTGCGTTAACTCATCAAAAACCACCATAATATGATGGATCATGGAAGTTTTGATAAGTGAGAATAGGGAGCTCAAACAATAAACAAAATCTAAAAGCATGAAAAGATCATAATCAAAGTTAAACATCCTTTGCCATAGGATCACGAGGATGGATAGGTGATGATGTGGTCTATTAGGAAGGATGCATCTTGTTGAGACCGATGATGGATACTAAACTAAAATGACCCAAATGACACAAGATAATTTTCATTAACCAGATCTCTTGACACTAGAGGATTTCATTTGTGAGGAACCAACTAGATAAGGGTACTCTTGACAACATGACACAAGAGACTAGATAAAGGAACGAAACACCCTACAGACCTAGGGGCTCGGGGGCTGATCAAAGATTAGCCTTGCCTATGTGAAAGCGCAGAGCCCTCGTAGTTCCAAAAAATACCATGGATAAAGTGGAAAGAGGACTAATGGATACCGATGAGGGATGATGAAACAAAGCTCCGGGGGTGGATCAAAAGATCGACCTTGCCTACGTGCAAGCACAGGGGAAACGCAGTTCGGAGAAAAACAAACAATGACCACCCATGGATAAAAGCAAAAAGAGGACGATGGAGAAAAATTATGGGGGACCATCATAGGATGATCCAAAGGCCCCAAGGGAAGATCAAATGATCAGCCTTGCCTATGTGAAAGCATAGGGGCAACGTAGTTCAACCAAGACCAAAGAGATCAATATGATAGGATGAGGCCTAGGTGGAAACTGACACGATGGATGATCCTAGATGATAACACAAACCAATAGATGGAAAAACTGACAACATAAGCTCAGATTAGGATAAAAAAGCTCAGGATGATGGATATCATATGATCGTCCGATGCTCAATCAAAATATACCAAGCGGCCAAGGATGGAATGGGAGAGGATGTTGGGATAGGATGGATGGAGTTTCAAAGTAATTAGGATGCAAGGTAGATAATGATTAAGCCCTCTACGAATGATTCATGTTACCAGGTTTCACCATCCATACCTATCCAAGGTGCCACCAAGGGTGGTTTTCACCATAGGATGAATTTATTTCTCTTTACTATTTTTGGATTTTTTGTATTTTTGCAAGCAAGGTCACCAAGCGGACTTAGGTATAAAACCTCTTTAGATGCATGATATTGATAGGCTCTTCTAGGGGTTCTCCTTCAAGGGTAGCAAGTCTGTATGCCCTAGATCCATATTTAGTAATTATGATATAAAGACCCAACCAGTTTGCTTCAAAATTTCCTTTCTTATCGCGGTCCTGCTGAGTGCGTTGGTTCTCTTTAAGGACAAGATCACCAATCTGGAGTTGTCGAGGGTGAACCTTCTTATTGTAGTTACACTTGAGGTGGTTTTAGTAAGCTTGTAGATAATCATAGGCTTTGATTCATCTTTTATCAAGTAATTCCAACTGTGCAAACCATGTGACACGAGCATCTTCCTCGCTGATAAGGATCTTCAGAGAAATCCTCAGTGATGGGAGCTCAACTTCGATTGGAAGGATGGCTTCAACACCATACACTAAAGAATAGGGGGTGGCGGATGTAGAGGTACATATGGAGGTATGATACGCTTAGAGAGTGGGATGAATATGGAGGTGCCAATCTTGACTAGTGTTATTAACCACCTTTTTGAGGATGCAGATAGGGGTCTTGTTGGTAGCTTCTTCCTGACCAGTACCCTGGGGGTAATAAGGAATTGACCAATGATGCTGGATATGAAAGGTGTCACAGAGGTGTTTCATGGCCTAGTTTTTAAAAGGATTTCCATTATCTGAGAGGATGGTGGATGGAATACCATATCTGCAAAGAATATGGTAAAGGATAAATTTTGAAATTTGAGTACCGGTGATTTGAGAGAGTGGCATTGCTTCCACCCACTTGGTGAAGTACTTAGTGGCAGTAATTATGAATGTGTGGCCATCGGAAGATGGTGGGTAAATCTTTCCAATCAAGCTGAAACCCCATTGAGAGAAGGGCCATAGTGTTAGAAGAGGCTGAAGGTCCTATGTCAGAGCATGAATCAAATCTGCATGTTGCTATTAGGGAAGGCATTTCTTCACGAATTCACAAGAATCATGTTCTAATGTAGGCCAATAATATCTGGCTCAGATAATCCTTTGGGCCAAGGCCATACCATTTGAATGGGCCCCACAAACACCACTATGTACCTTCGTTAGTGCAGTATGGGCTTCGGTCTCATCCAAACACCTAAGGAGGGTTCCATCATACCGGCGACGATAAAGCGTATCACCAACGATGACGTATCGGGATGAATGTTGAATAAAATATTTTCGTTGGTTTCATGTGAGATCTGGGGGTAGAATATTATCATGCAGATAAGTATATATGTCTTGGTACCATGGGCAAGCAAGACCTACAATGTCACACACCATGTCAGTCTCAGGGATATCATATGCTAGGATTAAAATTTGTTCCACAAGGAACTCGCATTTTGTTCGATCTTTAGGCATGTCAATCAGGGAACCAATAGTAGCCATAGCATCAGCTGCTTTGTTCTGTACCCTAGGAATTTGGTCAAATTGTATGGAGGTGAAATATTTCTTGAAGTCATCCACCATGCATTTGCAGGGTAATAGCTTGTCATATTTTGTTAGGAATTCATCATTAACTTGCTTAATGACCAACAATGAATCACCAAAGACTCTCAAGTGAGTTATCTGCCACTACTTTGCAATTTAGAGACCTATGAGGAGGGCTTCGTACTCAGCTATATTGTTGGTACACGGGAATGCTATCCTGAATAATTTTGAGATATAGTCACCTTGAGGGGTAATAAACATAATTCCTACTCTCGATCGATTATGAGTATATGAGCCATCAAAATATAATGTCCAAGCAGGTGCTTCTATTATTGTGAAAACTTCTTCATCTGGGAATTTAGTGACCAAATGGTAAGCATCCACTAGGCGTGCCTCGACCAACTGATCAGCTATGATTTTTCCTTTTATGGTTTTGCGATCCATGTACTCTATGTAAAATTCACTTAGGAGCATGACCCACTTAGCCATGCGACTGGTTAAAGTGGTTCTGGATAACAAATAGTTTAGTGGATCAATTTTTGCTATTAATTTGACCAAATGGTTGAGCATGTAATGTCAGAGTTTTTTTGTACTTAAGACCAGTGCAAGGCAGGATTTCTCCATGGATGAATAATTTAATTCATAGTCGACCAGTTTTCAATTGATGTAGTAGATTGCTCTTTCTTTTGAGGACTCATCTTGTTGTGCCAATAATGCCCCTTGTGTGAATGAAGTGGGAGAGATGTAAAGCAGGAGGGGTTTTCCTAGGATAGGTGGCATCAAGATCAATGGATGAGCCAAGTACTCCTTGATTTTATCAAAACCTAGCTAACACTATTGGTTCCATTTGAAGGTGGAGTCTTTTTTCAGAAGATGGGTGAATGACTAACACTTATCTGCAAGCTGGGCTATGAACCGACAAATGGATTGAAGATTTCCTTAGAGACTTCTTAATTGTTTCGGATTGCGCGGGGGAGGCATATCCAAAATAACTTTAACCTTGGCAGGATCAACCTCAATGCCTCTTCGGGAGACTATGAAACCCAAAAATTTCCCCGATGTAACACCAAAGACACTTTTTTGGATTTAGTCTTAACTTGTACTGTTCTAACCGTTCGAAGATCTTTTTTTAGGATGTTAGGGTACTCTACTTTGGTTCTGGATTTTCCTAGCAAGTTGTCAACATAATCTTCCATGATAATATGGAGGAGGTCATGGAAGGTGACAGCCATTGCTCTTTGATATGTTGCCCCCGCATTCTTGAGACCAAAGGGCATAACATTGTAGCAAAAAGTACCCCAAGGTGTTGTAAAAGTGGTCTTGTGTTGGTCTTTAGGTGCAATTCGGATCTAATTGTAACCAAAGAAACTATCCATAAGGGACAAAATCTCATGTCCTACAGTAAGGTCGACCAACATTTCAATATTGGGCAGTAGGAAGTCATCTTTCAAACAGGCTTTGTTAAGATCCTAAAAGTCTGTGCAAATTTGAATGTCTTTGTTTGGTTTGGCAATAGGCACTATGTTGGAGATCCAATCAGAGTAGTAAATGGGTTTGATAAAACCGGTGTCCAGTAATTTCTCCAATTCCTTCTTGAATAATAATGCTACATGTGGATGCATTTTTCGGAACTTCTGTTTGACAGGCTTGGCATCTGGGCGAACATCTAGATGATGAACTACTAAAGCAGGGTCTAAGCCAGGCATATCTATGTATGACCAAGAAAAGTTAATGATACCATCTTTGAGTAGCTGAACAATGACTAAATATTCTTGCTCTGATAGTGATTTGGCTACATAGGTTTATCTTAGGGTTTTCAACAGTATCCATGTTAACTTCTTGAGTTTCTTCAATTAGGATGGATGACCATGCAGATAATTGAGTTCCCACCAGGGGAAGATGAATGTCTCCATCCTCCAACACCTCTTTGAGGTTTTCACTATTAGATGTGTCGTTTATTTTTACTTTTTCCAGGTCAGGAAGTGCCTCAGGGAGGTTTTCACTAGATGACCATTTTTTTATTTTTCTTGTTTTTATTTTTGCGACTGGAGCATTCATCCTCCCCCAATCCCATGAGGTTGATATACATATCTAGGGAGACATTGGAAGGTGTGTTATCACATAGGCCCCAATTGATGAGTTTGGGATGGCGAAGAGAAAGGATGATAGTAAAGACGAGTAAACAGTCAAACATGGATGACAGGTCTGTGTGATCAACATCATCGTATGCATGTATGATGAATTCTTCCTCGGGTATGTCTTCCAAGGGATCGTCATGAATAGTAACAATATTGGAGGTATTAGATGATGTTGTGGGGCCTTTCTTCTTTTTTTCATATCCGAGGCCTATATTCCGCATAAGCTTTGATACATCAATAGGTTGCAACTGTCCCTATTCTTCCTTACCTAGACCCCCGCCTTGGTAGTTATGCTTTTTTGCTAACTTAGCTGACCAAGGGTATACTTCTTGAAAGTATTCCTTTAGAGGAGGATCTGGTTGGGGTTCTTCACTGTATACCCACTGAATGATATCCTCTTCTAGTGCATCTATCTTTAAACTAGGAGACTGGAAAGTGGTAGTGGGAATTTTTTTAGCACTAAAGGTGTTGGTCTTGTCTTCTTTTGGTGTAGACTGTGAAGATTGGTTCTATGTGTGTGGTGACGGTGGCATGGTTGCCACATTTAGTGTTGTATGCATTTCATATTCACCACACCCCTTGTCAATGACCTGGAATTTTGTGATGGTAGGATTGGTGGCGAGAGATGGAGTGACTGTCCTAGTGGATGATGGATTGGAGGATGATGACTGAGATGCCCCCATTTCAACCCCAGGACAATAATGTAAATGGGGGAATGATGATTCTAGAGCGCGGTAGTATTCAAATGGTTGTGGGTTGGCATAAATGGTTATCTCTTGTCCATTAACCAAGAACTTTAGGCATTGATGGTATGTGGAGGGGACAACTTGCATGGTGTGGAGCCATGGGCAGCTGAGGAGGAGATTATATGGTAAGTCCAGATCAAGTTCATAACAGGTAGTATACTGAACTACAGGTCTAACCTGGATAGGAAGACTGATAATCCCTTTAGAATTTCTTTTTGCATTATCATAAGCCTTGATCGTGATGATTTGATTACTCAAATCCACTTGAGTATACCCTACATGTTTTATGAACTTCAGAGTGCGTAGATTGAGGGTAGAGCCATTATCTACCAGGACCCTTTTTATTTTATGATGGGCAACCAGGACTTTGATGTGTAAGGGATGGTTGTGATTGGCATCAATATTTGGCATGTCATTCTGGCTGAAGTGTAGTTGGTAAGATAAAGCCAGGTGTCCTACTAAAGCTTGGAACCGTGTGGGATCAATGTCGTTAGGTATGTGAGTTTCTTGTAAAACTCTGTTGAATATTTCCTGATGCATGGGAGAAGACTTAAGCAGATCCAAGATTGAAGTCTGAGCAGGGGTCTTTCCTAAGTGATCAAGAATGTTGTACTGAGAGTTTACAGGATTTGTGGAGGCTGCAAGGACAGTAATACGGGATCGTCGGGTAGCAACAACACACTGGGGATATTTATCTTTAACATGTATCATAGACACACAGGGTTCTACCTGCTCAATGTAATGGACAATTCCATCATAATTGAGGGGTACATTCTTATAGCTTATGTTATTTGTGCTATTGTCTTGGGGATAGTTGTTGGAGGTGCTTGAACCTTGATTATGGTTAGGGAAGGCATTTTGATATATCTGCAATTGAGCATTGGATGATGAAGCTTAACTGGTGTCGACTTTGATATCTCCTCAATTGATAAGATCTTGGAAATAGTTTTTGAGACCTTGACACTTATTCAGAGTGTTCCCTTTAATCTTATGGAATTCATAATATTCATTCTCCCTAAACCAGGCTGGTTTGGTGATAGGATATGCGATCAGATAGTTGACCTGTAAAAACTTATTGAAGATGACACTCAAGAGTTCTCCTAATTGAGTATACTGGCGTTTTTCATTCCCTTGATTGTTCTTGTTTGACTATTCAGGAGGATGAGATGCCCCTTGTGGCATGGATATGGCATTAGGTACAAATGGTTGTTTCCTCTGGGATGTATTGGCCACCTAAGCATGTTTAGTGTCAGTGACACCATCATTCACTGCATTTTTGTTCTTGTTACAAAAGCGTAACTTATCGACGGATGGCCTTTCTTTGTCATGGTTATGTATCTTGATGTGCCCTTTGGCAATAAGGACACGTTCAAGGATGGGTCCTTTTTCCACTATTTTAGTAAAAGTGGTGACACAATGTAACTTGAAATTATGAGCCACGTTGGGATGTGAGTTCTCCACAAAGAGGGTGACCATGTGTTTCTCCTTGAGAGGGGTTTTCATTCGGCTTGCCAATGCACACCATCTTTGGAGGTAGCTGATAAAGGTTTCACCATCATGCTGCTTCTCCTTAAGAAGGTCCAAGGTACCAATGTCTTTTTCTAGATTGAAGGAGAAGTACGAAACATTTTTTTCTAAAAGATCTGCGAAGGATTTGGTGGACCCCCGTTCCAGACCCATGAACCAATCCAAGGCGTATCATGTTAGGCTTCATGGGAAAAAACCCAAGAGGTAGTTATCATTGTGCATAACCTCCGACACTAGGAGTAAAACTCTTGCAGGTGGGCTTCAAGATCCTTGTTTCCCTTATATTTTTTGAACTTTGGTATCTCAAAGTGCTTGGGGAAGGGAATTAGTGAGATGGATGGATAGAATGGATAGGAACATATATCTTCAAATTTGAAAGATTGTTTATTAGTCTCGACTTGGAGATCTTTCAAAGCAGCTTTGATTTCCAATAGATCTGTGTGGACCAGTGGCATAAGAGTCGAGGTAGATGGGTTGGATGGATATGGTTGGTAGGATGACAAGGGATCCTACTAAGATAATTTATGAAGGTTGACGTATGGATTTTGATAGTGAGATGATGATATCCCTTGATAGTATGCCGAGGGAGTTTTTTGGTAATGGGGTTGTTGTGAGGTATAGTACAGATATGTTTGATAAGAATGTGCGGTGGAATGCTTAGGAGCTTGAATGGGGTGTTGCGGATTGGTCTACTGGTACTGAAGGTACTGTTGTGACTATTGGGAGGCTGCATAGGGTGGTTGTTGTTGGAACTGCTATTGGTTATGATAGTAATAATGTTGGGGAGGTTTCTAATGTGATGTCGGCTATTGTATGGGCTAAGATGGGATGTTTTTTTGTGGTTGAACTTGCAGATGTAAAATGGATGTGAGGAACAGGGATATGGTATGGGTGAGAGATCAGGATGGATTTCCTTGTGATTGGTGTGGTGGTTGTTTTGAAGAAATTAAAGGATTATGCGGGGGTTGTTGCTGATGAGGTGGTTGAGATAATGTAGAGGCATTCTATAAAGGAGGTTGTTGGGTACCAATGGGAACATTTGGTTGGGATGTACCTTGCGAAGGTAATTGAGGTGGTATGTTAGATTAGAGAGGCTATTGATATGTGTACGAAGGTGGTGGTAGATTTGTGGCCCCAGGAGATGGAGGCAATGTGGTAAAAGGGTTGCCTCCAGTGTTGATTAGGGGTTGATTTGAAAGGGGTGGTGCTATCAGCATTAATGGCAAAGGCTGTGAAACATTTTGTAGCATGCAGTAGGTGAAAGGATTATTAGGATCAGATACTTGAGGAGCCCCCATGACTGAGATTGTGGCATGTGGGGGATTGTTAACATGATAAAGAATGATGTTTCCAAATTCACGTTGATGCCAACCCTCCACTGGAGGAACATTGGGGATGTATGAACTACCTAGTGCATTTTGTGAACCTTGGGGTATGTTAGATGTGGAACTGCTATACTTGGATAGGTCGACACCTGATGGAGGTTTGATACCTTTTTCAATTTGGTGGGCCAAGATTTCTTCCCCATGTTTTTCGAACAGGCAATCTGTCATTTGCACATTGGTGGGGTTACTAAAATGTTCCTCAAGTGTGAGTTTGGGCTAATTGACCATGTTCTCATCTCCGAGTGGCGATGTGTTTTTATTGTCCATGTTGGACTGTGATGACATACCATTCTAGGGATCTCGAGGGATATTCGTACCGTTATTGGGATCTTGTGAGAGATTTTTTCGTGTTGTTGGGATCTTGAGGGATATTCGGTTGGGAATTTTTGGCCATTTTCCTTGCCTATGACCGGGTTTTAACGGGCATGCAAGATGGTACGAGGATGATCAAGATGATGAAGGATTGACTTAATTGGATGATGGACTAACCAACAAGGATGCGACTTGATAGGATTGGAGTGGATGATTGATAAAGGATTCGATTCGATAAATGATCGACGGGATCGAATTGGATTGATTGATGAAATGGTTGGTAAAATTGGATTGGATCGAATTGATCGATAAGACGATTGATGAGATAGGATTGGATTGATGAAAAGATTGGATTTGATTGATAAGCAATTGATAAGACTAGGATGGTGAAGGGGTTCTAAACCAAGTCCATAAATTATCCTTGGTAACGTAAGGTGTTGATTGATCGATTAAGAGATAGATGTATGATGATGACACCAAATCCAACTTGAGATGGAAGTGGATTGATAGGGCTGATAAGGATGATCGACTTAGGATGGATAACAATCTTAAGCTAGTTTCGAAGGATGACAATCAAGATTAGACACCTAGGTCAAGTTGGATAACTACTTCAAACAAAGTTCAGTGGAATGGGAGATTGATTTCCAAAATGAGGGAAATGATAATCTAAAATGGATGAGTGGCCTTTCAGAACAAGGAAATGGGAGCCTGAAACAAGAGAACAACTATCAAGATGGATGGATGGAGTCCCAAACTGGGTAGATGACAACTCAAAACAGAGAAACGACTACCTAGAACAAAGGAATAGTTAACGGAGCAAAAGAATGACTATCAAAACAAAAGAATGACTATGGGTGAGCAACAGTCTCAAAGAAAGAACAAATACTTGGATTGGAAAAAAAATGATTCTGAATGGATGAATGGATGTTCGATCGGGGGAAATAAACCTTCAGAATGGGGAGACGAATGCTCAGAATGGGTGAACAGTCACTTAGAACAGAAAAATGGGCTCTCGAAATGATGAAACATGAGTTCAAAATGATGAAACAGGGTGACACAATTGACTGTTCAAGGGTCAGGTCCACCCCTAGAGGTTAGGTATGCCCCTCCAATAGGTCAAGTTCACCCCTCAAGCTCAGGTTCTCCTGTCTGACTAAAGGCTGATCAAAACTAACTAAATCAGGCTGAAAAGGGGCTAGTTCAAAGGTCAGGTACGCCCCTGCAAGTGGCCAAGTACGCTTGTGGACTGAAGATTGATCAAAACTGATTGAAATAGGCTAAAAAGGGGCTTGTTCATAGATCAGGTATGCCCTGCAAGTGGTCAAGTTTTCTCCTGGATAGGTCAGGTACACCCATGGACAGGTCGGGTACGCCCTTGGAGGTCAGGTATGCCCCCAAAGGATAGGTACGCCTGTGGACTAAATATTGATCAAAACTAACTAAAACAGGCTCAAAAGGGGCTGGTTCAGATGTTAGGTACGCCCCTACAAGAGGTCAGGTTCACCCCTGGAGGTCAAGTACTCCTATGGACAAATCTAAACTTATTTTTTAGACAAAAGACTAAGGCAAAGGACCCAAAACACAACAAACAACATTCATAGGATAAGGCTGACTCGACTAAACAAAAAATTATTGGTTTCACACAAAGAAGATAGTTCAAACAACATGATCCTAAGTCTAGCAGAAATGGGTATGGCCAACAAAGTCTTCTATTCTAGGATGAACATGGCTGCTAGGGAGTCCTCGATATACACCCAGTACATGAGGCCCAAACTGTGAACACCAACCCATCACAAGCGTGAGTCAGGAACCTTAGCGAGATACTAAAGGCTCAGACCAACTCTTCACACCATCCTGACACTTCACCCATTACATCGTGGTTGGATTGAGGTAGAGCTTTTGTTCTCCCCCCTTTATATACCCCGCCAGTACGCGTGGTTGGAATAGTCCCTTGGGGTGATGAAATCCCCAAGCAAGTCCCGCTAAAAAAAAAAAGAGGGTGACTCAAAGGACTTGGTAAGCTACAATTTCTCATCATCCAGGATCGCCAAATGGCACAAGGGGATTGGATTAGTCAATATCTTACCGAAAACATGGCACACAAGGTAAATTGACTTCCCCTAATTAATCTATGTTCCTAAATTACTAAAAAATGATAAACAACAACTGATAAAAGTTTCAAAATAGATAATCATGTAAGAAACTTGCTAGTGATTTCTTTTTCATTTTCCTCCAAACACTGATCAAATGCTTGCACAAACACAAACAACACACATTAGGGGGTCAGAAACACTAAAAACAGTCAAAAAATAGTGCTTAAATTTCACTTTTTACCTTATGGGAAAAGTTGTTTTTGGTCAGGTTCACTTGTTTGTTGGGTTAGGTACACCCCTAGAGGTCAGGTACGCCCCTGGACAGGTCAGGTTTGTCCCTCTGTGAAAACTACAAATTTTAGGTCTCTATGGAGGTCAGGTTTTCCTATCTAGTGGGTCAGGTTCGCTACTAAAGGTCAGATATGCCCCTGGACAAGTCAGGTTCACCCCTCTGTGAAAATTGCAAATTTCAGGTCTTTGTGGAGGTCAGGTTCGCCTATCTCAAAAATTCACTTTTGCCGAGGTCGAATGAAATCCTCTATGATGAATAGAAAAGATTTCATTTTCAAATGGAAACTTTAGACATTTATGCACAACAAAAGGGATGACATTCATGGAGTGAAGCCATGGATAGCCTAGCTTCACATGAAATTGGTTTGATTGTGGAATGATGGAGAATGAGACTATTAATGTTTTTGGTCCCACTTTTAAAGGGAGATCTATCGAGCCTATTGTTGGGAAAGAAAATCCATTTTGTGTCTTGAACCATGCTTTCGGGTTGTCATATGCATCTTGATATGACTTGTGCACATATAAGAATTATTATGTGATCACATTCTCTCCATAGACATGATCAATCAATATCCCATTAGTGGGCTTATTGTTGATTCAACCAGCTATGTAAAGAGAACCATCAGGGGCACATTTAGATATGTCATTTTGTGAGAAAGAAATATCAATAGGCTATTTAGTCAAGCCCTTACAAGGTTTAGCTTTGGTAAATTCTATCACCTTCATAGGATGTTGTTCAATGTTTTTCATATTGTCATAATTTGTGTCAACATTCATCACATCAGTCTTCGTTTTAGTAGCTTTGACAAATGAAATACTATGCTTAGGCATAGGATTTGTAAAGATTTGTAAATTTTGATTAGGAGGAGCTATAGACTTATTTCCTTGATCATTCACACCTCCGATTAGTAAATGATTAGAATCAATAAGGTCTTCTACAAGATGTTTGAGATGCTTACAATATTATGTACTATGTCCATTTTTTTCATGGTAATGACATTTTTTTTTTCGAAAGCCTTTAGGCAATGATATAGTAGGGTCACATTCTCTAATAGGAGGTAATGTAAGCATGTACTTGTCAATGAGTTGCAACATGATATTGTGAAGGGTATCAGGTAAAGGTGTAAACTCTCTCTCCCTATCCCTGAAAGGAGTTGTCATTTGTATAGAAACTACTTGATTATCAATTTTTTGACTTGTTTGAGGAGTGTTGATATGTAAAATTCCTTTATCCTTTTTCTTGAATGATTGATAGTTGTTTTGAGTTGTAGATTCAGTCCTTTTAGGATGACTAGGGGAATTTTTCACATCACGACCACTAGTCGAGTTTTGATGGTCAGGACGGGTTGTACATATTTGTGTGAATGATGGAAACCTTAACATTTCAACTTTATTTTGGAGTTTATCTTGTAAAGTGGTAATGAACATTCTTTGAAGGTCAACATTAGGAATCTTAATGTTTATTTGCAAATAAAATGTTTCATATCTTGCTATGAAATTAGTCACTTTTTCATCTTCCTTTTACTTGCATGTTATTAGATCTACAAGAGTCATCTTGGGACCCATGTGAATATGGAAGTGGTTGTAAAAGGAATCAATGAGTTCATTGAATGAACCAATTGAATTGTTTGATAAAGATGAAAACCACTCTAAAACAATATCCTTCAAGGATCTAGGGAATAACTTAGCCAATAGTTTATCTTCAAAGATGAAATCACTACACAAGGCTATGAAGGCAGAAACAGGGCTTACAGGATCTCCTCTCCCACCATATTTCTAAAGGTGAGAGACCTTTATACCTTTTGGCATTTTTGCTCTTAAAATGTTGAGGGAAAATAGGGTGGACTTGATCGATGTATTGCAAAGGTTGACCATTATTGTTCTATTGTAATGTTGCCACTAGTTGTTGAAGGGATGTCATGGTTTACAAAATTGAATTAATGAGAAGGTCATTTTTCGTTATAAGTGTGATCAAGAATAAACATGGTCCCAAAAACAAGCAGCAACACAAAACATGCAAGAAACCACCTAAACACCTAACACATCAACATTGGGCTAAAAGTTAAACCTAACAAAATAGATAGAACGATAATACCTTGTTAAGTTGCTCATTTAGTTGGCCCTCTAATTGTTGACGTGATATATGCTCCTCTTGATGGCAAAAGATGTATGAATGAGATGCAATATGGATGGAAAATAGATGAAGATGCTATGTTGTATGCAGGAAAATGAGAATTCTAGCTGAGTATGGCTCAAATGAAAAATTTTCAAGAGTTTGGTTAGCACAATGATCAACCCCCCAAATGAGAGAAAAAAAGAGGTATTTATAGAGGAATTTGAATTCTCTAGAGAATTCAACGGTTGAGATTGATCCAACAAGGTCAAGATGAAAGGCTATGGTGAGTTGAGGACTCACAAGCCCTCACATCTGCACATGTGAAATGTGAGATGGATTAGGGATGGTGATGTGTAAATGAGGTGGAAGGAGGGCAAGTACTTTGCAAGTACCTTGGGGAATGAGAAGATTTCCTCAAAAAGGAACTTCTTGTCCCCAAGTGGGAATGAAAGTGACTTTTGAGGAATTTTAGAATTCCTCAAAAATCTCCATGGGAAAAGGGAATGTAGTTGGAGAAATAAATGTGAATTAAAAATTCACATATGAATCTCATGGACAAGACAAGGTTCTAAAAAGGGAAGCCTTTGTCCAAATGTGACTTGATGTGACAAGTCAAAAGATTCTAGAAAATGCATGGGAAGAGGAGATTCTAGGAGGAATAAATGTGAATTTAAAATTCACATGGGAAAGAGGGTCAATACCAAGAAAGACAAATAAAAAAGTTGACTAAAAATGTATGCTAAATGTGGCTAATGACCTTGATTAAGGTTGTGCAAATCCATGATTAGGATAATTATTGAAGGATTAGAGGCAAGTGGCAAATGTAGTAGGATGTGACATTAATCTTGATTAAGTGGTGCACATCTTTAATCATGGATAAATTAAATTAATCTAGATTAGAAGAGGGTTATGGAGAATATGACAAGGAGAGAGAAAGTGAGGAATTAAAAAATTAATTTATATTCCAAGAGGTCACATGACTAAATTAAATAAAGTGGTATATTTATTTAATTTAGAGAGGAAAGAAGGTAAAAGTATTTAATTATTAAATTAAATACTTTAGGAACCTTATGTAGGACATGAAATATTATTTGAATGATTTAATTAATACCAGCAAAGAGGATGAAGTAGACGAGTAAAGGGATGAATAAGGAGATGACTTTGACCATATGGAAGTGGTCAAATTTGGATGTCTACAAAAGGTTGAGGGGAATAAGGTGGTGTATTGAATGTATGCAGAGGGCTA
Organism: Sequoia sempervirens; assembly: GCA_007258455.2. Classification (NCBI taxonomy): domain Eukaryota; kingdom Viridiplantae; phylum Streptophyta; class Pinopsida; order Cupressales; family Cupressaceae; genus Sequoia; species Sequoia sempervirens. The sequence goes on along the minus strand of VDFB02252616.1, from coordinate 109,739,724 downwards.
GTGAATTGTAGGTTATTAAAGGTTGATTGTTGAGGTATTATTGTGTTTGAATAATTTCCTATGGGAATACCTATGGAAGTGTATATGGTGCTAGTAGGTATGATTGTTGTGGTTGGTTGAATGGTAGTTGTGGGTTGAAATTTTGTTGTAGGTTGGAAGGTTGTTTTAGGTTGGAATGTGGTTGTGGACTGGAATGTTGTTATAGGTTGTGTACTAGTGTATATAGGGATGGACATTGCTATTGTGGATGATGGAATTGGAATTCCACCTTAACTTTGAGTAGTCCCCAAAGCTTGAGTGGAAGTGGTAATTGTAGGGATGGTGTTGGGAATGTTAAGGATATTGGTTGTGAGGGGTGAAGTCATGGGTAAGGAAGTATGCAAACTATACAGCCATGGAGGGTTGATTCTCAACACTATCAGAAAGAGATTTAGACCACCCAAGATCCACGAAAAGTGAGAGATCACTAGATGACATGAGCCTCAAACTATGTCTTATAACAGTATCATGAATAGGACACCAAGTTGTAAAAATCATGCAATTTCTACAACCCCGGTGTGCAAACCATAGAATGGCAAAGGGACAATGTAATAACGTAGAATGAAATGAAATTTTTCAGATTATAAGTGATGCAATTTACTAATTAAGAAATGCAATAAGCTGAAAAATGAAATGTTTTGGTGCAATTTTGAATTTTTACAGTGCACGAAAAATGAAGCAATTAAGCTAAATGCAATGAATTTGATGAAACAACAAATCTGAAAACTAAAACAACAAGATGAATGCACCAAACATAAGCTAAAAACTAATATTTTAATGTCTTGAAATTGCAAATCTATTGCTAATAGGGACTCATTCACTAGTAAGGAAAAATGGGTCCTCGTTAGGTTTTTTATGGGATTTTTCTGTGGATTTCAGATTGAATTTTAATGTCTTTTCAAATGCCAAAAGCTTCAGGTCAGACCTAATCAAGGAATTATTCGCCAGTAAAGGTGAATGGCTCCTGGTAAGGTCTTTTTAAACTATTTTTTAATGGTTTGCAAGATTTCAAATATATCTTTCAGTTCTAGGTTGCAGATAGTGAAACATGCAACTTCAAATTTTCCAAAAATTCAATGCAAAAATGCAATAAAAGGATGAAATGCAAGACCTAGGTTGAAATACTATTTTTTTATATTTTAAAATGCAATTGAATGAAATTGAAATGAGATGAAAAATAAGTGCTTTATTTTTGTATTTTTCATATTTAAGAAGTGAAAAACAATGTAAATATATATGGAATATTTAAATACAAAAGAAGAAACCCTAATTCAATGCAAATATAAATGCAATGAATGCAAGATTTTAATTTGAAATGCAATTAAAGACTCCAAAATTTAGAAAAGTGTTATGTTGAATAAGCCAGGTTCGCCAAAAATGAAATGTTGAAAAATAGGATCTAGTCCAAATGCAAGAGCAAGAGGATGGAACACTTATTTTCCAAGCCCAATTTCACTTCAAATATGCAAACTAAGATGCTAATAACAACCAAAAATACAACCTAACTGTTATAGCAACTATGGGGAAAATTTTTACAGCATAAAAAAGTTGTGTACCTGGCCAAAAAGTTGTTTTTGAGCTATGGAGGACTCATTCGCCTTCAGGGGAAAATGGATCTCTTTAGGGTTTCAAAAAATTGATTTCAGGATCTAGTACTTTGATTTTTTCCCTCTTGAAATTCATGTTATCAAGTTCTGGAAGTCAATATTCAGTTTTGTAGGGCTCTTTTCGTGCAATCACACACTTAAGGACAACAAACTTGTTGATTTGTTAGTGAATGGGGGTTTTCCTCAGTCAAACCCTTTGTAGGTAATTAAACCAAATGAAGAAATAAGATAATGAAGCATAAATATGAAATGATGCAATTAGAATCTTACCATGATGATATGATCTTTGAATTGCTACAATAATGACTCTAAATATGCCTTGTAATGCCTTGAAAATGATCTAATGCTTGATCACTTGAATTCTTGAATGCCTAGGATTGCTTAGATTGAATTTCTAGGAAAAACAATGTGAATTAACCCTTATTTATACTAAATTAGGAGATTAACCATGAAATTCAAAGAATTAAGGATGACACCAGATCTGGAAAGAAAGACAATTAAATTCCCACCATAATGAAATTCAAAAAATAGGGTCTCATTAAGGGGGGACCCATTCGCCACCAAAGGAAAATGGGTCCTGGCTAAGTTTCCAGGACTGAGCTTCAAGGAGCTGAAAGAATGCCAAAAAAATTCTAGATCACTAGAAAAAGGGGGGTCTTGTTAAGAGAGGACCCATTCACCACTAAAGGAAAATGGGTACTGGCTAAACTTACCAGGACCAATTCTTTCCCAATGAAAGAATTTGACATTTAATTTATGATTGTCGAGAGAGATCCTCGAGAGGTGTCAAAATATAGGCCTAAAAAGGGGGGTTAATAACTCCACTTAACCAAAATGAATTAGGACCACCTACATAAATGTGAAAGTGCTTTAAAACACATTATAACACTTACACAAGGTATACATTATGCATATTTTATTTAGAAATGGTCCCATTAGGCTTAATTAAGCAAATAAGTCCTAGAAAAGTGTGAAAGTGTGTCACAACACTTTACAACACCCTTGCAAAGGACCAATTAAATCATGATTTAGTAAAATAAAGGTCCTAGAATAGTGTGAATGTCTACAAGACATTACAACACCACTCCAAGACACCATTAGTCCAATTTTAATGTCAATTATCCAAGCAAGCAAGGAAAAAGGTTACTTTTTCCATCACTACACAACCTAAGTACATGAAAAATGTAATGTATTTACTTGAAACTTTCAATATAAGTAGAAGACACATGCTTGGATGTACTACATTTTTTTCATTTTTTTTGCAAGTAAATAATTAGTTATGATTTTTTTATTAAATTTTTTAAAAATATTAAAACTTGTTTGTTTGACCATCATAACTTGGTCTAAAATTTATGAAATTTTTTTTTTCTTTTTTTATCCTATAGTATGTGAAGCATATAATGTGCTACATCTTTTGGATTCAAAAAATGTGAAATTGTTTAAGAATCATAGATTTTCTTCAATCAACCTATAAATTTTTTTTTAGTCATAATTTATGTATAAAATCAATAATAATTATTTATTTAATTCCAAATAAGGTGTATCTTAGTTTTTTGGAAAGCTGGAAATTTTCTCTATAAACCCTTTTTGTTTCATCAAATTTGGATAAAAAAAGTCATCAGCCATTTTTGGTTATATCACCACTTTTTAGACCCCCATGATCATGCACTCACCCAAATATGTAGTGTCATCTTTTGGAATCTAATTTATAGGAAATTGGATAAACACCTATAAATTCCTAGTAATTTTATATTTAAAATATTAGGAGAAATAACACACATTCAAGAAAAAATACTATTGTCAAGAGCAATTCAAGAGTATCATATCAATGTTTATTACAATAATTCAAGATCCAACATCATGTCAAATTTTATGTGTTTTCATGTTCATGTGTTATGTGAAGGCTAACATGGTTTTAGGTCTTTAATCATTAAAGAATTAAATAATTCAAGAAAATAAAGCAAGCAAGATCCAAGACCCTTGAAGAGATGTGTATGTCTTCAGTCATTCAAGGAAGCCATTGAAGGATGGTGAGTTGCAGCATTATGGTCATTCATCATTTCCTTCCTTTCCATTCAAGATTTATGATTGACATTTCCATTGTGGAATTTTAAACACTAACATAGGGTTTGACTAAGAAAATACCCTATATGGCCCAACATTTCCCCTCTTTTTGAATGTGTAGGTTGCAGGCTTGAAGTGGATTGATGAGAGCTTGAAGATCCATTTTGTATTGTTGCATTTATTGTCACCATTCTTGTCAAGGCACAAAAAATTACCCATATGATTTATTTACGATATTTCCACTGTGAGACAGGCATAAAATAGAATCTCATATTTGACATCAAAGGATCCCAAAAGTTGATTAGGATACCCTTACAAGGACTCAACAATCAAATGGAAGCCCTATCCTTGTAGGAACAAACAAAACCAATATTTTTGGGCAGGTACATAGTAATCTTCACCTTCTAGATCTATTTGAACTTGATTTTTTTTGTTTATAAATTGTCAAATAATTTAACTTATTGCATTAGGTCATTTAGTTTAATTAGGTTAATCAACTACAATAATTTCCAAATCATTTCTATCCTCAAAAGGATATAGATCTAGGTTTGATTGGCTCACCATTGAGGTTGATAGTCAATATATACATGTTGATCTATATCCTAATGAAATAATATAAATGATGGAAACAGCCTTAGGTTATGAATATTAATTCTAGGGTCACCACACATTTTTATGTTTCAACATCTCCATCTCTTTATCTCCATATTCCTCTATATCTCTCTATATCTTTGTCTCTATTTATAACTCCCTGTCTCTCTATATTTTTATCTCTCCCTTTACCTCTCTTTATCTATATATATTCTCTCCATATCCCTCTATCTTCCTCTCTACCTTTCTATAGAGAGATATAGGGTAAGTGGAGATAGAGAGAAGTAGAGAGGGAAGGTTACATAGGTAGAGAGGAGAGAGATAAGAGATATAAAGAGATATCTAAAGGGAGAGACATGGGGAAAGAGGAAGGGATGGAGTGAGAGGTACATAGAGAGAAGTATAGAAGGAGGGAGGAAGGGAGACATAGAGATAGAGAGGTAGGATGGGAGGGATATAGGTAGAGGTAGGTAGAAAGAGAGGAGGATGGAGATGGGGGATAAAGAGAAGTATAGATAGAGAGAATTAAAGTGGGAGGGATAGAGGGATATGTAGGTAGGGAGAGGGAGGGTGAGGGATATATAGATAAGTATAGAGGGAATGGGAAAGAGAGGTAACATTGGAGAGTTAGAGTGAGAAGTAGGTAGATAGAGAGGGTGAGGGGATATAGGGAGAAGTAGAGAGGGAAGTGGAGAGAGAGGTACATAGAGAGAGAGAGAAGGGGGGATAGAGGGAGGGAGAGGTAGGTAACGAGAGAGAGAGGTAGGGTGGAAGGGATATAAGGAGAAGTAGGTAGAGATAGAGGGTGAGTGAAGATAGAGAGAAGTAGAGAGGGAAGGTGAGAGAGAGGTAGAGAAGAGAGAGAGAGGGAGAGGAGAGATATAGAGATACAACTAAAGGGAGAGAGGGGGGAATGTCGAGGGAGGGATGGAGGTAGAGGTAGGTAGAGAGAAATAGAGAGGGGTGATAAAGAGAAGTAGAGAGGGAGGGAGGAAGGGCAGGGTAGAGATAGACAAGTAAGGTGGGAGGGATATAGCAAGAGGTAGGTAGAAAAGGATGAAGATGCAGATGGGAGATAAAGAGAAGTAAAGATAGATAGAGAGAGGTAACGTGTTCATCATCCATCTCTCTACCTACCTCTCCCTCTATTCCTTCACACTTACCTCTCTCTATCTCTATCTCTAATTCTATTTATCCCCCATCTACATCATCATCTATGTTTACCTACCTCTCCCTATATACCTCCCACCCTTCCTCTCTATCTCTACCTCTCCCTTCCTCCCTCGCTCTCTATGTCTCTCTATCTCCCCTCTATGTTTCTCTCTACCTACATCTCACTCCATCCATCCCTCATTCCTCCTCTCTCCCCCTTTATATATCTCTATATCTCTCTTCACCCTCTCTCTTTCTTATCTACCTCTCTCTCACCTTCCTTCTATACTTCTATATATCTCCACTCACTCTCTCTCTCTCTCTCCTCTCTACCTCTCACCTTCCCTCTCTACTTTTTTCTATCTCCACTAACCCTATCTCTCTACCTACTTATCCCTCTATCCTTCCCATCCTACTTCTCTCTCATTACCTACCTCTCCCTCCCTTTCTCCCTCCTTCCTTCTCTCCTTACCTCTCACTCCCTCTCCCTACTCCCTCTCCCTCTCCCTCTCCCTCTCCCTCTCCCTCTCCCTCTCCCTCTCTCTATACATCTCTCTACCCTTCCCTCTCTACTTCTCTATCTCCCCTCACCCTCTCTCTCTACCTACCTCACTCTATCCCTTCCACCTTCATTCTCTCCCCCTTCCCTCTATACTTCTCTCTATATCCCCTCACCCTCCCTCTCTCTACCTACCCTCCCTCTATCCCTCCCACCTTACCTCTCTCTCTCTCTCTATAACTACTCCTTATCTCCCACCTCCATCTTCCTCTCTATCTACCTACCTCTCCTTATATCCATCCCACACTAGGTCTCTATCTCTACATCTCCCTTACTCCATCCCTCTCTACTACTCTTTGTCTCTGTCTTTACCTACCCCTCACTCCATCCCTCCCTCATTCCTCCTATTTATTCCTTTATATATCTCTTCTCTCTCTTATCTCTACCTCTCTTACCTTCCCTCTCTACTTCCTTCTATATTCCTCTCCCAATTCCTTCTCTACTCTCTTTAGGAGTGATAGGGAGAGAGGGAAAGAGGAGAGGGATAGAAAGAGGGAGCACTTGTAGAATTTGGAAAATAAATGAATAGGTGACTAAAAATTTTGGTCGCAACAACTAAAACATGACCAAATTCTACTCATTTTTTGCAACTCAGCTATAAATGAGTAAATAAATGACTAATTTGGTCCTTGGCTAAAAATTATTTAGTCACACAAATAAAAATGACAAAATAGTTGTGGATGGTGAAAATCTGCAAATGGCTAAAACTAACACACACACATTAGCATGATTATCACTTTAAAACATAGAAAATTATCAAGCATCCATATGAGATATTGAATCATGCTAAATAAACAAAGTGATAAAATACCAAAAAGACTAAGCATGCTCAAACCCATCCCATATTGGATTGGTGCTATTGTGGAAAATAGCCCTTTCCCAACCTTTGATAATGCCAATGATGATGATGCAATGGACAAAATCAATTCTCAAATGAAGAGAGTGACTTTGCATAAACTTTTGTAGATCTGAAATGCTAAGATTGTGGAGTTGTGGAGGATTTGTTGAAGGATGCAGCCTCTATTTAAAGATTCTCAAGTTGAAAGAATGCTTATGAGAGAGAAATATGGGATAAAGATTGGACCAATGGCATGAGGCCACTTGTCAACTTGTGAGTGGTTGAGGAATGTGCAAGTTTTGGCCAATGTGCCAAAGAGGGGGAGATTCAAATTTGAATTTGAGAGTTAATGCTGAGTTTGACCTTTGCAAGGGACATGTAAGAGCCATGTAAGATCTCATAAATGCTTTGTTGGGTGTACATTTCCACTTGTTTTTGAATTAAAACTTGAGGGAATATTCCTCAAAGATGCCATGTTGATAGAAAATGTTGAATTTATAAATGAATTAAAATGATTTATTGGTGCAAGTGGGAAAAGCTAGAGGATGTGATGGGTGGTTAGATTAGGTTAATCAGGATTAGCTTAGTTAAGATGATGATTAGGGGATTTTGACCCATTTGACTTCAATATTTTGATTTATTTAAATCAAAAGGGATGGAAGGTGATTTCAGATTTATTTAAATAAATGCTTGATTTATTTAATCAAGGAGGGTGATGTCAGGATCAAATTTGATTTATTTAATGTAAGTTGGTGACTTTAGGAGATTGATAAATAAACTTGATTTATTCAAGATGAATGGATGAACATGACCTAATCAAATGCATGATGCTAATTTTGCATGTCTATATTTTTCCCCTCTTTGAAGCAATGTACTTGTTGCGTTGGTTCAAAGAATAATCTTGCCGCAATCAAAATTCAAAAAATTTCTGACTTTTTTGGTTGCCCCAATGGAAAGAAGTACACTGGTACATTTCCCCCTCGAGAGATCGAGCGAAAAGATTTGATTTGAGGGTCGATCTCACGATAAAGAGGTTCAAAATGGATTGTATGGATGATTGCGATGATGAGATGATGATGCGATATGCTATGATTATGCAATGAATGTTCTATGCAAATATATGATTTATGAGATGCTTAGACTAACAGATCTATATTATGATGATGATTATGCATGTGAGATGATATGTATAATACTGATGGTTTGTGGATGCAGTGGTGATGATTAACTATTCATGACGTGATGTTAGTGCGGAAAAGAAGACATTAAATGATGACAAGATGATCCAACAAGCCAACTTTATGAGAGATGATGATGATTTGCTTATCAAGGATTGGGATTTTAAAAGGGCTACTTACCTTATGTTTGATTACACACGTAGGTACGATACATCAAGGTATAAAGAACCAAGATGGCATTGTACCTAGTACGATGGACTTTGACTCGACAAATAGATAGAATTCTTGTTTACACTTGACATATGGAAACCTTGCTAGGACGTACCTAACAAAGCAAGTATTTTCCAAGTTATATTACAAGAACGTCCAACAAGCACAAGAAACAAAAGATAATGATCGTTGCCCCATTCCTATCTCTCTAAATCCTTCATTCGGACATCATCGAGAGGTCCTTGGAATGAGCGCAATAAAATAAATCAAAATAAAAGATCCAGTACGCAAACAGGCCAATGTTCTTCATATCTTTAGCCAAAGCGATGTGTTTTGATAGGATAAGAATCCAAGGTGATATCCAAAATGATGCCCATTTTCAGAATGATATATCCTAGGAAATGCATTGTATAGGATGATGATGGTTTGATAAGTTGATTGATAGGCTGTTGATATAAGGTTGATTGACATGTTTGAAAATGATCAAGAGTTTGATTTTGTACTTAACGGTTTGTTGTTTGATTTTGATTTTACGATTGAATCTTTTCTTTTGCCAATTGTTGTGATTGTTTCTGTTTGTTTTGCCAAAGGGTGAGGGTGACAATCAGTTTATTATGGATGATTGATTATAGCGGGTGAAAGCGAGATGAGACAGATGGATTTTTTCAAATATTTGGATGTTTTTGGAGTTTTTGGAATGTTTTGAGGCTGTTTTTGGTACTTTTGATTTTTTGATATTTTCAAATGTTTTGATTTTTTGGTTTTCCAATGTTTTTGTGTTTTTTGAGATTTTATGAATGTTTTTGAATTTTTGTTTTGAATGTTTTGGATTTTGATGTGTTGTTTTGAATGTTTTGGATTTTGATGTCACAGGGCTGATCAAAGATTAGCCTTGCCTATGTTTAAGCTAAGAGACGACGTAGTTCAGATCTAGTCTTTTGACGCTTTTCTGACTTTTTGAGTGTTTTTTGGATTTTTCGCATGATTTTGACGATTTGGATATGGATGTTTGTGATGATATCAGTCCTTTGTTTGTGGATTTTTCTAAAAACCAAGCTAAGGTTGATTGATCTGATTGATGAATTGATGATGATGATAACATTGTTGAGGATACACAACAATGCAAGGATTGATTGATCAGGATTGATGACGATAATATTGTTGAGGATGCAGAACAATACAATGATTGATTGATCATGATTGATGATGATAACATTGTTGATGATGCACAACAATGCAAGGATAGTGTTAAGCAACACAATGATCAGGAAGGATATCCCAAGATTATGGATTGATTGGATTCGATTGATCAAGATTGTTGAAGCTTGGTTTGGAACAACAGTTCGAATAATTTGACGTGATGTTTGAAGTGTAAATTAGATGTGGCTGATAGTGATTGTTTGGATTGGTGTTCAATGAAAGATGAAGCGTGATAAGGAACATCCTCTTGTCAAAATATGCCATGGGCTAGTGATTTGGATTTTTTGCGCACAAGTGCTTTGACCAATTTGGTTTCACATTTTCCAATGTTCAGATCGCCACATAAGTTGGAGGATATATATCAAGATCTATTCCTAAAGCAAGATGCAAATATCTACCCCCAGTGTCTAGCAATGTATGGAATGTTATGGATGGATGCTTGGATAAGTGTATGGATGGATGGTTAAGCATGCAAAGGATGCCAAGGATTATCTTGCGATAAGATAAGGTGTTCGGATAAAGAATTCTCATTTGGATAATGCTTCATAGCTCAGATAATATTGAATAGGATAGGATCAATGAAAATGACCCATGTCAAGATGTTTACTATAAGCAAGCATAAAGTGTGCCCCAAACTTTCATCAAGATCAAGATAACTTGGACTATGGATGCAGATGGATGAAAGTGGATTGGATATATGGTTCATGGATGAATGGATTTATTATGGATGATATGGATGGAATCCTGGATTTATTATGGATGGGATAAGATGCTTCACTAGATGCTCAATTCTACACATGATGCATGTTTTCTAGGTTTTCATCATGGTACCTGCCTAAAGTGCTGCCCATTCAGTTTTCACTAGAGAACGATTTTTTTCTTTACTGTTTTCAATCCTTTTTCTGATTTTTTTGGATTTTCATATTTTTGGATTTTTTTGATTTTTCTGAAAGATTTTAAGCTCATGCTGAATCACAAGGTGTTGCTGATGTAGATGCTCCTATCATAATGTGCCATCGATATCCTGCTTGAAGGAGTTGCTTTGCTAAGATACATGCACTTGAATGTAACTTTTGGGATTCTTGATCTGCTTTGTCGATACCGAAGTTAACGTTGTCTTTGTGCGCACATCGCGATAGAGTGCCTTCAGAATCCTTATGATGAAGGGTCGCTACCAATACATGGTCAATGTGACAATTGGATATCATGCTTGGAGGTGTGGATGGAGTGTGATTAGGGATAAAAGATGGATTGGTTGACAGTTTGGAACCTTTGACTCTCCAAACTTGGGAAGATGAGCAATGATGGGTGGATACGGAAGTGTTTGTGGAATTAGGACCAACTGCTTGATATACCTTGTACATTGCTTGAGAAACTTGCTTTTGCTTTTGTGGACATCTTTGATTCATACTTTTCCCTTTTTTATTTTTCCCCATAGTTTCTTTGACTGAAAAAGTTTGATAGGGATGATCTTTCTTTGTATTCTTTGGTATCCATTTGTATTTGATTTGTCCATTATGCTTTCCAACTTCTTTTCCTTTGATAACATTCTTTGTACTTTGATTCAATTCTTTCTTTTGACATTGGTCCCAATTCATGGATGGGGTGATGGGTGGCTGAAGATTCATGACGTGGCTGGTTGTAGTATTGGCATTGGTTTCTTCATAAGGATTCCTCGTGTTCCCTATGTTGACGTTTTCTTCAGACGAAGTTTCCCCCAGTATTGTGGAAGTAGTACCTTCATGCTTTGATTCTGCTTGTTCTGAGAGCTCTTGTTTATAATGCATTCTCTGATAAATGACCACCATAGGTGACGTTTCGATTTGCTACTCTACTAACTCTGAATTATACTATTTTGTCTAACTTGTTTCCTTGAGCGGATAATATTGGATATCTGCATACCTTATGTCCTCAGTCTAAATTTAGGATATATCTGATCCCAATGTTGATAACTCAATTTGACTGTAGGAGTTAATAATCTGCTCTTTTTGTGTAACAAAATATTGTTCTAGATGAAGATCATCTACGTGTCCATCCATAGAAAGCATCTCATGAGTAGATGGAGGAGTATGTGCTACATGGATATGATCATCTTGCATAGATAAGAGAGTGTCCATTATATTATTGTAGTATCTTGAAGATGCAAATTCTTGATCTTGAATGATTTTGGAATTGCTTTTGACATGGGTCAGTTTCAAAGGATTGATTGCTTACAAAGGGTTCTTGGATGTCGTCATTAGACATGGTGAATGGTTCAGTATCTTCAAGTGTCAAGTTCAGGGTTCCTTCAGTATCTATAACCATGAGGTCAAAGGGGGTCAACATGTCTTGGAAAGGACCATTGCTAGACCTTAGTGGAAGATTTTGATCTTACTTTGGAATAAATTCCTGGGATATGTCCTCTAACTCATAAGACGATGTAGAGACATTTTCAATAAGATCATTGGTCGATGGATTGTAAATTATGTCAATGGGATCAAATAATTTTAACACTCCTTGAAATAGATCACTAAAAAGTGGCTCTTGATGTATAGTGAATTGATCATCGTATGGGGTGGAAACATCTTCAATGTGCTCCTCGATGGAGAGATCTTGATCATTGTTTTCAACAATTGTGGTGGAGGGATTTCCAATGTCTTGAACCATAGGGTCAAATGATGTTGACATTTATTGAATTGGATCATTGTTGGGTATTGTTGGTGGATTTTGATCACGATTGAAAATTGACTCTTGACATATGTTGATTTGATCATTGGATGAAGTAGACACAACTTTCAAGGTGCTCAGTGATGGATTGATCTTGATCATTGCTTTCAGAAATTGTGGTGGGGAGGTTGTCAATGCTATCACCAGTGGTTGAATGTTCATCGTTATCCCCAATAGTTATCATTTTACATGTTTGTGCCTATGTTTGTTGGGTAGCTTGAGAGGCTTGGGCAGCTTGAGAGGTTTGTTGAACTTGTTGAGCTTGTGTTGCTTGTTGTGTGGCTAGATATTGTTGGATGGCCTTTTGGTAGGCCTGGTGAGCTTTTAGTGCAATTTCATATTGTCTTGCTACGTTTGGTTTTGGTGGTAGTGGTGGAAGACTCATAATTGCGTTGGATGTAGTGATAAGTGGTTGAGATAAGCTTGGAGTGATCGTGAGGGTTTGAGATGTGATGGGTGGGATAGGGGTGGTTGGAGTGATCGAGGTGATAGGAATGGTTGGAATGACCGAGGTGATAGGCCCTTGAGAGACCATATTTTTGATTTGTTAGGATTGATGTTGTCATTTGATTAGATACCATATGTTGGTGTGATGTTGATGGTATATTCAAATGATTTGATGTGATGGCTTGATTGGTGTTAGGTGGGTTTATTTGGATGGAGTGATTGATGCTAGGTAAAGGGGGAAGCCCTAAACCAAGGAATGATGTTGATATGAGTAATGGTGGTGGAGATGTCTCTTGGCGCAATGACTCAACTATTTTGGTAAGTATAGCAATTTGATCTCGCCAAATTTGATCTTGATTTCGATCTTGACTCCCTTGATATAGTTGATTTGGTTTTTGTTCAAAAAAATTTGGGATGCATACTTCTATTTTTTGAATGGGATCATGGACAGTGTTCTGATTTGGGATGATGTTCTGATTTGGGATGATGTTCAGATTTGGCATGATAGGTTGAAATTGAACATTGTTTATGTTGGGAATTACAATGTCTTGATTTAGGTAACTTTGATTTTGGATGGTGTTACCTCGACTTGGATTAATACATGGAGTTTTTAACATCTTTTTTGGACTTTGAACAAAATTTGTATGATTTGCAAACATATTTATCCCAAAGTTTGTCGGATTCATGTCTGGAAAACTTGTACTTGCTACATTCTCATTTGGCATGTAGGCATTTGGTGGGATGACGTTGTTCATTTGAAGGATCATGCATTGATTGTTCGGTTGGTGGATTTGTAGGTTTGGACTTAGATCTACCATCAGGAAATGTGTTCCAATCTTTGATTTGTGCATACTCACACTTGTTGTCCCATTGACATTTGTAGAAGGTAATGATCCCATGTATGGATTGTATAGATGTGAGTGTTGATAATCAATCGGCATTGTAAGGCTTTGATAGCTTAGTTGACTTGAATTACTCATGATGTATGGATCAAGTTTATATTCCATGTTCCTCTTTTTTTTTTACCTTGTTGCAAAAATGACCTCTAATGTTCTTAGGATCAATGACGAGATGAAGGATGAAAAGGGGAAATGATATGAGTGTTGAATGTTTAGGAACTTTGGATCAATGCTAGACTTAGGGTTTGATTTTGATTGTTTTGATTGGATAATGAACTTGTAAACCCTAAGATGTTAGATGTGATCTTAGGATGAATTTGTTCAAAGGATTTCCAATTTAATTAAATGTATGAGAAAGGATGCATTCCCATACACCTAACTAAACAAGGTGGTTTTGATTATGATGATTTACCCAAGTCTAGAATGATGTTTACAAAGCTCTAAATTTGTTTGGTGGGATGGGATGATAAATGTTTGGAATGGATGAAGTGTTTGATTTGATCCTAAATGAACCTAGGAAGGATTTGTTTACAAGACCAAGATAGTGAAGAACATGCCTTTCTCTAAGAGTAATTCAAAATCAAAAGACCAATGTTTGCATGAAAACCATATGACCAAAAGATGCCAAGAACATATGTGGGGTCCAATTGATTTAATCTTTTCTTAATTGATTCTTTTTACCACAAACACATTCTTGATTAGATTTTGAATCTAGATGTCTAATGTCTCAACTTTCCCATTATCCTGCAAAGTATATTATGCGGAAACCAAGGAAATTTGAGGCAAGAGTTAAACCTATTGTTGACCTTAGTAGGAGAAAATTGAGATGAAATCAAAATTCTTAGAAGCCTCTAAGGATACAAATCCCAAGGGAAAGCAATAACATGTGAATTTTTTCAAGGATATTTGCCTCTCCTAAAGGGTTTGCAATTTTGATGATTCATTGAATGTTAGTTTCGATGTTTTGGATACAAGCACTGTGTTTTCAAACTAACTCACAAGCAATATAACATCCTAGCTCAATTGGTACGTTTTTCTTTGTGGGCTTGCCTCATGCCCTTGCTAGAAGAAGAGATGATTTTACATGCAACCAAAGAAAGAGTATAAAGGTATGTTAAGAATGAAGTCTTAACCTTTATACTTTAACCAAGATCAGACATGGCGAGTAACTTCTTGGAATCTAAGTTCCAATGCACCACTTTGATAAACTCAGTGAATGAGTTAATAGGCCACTACAAATAAGGGTTTTATTTCAGACTTTCCATTCATGGAGATTGACCCATATGGCAAGAGTCCCCTTTCAGATCCATCTCATCAGAATCAATCACGTGATATTGGCGTTTACTCCAATACCCACATTTATATCCCAGTTGGAAACACTCTTGGCTTTAGAGTGTTACCGGTTGAGTCATTCCCTTGGGTGAGTACCTTTTCCCCAAGGAAGCCCTCTAAGATAGAAAAAAGTGAGCAAACATATTCATAGTACGATCAACCTTCATTTAGAAACAAAGGGAGAACACATGCAATAGGTTTACTCACACTCACACAATGTTTTGTTCAATTTTTAAACCCAAACTGAAGTGTGGAGGAAATCTTTTATGCAACTTAATGTCATCAAAAAGAATTTTGATTCTCAATATCGCAGTGAAGCGCAAGAGAAGTGCATATGCGTTTTTAGATGAGATTACTTTGCATAAGAGATTACAAAACATGAAAAACACATGTTCATATTAAGCCTCAAAGCAATAATGAATTTGTTTTAAGCACCAAAGGAAATGTGATAGTTTTCTTTGTTCAATTTTAGAACCCAAATTGATGCTAGTAAGTGTCTAACATTCTTTTTAACCCTTTGCAATGAAAAATTGAAGTGTTCTTTTTAGAGCCCCAAAGAAAAAAGTGTCAGTTGATTCAAAACAAAAAATTAAAGCGCAAAATGGAATCCTTAAGAATTTAGGAATGCTTTGTTGATTTCAAGTTTAACGCCCAATTATTCAACTCTAATCTTGTTTTCTTTTGCTCACCTACAATGTTCAATTCCGATGTCAACCTATTATGCAAAATAAAAAATAAATCAGATTTTCCTCAAAATTATTGCTATGTTTAAGGTCAAAATACATCATATGCATCATTGATCATAGAAAACTAAGATTGCCAATCCAAAATTAAAGTCCTCCAAAAGCATTGCCTTAACATTTCATAGAAAAAAATAAAAATAAAATCATATTTTAAGAAAGCTACATGATCTCGCAATGTCAATTTATCACCAAAGCAACCTTGCAATAAAGAAAGTACTTACTCTTTTACGATACCATACCACCTATGATTCATTTCTTTATTTATTAAGCAATATTTTAGCATCAGTCTTCGCTTGATTTCATCCAGCCTTTTGATAATGGAAACACATCATTGGAATAGATAATATCTTGAAATTTTAATGCCCACTCTAGTTTCCTAAATGGCACACATTCTATAGACATAGGTTGTATAGCAATTATTATCTATCAGTTTTATCAGCTTGTTCCTCTCTTAATTTGCTCCAATAATGCATTTCCAACTCATTCAAGATCCACAACCACCTGCATAGACTTTCTCAACATTTGGTTAATTCAAAACAACTTTTGTGAATTACTTTAGTTACCATAAATGAAAGAAAAGACTCCCTCTACAAGATCACCACTTCAATCCACCTTGTACACAATTTTGATCCCTGCACCAACAACATCATTAATTGAAGGCGTACATGGTTAAACATATGGTAAATCTAAGACAATAGTGCCATAATGAACAGGCATATAAAAGTTTTCAAATCTGTAAAGACAACAGTGCCCTAATGATTCTAGCGCCATACTAAAGCTATAAAAATGCCTTTAGTGAATAGGATTTTCATAATTTAGTAGGACTTTTCAAATATTTTCTGCCATTGTGTGGAAACTAATAAATGCAGTAATAATCAATGCAGACTATGATTCTATCAAAATCATTAATAAATGCTATTGCTTGGAAAAATGCAACAATATTTATATTTGCAGTGATGATCAATGTAGGCTTAACCGACCACGCGCCACACCTGTCAACATAGTCAGAGATTAATGAACATTTACTACTTACAACCAACAACCACTTCCAACTTTTCGGTGTGAGTTTTGGAAAGTCTTCTCCTGTGCTTATTTTTAGCTGAGAATGCAGTGATATTTATATTTGCAATGATGATTCAAACCATTTCTCTGATTGAAGTTATTCTACAAACCATTTTTCTGATTGGAATTATTCTACAACCCGTGCTTCCTCCTTCCATCCCCTTACACAAGCGATGGTCAAAGAAATCTTCTACCTGCAAATTTTTAGCATAGTGGTTGGGGGCGGTGTAAACTGCTTGAAGAAGGCCAAATCCATTTGTATTGCTTTGTGCGCAACTTGGTTTGATAGTGCTAAATAGCGAGTGTACCTTTATTAGTAGCAGATGTAAAATCAATCATTTTAAAACTGTTAAATTATGTCTCACCAATTTGTTATATCAGACAGTACAACTATGTAGCTCGTGAAGGGCTATTCTCAATGACAACCACCAACATGAAATATATCTAGGAATTTTCAAGCTACTAATTATAACCGTACATGCTACTGTCACGCCTCGCCGTGCAAACCCCAATGGAACTAATAACAACGGAACAATTTTTTTTTAAAGAATATAATAAACATACTTAAGTATTCTAACATAACAATGTATTATGTGGCACAACTAGATCCAATGGGGTACACGAAGTGACATTACTATACTAACCCATAACCATAATCATAACATATGTACATAAGACAACGAAAGATACTATAAAGATATGAAGCATTTATATTACCATATATATATAACACAACTTAACACAACTATTACAAATGATAGTTCCTAAATAAATACATGGCCTAAATATACATTACATCCAAATGATAGTAAGATACAACTGTCTGAAAATACATCTCAACAACCATATATATACAATTTACAACAAGGTCATCCCAACACGTGTGGGAGATAATACAATAATGAATACATCACATCCGAAGTATAACATACATTTGGTACAATGAATTACTGGATCATCAACATCTGCCAAAAACCTGCAATAAAAGACACATCTGCAACAAAGAGGGAAACCCAACGGGGTGTGAAGCATGTTCCACCCAACCACCCCCGTGCTGAGAGTAGACAAGGAAGGGTCCCCGACCAAGCACACCTAACAATAACAAAGACTAACTCCAAATATACAACTTAACATCAAAAACCACTTAGAAAACTCACAATGACAAATCCCAAGGGCACAACAACAAATCAATTCTAGACGTAACAGTAAAACACCTTTCCAAATTACAACTAGTCACACTCACAACATCAATGAAACTCAAGGCATAATAACAAAGACTTCTTCCAACAATGACCAAAGAGAAATCAATAAATCACTTAAACTCTACAGACACAACATCACTTAATAGTTCTACAATCACAAAGTCACTTAACAACTACAAACACAATATCACTTAACACGAGGTTACAATGCTTCTAGAGAACAAAGATCAAGAACATCGCACAATAACTAATTAACTGTCGACATAGGAAGAGTGTCATGCATAAATTGCCATGAGTTACCTTGGCTCAACCTTCCTAGGCTACCGGACCCCCATCCTGGGTTACCCTAGCTTGCCTCTACCGGCCGCCGGATCCTCACACAAAACTATGCGTCCCATCTCATCTCGAGCCTTATCATTCACTTGCTTCACGAGAGAGATATTCTTTATCTTGATTAGTGTGTAAGACCCCCATTAATTCTTTTAAATTATCACTTAATTAAACTCTAGGTGAGTTACCCTGGCGCCCCTTTGTGTGCCGGACCCCCACAAAGAGCCACTCTCCTATCGACAACACAACAAAGTACAATACCACAAAAGGGTAACTAGACAACATAACCTCTCTAATCCAAGGAGGAAACCAAATATGAAAACACACTCCTTCCAAAGGAGGTACAAATCTCATTACCCTCTCCTATTTCTCAGGAGGCACAAATCCCCGTTCATGGAAACCGGGTACAACATAATAGTACAACTCTACACCATTCCCAAGGTGATTCACAAATTGAACCTCTACACAAAACATCCCACTCTAGAGAACTTCTCTGGAAGACTTACATAGACCCTTAACCCCATTTGCCCGACATGAAGAATAAAAGAAACATGATAGAAAAACATTCCAGGCAACACATTATCTAATGTTAGGGTTTCCTAAACCCAGTCAAACATAGTTTTCAATCTTGTATTTACTCAATCAAAACACCAAATTCATTTCCCAACATTGAAGTGTTTACAACCCAAACATTTACTCTAAATTTCACAGTTAACTTCCCTAATCAAAGCGTTTCAAATAAATAGTCATCAACTCGAAAGAAATCCGTTTTAATTCAACACACCTAACATATTCCTAATTTGCACAACTATATTAAACATTGCAATTTCTCCTATTCTTATCATATTAAAATTCATATTTACAAAAAAACAACACTATTAACCAAATGTTCATATATATACAAATAATCATTTAAAAAAATTAATATAATCCAATACAAAATTATTTTATAAAACCAATTTAAATTAAATCACAGTCAAATATTATAAACAAAAAATAAAATTGAATTAAAACTCAATAAATATATATATATATATAATATATATATATGTAAATATATATTAAAATATATATAATATAATATATAATATATATATATTAGTATAAATAAATTTATAAAAGGTCAGGAATAAATTTTTTTCAAGTAAATTTGGATAATTAGTTAGGTTTAATTACTCTAGAATAAAATTAAAAAAGCTGAACTTATAGACAACACGCAACGTGCATGTTGTACACGATTGATGGCGTGTACTGTGTACCTCAAGGGGGCAGTCCCATTACTGCGCAGTGCCTTGGGGTCGGGGCTGGTACGACTACCGCCGTCCACTCCCCTTCCCCAAATTTAAAATACTTTCACATATAAATTTTGTTTTTATAATTTTATTTTTATATATTTTATTCTAATTTCCTTTAAATTTTCAATGCACTTTTAATTTTATTTTTTTCTCATAAATATATAATTCGTACTAAAAATGAACTCGAACCTATCAAATTCATAAATATTATGAACATAAAAATCCGTAAAACATATATATATAATTTATTATTTTCCAGAATGAAATTAACCCAATACCCATATTTAAAATATATACATATATTTATTTTATTCAATATTCTTAAATACAAACTATATATATTTTTTTTTAAGGTTTTCCTGTCACGAAAAACGAGAACGTACAGAACAATTATTCATTTATTTAATTTAAATTTATATTAAAATTTTTCAAAAGATAGGACAAGAATTTCAATAAGAAGGTAAGCAATTTATTTGTATGTAAACCTGTAAATACATATATATTATTTTATTTAATTTTTAACACAATTTTCCTTTTAACTCTTTTATATATATATATATATTATGAAGATTTTCTTTAAATTCACAGGCACAGATTTCAAGGACATACGTAAATATATAATATTTTAAAGAAGATATGGTATTTAATGTATATATCTTGCTAGAATAAATTATAAAAATTATCAATATGATCAAGAGATCGATTTTCACTAAAACCCAAAAAGAATAGAGCATAAAATTTTGATTTCCACAATAATTGATTTACTTTTCAAAACAATAAATTTCTCTACCAAATTATATTGAAGAATTTCGAAGGGATTTTGCTAAAGTTTTCTACAGAAGATTTTGAGGGTTTTAATACAAACGAGTTTTCAAATCATAAAACTTCATTCAAACAATTTTCGAAAACATAGCAACCAGATTTGTTTACAGATCTACAAAGTATTAATAATTTAAAAGGAGAAAACCTGAAATCCTTTGTCTGGAGAAGAAACCCTTCTGTGACCTCCTCTCAATCTCCTCCTGCCGCTCTCTTTTCTCGATCTTCTACCTTCGACGTTCTTCTGAACAATCTTTTCTTTCCAATACCACAATAATTTTACCCAGAAAAAAACTCCAAACTAAAAAACTATCTTTCTTATTTTCCTTTTCCAGATCCAGAACAACAGAGCAAAACTTGTGTGTCTCAATAATTCCCCCATAAAAAAAATAATAAATCAAAGATAAAGATTCAATAAAGCTCTTCCACTTTCTTTTTCAAAAAAGCCTATTTTCTTATTGGTCCTTTTCTCAGCTTTTAAAAGCATAACCTATCTACAATTTTAATTAAAAATAATTTATTTACTTCAGATATTATCTTCACATGATTTTCTAATTTAATATCAATAAAAAGATAATATCTAATTATTCTCAACAATATTAATTTAATTTAATTTCTTGTATTTTAATTAATTAAATACCTTTTAATTTACAATATATTTAAATTTAATATTTTTCTAACTCGCAATTAAATCAAATAACAATGCAACATTAATTAATTATTTTATGAAATACGATTAATTAATTAAACACTAACCAAGAATTAAATAAATACTCAATAGTCAAACTACATACAAGACAAAGACAAAACTTCAGTCATAACACAACGACTCACAACAGACGACAGACTTGGGACGGGGACACTTCCAAACCTACTCCCTTTTTCAACATTTTACCCATTGGGTTAATTTATTGCTATACATCTGCCAAGGCGGTGGAAGCCAGACTTATTCACAATCCCTGCATCGAGGTAGCGTCGAAGTAGCACGTAATATATATATATATATAATCAAACATCTATCGTGAGAAGAAGAAATTCGGTGTAGTAGGGCACTCGTGGCAGAGTGATGCTGTATCCTCTACCTAATCTATTCCTTTAATTACAATATCCATGGCAGACTAACATTTCTAACCAAATTGATCCTTAAGATAACATGATGTAACTCACACATCATAACTTCAATTATTAAACCATTGCATTATAAAATAATAAGATTCAAATAACATGATCTATGAATCATCCTTATCGACATATAAACATTAATGAACAACTATTTGAATAAACAATAATCCAATCAACACACAGAGTATCATAAATCATACTAATAATGTCATATCAAATGATCATGTCCACTAAAGGAATAACACCATCATCAAAATTCAAACCAACCAAATCAAACCATAATAGTATCATCATAGTATCAATGTATCAAGTTAAAGCATAGAAATTAATAAGCCTAGCAGTATGAGGTATTACATCCTCCCCCTAGGACATGGCTTACTCCTGGAAGCCATTAAATAGATAAATGTAAGCACACAACAACCACGTAGAGAACACGCCACAAATCTCTATAACTAACCACATATTCATTTATTTCCTAATACCATATTCCATAATTCATACCATATAACACGCAAAAGCAACTCCAAACCCACATAGGGTCAATCAGACAATCGCTTGCACAATGAGGTAAAGCACAATAATACATACAAGGGTGGACATAACAACAAAGCTAGTTGTCATCCACCACACACAACACACAACACAATTGTCCATAATGCATTCTTCCAGTAGGAAGGATATCGGTGCATTGTACACTACACCGAGGGTCCTATCCCTTCCACTAGTTTCCTGCGCCATTGGACCTACACCACATAACAACAACTTCTGGGTAGCCAAGTCAAATCAACCCAAAAAGGAAAACATAAACTAACGAACAAAGCACCTAGGTTGACGCCATGGCTCATACTCCCTGGAGTATTACCTACGCAACTAACAACTTAATGGGTCCACATTATCCTAGAGCACCCAGTGTTTAAACTTGGGCTCTGATACCAAGCTATCACGCCCCGTCGTGAAAACCCCAATGGAACTAATAACAACGGAACAATTTTTTTTTAAAAGAATATAATAAACATACTTAAGTATTCTAACATAACAATGTATTATGTGGCACAACTAGATCCAATGGGGTACACGAAGTGACATTACTATACTAACCCATAACCATAATCATAACATATGTACATAAGACAACGAAAGATACTATAAAGGTACGAAGCATTTATATTACCACATATATAACACAACTTAACACAACTATTACAAATGATCATTCCTGAATAAATACATGGCCTAAATATACATTACATCCAAATGATAGTAAGATACAACTATCTGAAAATACATCTCAACAACCATATATATACAATTTACAACAAGGTCATCCCAACACATGTGAGAGACAATACAATAATGAATACATCACATCTGAAGTATAACATACATCTGGTACAATGAATTACTGGATCATCAACATCCACCAAACCTACAATAAAAGATACATCTGCAACAAAAAGGGAAACCCAACGGGATGTGAAGCACGTTCCACCCAACCACCCCCGTGTTGAGAGTAGGCAAGGAAGGGTCCCCAACCAAGCACGCCTAACAATAACAAAGACTAATTCCAAATAGACAACTTAACATCAAAGACCACTTAGAAACTCAAAAATGACAAATCCAAAGGCACAACAACAAACCACTTCTGAGCGTATGATGAAACGCTTTCCCAGTACAACTAGTCACACTCACAGCATGTGGAAACTCAAGGCATAATAACAAAGACTTCTTCAACAATGACCAGAGAAATCAATAAATCATGCCTCTCTGAGACAACATCCTTAATAGTTCTACAATCACAAAGTCCTTAACAACTACAAACACAATATCATAACAAGGGTTACAATGCTTCCGAGCGAATCCAAGAACATCGCACAATAGCCCAATTAGCATCGACATAGAAGAGTGTCATGCATAAATTACCATGAGTTACCACTGGCTCAACCTTCCTGAGCTCTGGGACCCCATCTGGGTTACCTGACACCTCGTATGAGGATCCTCACTTAGAAACTATCGTCCCATCTCATCTAGGAGCCTTATCACTTCCACGAGGAGGAGACCATTTACATCTTTATTGGTGTGTAGGACCCCATTAATTCTTTTAAATTATCCCTTAATTAAACTCTAGGTAGTACCTGGCCTTGGCCAATACTTGGGACCCCTGAAACCACTCTCCCTATGCGACAACACCCAACAAGTACAATACTACAAAGGTAACTGAACAACATAACCTCTCTAATCCAAGGAAACCAAATGAAACACACTCCTTTAGGGTACCACTCATTACCCCTCTCCCTGTTTTCGGGAGGCTGGAAGTCAGTTCATGGGCGTTGCAACATCATAGTACAACTCCACCCATTCCCAAGACAATTCACAAACTGAACCTCTACACAAAACATCCCACTCTAGAGAACTTCTCTGGAAGACTTACATAGACCCTTAACCCCATTTGCCCGAAATGAAGAATAAAAGAAACATGATAGAAAAACATTCCAGGAAACACATTATCTAATGTTAAGGTTTCCTAAACCCAGTCAAATATAGTTTTCAATCTTGTATTTACTCAATCAAAACACCAAATTCATTTCCCAACATTGAAGTGTTTACAACCCAAACATTTACTCTAAATTTCACAGTTAACTTCCCTAATCAAAGCGTTTCAAATAAATAGTCATCAACTCGAAAGAAATCCGTTTTAATTCAACACACCTAACATATTCCTAATTTGCACAACTATATTAAACATTGCAATTTCTCCTATTCTTATCATATTAAAATTCATATTTACAACAAAACAACACTATTAACCAAATGTTCATATATATACAAATAATCATTTAAAAAAATTAATATAATCCAATACAAAATTATTTTATAAAACCAATTTAAATTAAATCACAGTCAAATATTATAAACAAAAAATAAAATTGAATTAAAACTCAATAAATATATATATATATAAATTAAATAATATATAACAAATATATATTAAATAATATATAATATATATATATTAATAAAAATCAAATTATAAAATTTATTTTATAAATCAAATTTGAATTAAATTAAATTAAATTTACAAACTCTAAATAAAATTACGAATTTAAAAAAAAAAAGAAAGAATGAACTTAATACACAACATTACACACGGGCCCCACGCAGTAGAAGGTACTGCGTACCTCCCAAGGGAGGCCGCAGTCCCATGACTGCGCAGTGCCTTGGGGTCGGGGCTAGTACGGCTACCGCCGTCCACTCCCCTTCCCCAAATTTAAAATACGTTCACATATAAATTTTGTTTTTATAATTTTATTTTTATATATTTTATTCTAATTTCATTTAAATTTTCAATGCACTTTTAATTTTATTTTTCTCATAAATATATAATTCGTACTAAAAATGACCTCGAACCTATCAAATTCATAAATATTCTAAACATAAAAATCCGTAAAACATATATATATATAATTTATTATTTCTCAGAATGAAATTACCCAATACCCAGATTTAAAATATATACATATATTTATTTTATTCAATATTCTTAAATACAAACTATATATATATATTTTAAGGTTTTCCTGTCACGGAAAACGAGAACGTACAGAACAATTACTCATTTATTTAATTTAATTTATATTAAAAAATTTCAAAAGATAGGACAAGAATTTAAATAAGAAGGTAAGAAATTTATTTGTATGTAAACCTGTAAATACATATATATTATTTTATTTAATTTTTAACTCAATTTTCCTTTTAACTCTTATATATATATATATATATATATATATATATATATATGAAGATTTTCTTTAAATTCACAGGCACAGATTTCAAGGACATATGTAAATATATATTATTTTAAAGAAGATATGGTATTTAATGTATATATATCTTGCCAGAATAAATTATAAAAATTATCAATATGATCAAGAGATCGATTTTCACTAAAACCCAAAAAGAATAGAGCATAAAATTTTGATTTCCACAATAATTGATTTACTTTTCAAAACAATAAATTTCTCTACCAAATTATATTGAAGAATTTCAAAGGGATTTTGCTAAAGTTTTCTATAGAAGATTTCGAGGGTTTTAATACAAACGAGTTTTCAAATCATAAAACTTCATTCAAACAATTTTCGAAAACATAGCAACCAGATTTGTTTACAGATCTACAAAGTATTAATAATTTAAAAGGAGAAAACCTGAAATCCTTTGTCTGAAGAAGAAACCCTTCTGTGACCTCCTCTCAATCTCCTCCTGCCGCTCTCTTTTCTCGATCTTCTACCTTCGACGTTCTTCTGAACAATCTTTTCTTTCCAATACCACAATAATTTTACCCAGAAAAAAACTCCAAACTAAAAAACTATCGCCTCTTACTTGGGTTGAGAACTTCAACGTCCCTTCTCTGTGCGTGTTCAGTCTTCCATAGGAAAATATCTAAAACCTTGCTCATGGGTTCTCCTATGGAGGCTGCTCATCCTGTCTTTGTATGGGCCACAACAAGCTTCATCTCCAAGTGCCTTAGCAGCTTTGTTGAACCTGTCCTTGATATTCGAGTAAAACTTAAACCTTTATGGGATGCGCCAAATTCAATATTCTCTTAAGGCGGTTGTTGCTTTGCATTTCACTGGTTAACACCACCATCCAGCCCAACTGCCCATAACTCCACCATCTATTGGTCACATGGAACCACCCGCTAAGTAGCTAAGGAGGAAGTCTGTTCATGGTGCTCCTCCTATGTTTTATACCTGTCATCGTCTTCTACAGAGCAGTCGAGTGAGGTACAACAGAGCGTCTTCAATTCCCACCGCTATTTCAGAGCTATAAAAAGTTGCTTTCCTAATTCTTTCTCAGCTCTATCTAGGCCCAAAACTACAAACTCCTGTTTTGAACTTAATGGGAGTTTTCTTCTTGATGCTAGCCTTCTTGGAAAAGCTAGACCCATAGAACTTACTCTAAACCATGCTGACTGGGGTGAAATTAGAAGTGATGACACCTACAGCCAAGGTCCCCGTCGAAAGTTGCATTGGTTAGTTTCACCCTAATTTGAAAGTTGCGATATAGATCATTTTCTAAATTTATTCCCAACATATGAAATAAACCACTTATTATTTCTTGAGTTCTATTGTGTGTAGGGACCAATTTTCAAATTTCTAAGCTTTGTTTAATTGTTTCCTAGCGACTAAGTCACTTCAGAATGGTGACTCACTATTATTTTATGATTTGAGATCAACTTGTAACTTGTCTTCAAAAAAATAACAAACTATCTCCAGTCATGCAGAAAGAGCAATGCAAAACAGAGACTTAAATTCAAACCCAATAGATTTAAGAGTACGCAAAAACCCATATACAATCCCACAAAGATTCAAAAGGCATTCCAAAATAATGGCCTTTCACTAAATATGTTTTTTCATCATAAATGCGTCTCAATAAAAAAAACCAAAGCACCCTGTTGTTTTAAAAAGTGCTTTAACAAAAACAGAAACTCAATGTATTCCAATCAAGACAATAAAACAAAGAGAAGTCAATGGTGAAGGCCCTCCCTCTAGCGCCATTATGTGGATGGTGAAAATTTGCAAATGGCTAAAACTAATACACACACATTAGCATGATTAGCACTTTAAAACATAGCAAATTATCAAGCATCCATATGAGATATTGAGTCATGCTAAATAAAAAAAGTGATAAAATACCAAAAAGACTAAGCATTCTCAAACCTATCACATATTGGATTGGTGCTATTATGGAAAATAACCCTTTCCAACCCTTGATAATGCCAATGATGATGATGCAATGGAAAAAATCAGTTCTCAAATGAAGAGAGTGACTTTGCATAAGCTTTTGTAGATCTGAAATGCTAAGATTGTGGAGTTGTGGAGGATTTGTTGAAGGATGAAGCCTCTATTTAAAGATTATCAAGTTGAAAGAATACTTATGAGAGAGTAATGTGGGATAAAGATTGGACCAATGAGATGAGGCCACTTGTCAACTTGTGAGTGGTTGAGGAATGTGCAAGTTTTGGCCAATGTGCCAAAGATGGGGAGATTCAAATTTGAATTTGAGAGTTAATGCTGAGTTTGACCTTTGCAAGGGACATGTAAGAGCCATGTAAGAGCTCATAAATGCTTTGTTGGGTGTGCATGTCCATTTGTTTTTGAATTAAAACTTGAGGGAATATTCCTCAAAGATGCCATGTTGATAGAAAATGTTGAATTTATAAATGAATTAAAATGATTTATTGGTGCAAGTGGGAAAAGCTAGAGGATGTGATGGGTGGTTAGATTAGGCTAATCAGGATTAGCTTAGTTAAGATAATGATTAGGGGATTTTGACCCATTTGACTTAAATATTTTGATTTATTTAAATCAAAAGGGATGGAAGGTGATTTCAGATTTATTTAATCAAGGAGGGTGATGTTAGGATCAAATTTGATTTATTTAATATAAGTTGGTGACTTTAGGAGATTGATAAATAAACTTGGTTTATTCAAGATGAATGGATGAATATGACCTAATCAAATGCATGATGCTAATTTTGCATGTCTACAATAGTTAGTCATTTATTTAGTCAAAATCCATTTGAATAAATCATTTAAGGAATCAAGAATATGGCCTGCCAAAATACTCTAAAACTTGAATAAACATACCCTAAAACTTTCGTTGAAATCTTATTTTAAGGCGTAGCCCTCCAGAATGGAGTTTTCATTTGAATAAACATACTCTAAAACCTTTGTCAAAACATTATTTTCAAGCGTAGCTTGGAAAAATAGAGAAGTGTTTCAGTAAAGAATGATAGAGAATGGTAAGGAGATGTGCATGACAGGAGGAATAGGATTCATTGTTGCGTATCTCATTCCTACTCTACTCAACAAGGGTTACATTGTTTGCACTATTGTTTGTAATCTAGGTATTTAATTGAAATATATTTGCATAATCTCAAATTCCTTCAAATGCTTTTAAAGTATCAATGTATCCTATATAGGGCTTAAAATGATTTCTTTTAATTAAAAAAATAAATCAGATACTTTTGAAGTATCAATGTATCCTATATAGCATTTAGAAGGATTTCTTTTAATTTAAAAAAAATAATAATGATGTATTTGCCTGTGATTAGATAATGTGGAGATCTCCTAAATCTTCCCCAACACACTGTCCTCTTTAGAACTATATTCATTACTCCAACTTCTAGGGTTTTTTATGTGACATCTTTAATATCTTCAAAACTGTGGCTTTTAAATAAATCTCAATCTTTGCTTTAATCCTTATCATGGTAACCCTTGAGTTCCATAATCCACCTTCAATCTCTTCTAAGAACGTTGTCTTAAGCTATACTGCATAGTATGCATATAAAGCAAGTCCTTCACACCTGCCATTGTTCCAAACCACCACTCACTACCTTGCTTAAAATGTTGCCTCCATAAGCACAATATCATGTTTTAAAATCATGGTTGTCGGTGATTGACCATTAAGGTCACTACTTTCATCAAGATATAATGATATTTTTGTCTTCAAACTCAAGGAATTATTCAAGATAACATTGTGAATTGTTTGTTGTGTATGATTTTATTTTATTGCACATTTACTATTTTGCTAACTTCCTTTAAGACTGGATATAGCACCCTCAGCTGCAATCTCAAACAGCTCACTCATTATCACTTGAAGATTCTTTTCATGAGCATCCTTATATAAAATCAAACTATGCCCTATAGATTGCCTACTTGCTTACTACAGGGGACTCATTGTTTCATGGTATTGTGGGTCTTAATATCCTTCAACCTTATTGTCACTACTTCATAGTCCACAAGGTATTATTCACTATTCTCCCATCTTTGATGAGTCTCAAAACACTGCTTAAACATGTAATCCACTACCTCCATTATACAATGGCTAAGAAGAAACATTGAACCTATGATTACCACTGTTACTTCATTTGGATTGTCATTCCCTGATTGCATTTTCCTTGTCCAACACTGCCAAAAGCATTTGAAAAACCCTTAAGGTTAGCAAGGGGGTAAGGAAACTCACTGTTAAAATCTCCACTTTACTATGCAAGGTTTGAGCTTTATTATCTTGTCATTGCTCAGCCTATTTTTGACTATCACACCTCAAGTGACTGTTATTTTTCTTACCATAGGTTGCATTTACAAATGTTACTAGGCTACATAGTGTGCTTGTTATTGGCTACAATCTTTAGATTGCAAGATTTTGTTATTGGCTACAATGTCTCTTGATATTTTTGGTATTGAAACCTCACTAATCTACTAGAGTTATTGTTTATGTTTCTACGGACCTACCTAGGGTTTGTACCCTAGTCATGCTCTTACCAATGCTTCTGTTGGTATTAAAAAAAACCTTAAATCTTGGGTCAGAAAATTAATTGTCTTGGTAGGGTTGTGGTATGATCTTGGATTGTATCCTAGAGTGTGTGGGAAGCTTGTGTTTGATCATCAAGGTATGTAAACCTAATCAGGGAAATGTATCCTATATAGCATGGGTCTTGCTTTAATACTTTCCATAATGGTTATTAGTAGATCACATTATTATAGTTTGTGGTAACCCAAGATTGCATTCAAGTATGTAACAAACTTGGTTTGTAGTTTAAGTTGTACACTTTTAAGTAACATTCATAAGGTTTAGAAAATCTTGATCACTTTCTAGAATAGCCCATTAAACATGGATTGTCATTGAATGCACTACATAATTGATATAACACAACCCCTCTACATATCAACTAGAGTTATATGCTCTTTATTGCAGCAAGAGGTAATCGCTCTTGGATCATTCTATCATTAAATCGTAACTTGTTAAACTTGAGTCAACTTGAATGCATCCAATGATGATTGAAACCTAATTGTGATGACAACGATTTTTACATGAATTGTGCTCATATGAGTGCCTCCATTTCTATCACAACATAGCCACATTAAAATTGGGTCACACATGAATGCATTATGTATTTTTCATAGCACAATTGTGCCACATGACCAATTGAGTTATGGATCACATAATTACAGTCACAAGAATTTGTTCCTTGGTTGTGCTCTTATGGTTATTCCATTACCGTTATAGCATAACCCTTTGGGCTTATATTGCTCAAATCCTTACATTGCTTATTTTCTCTTTGGATGGATTTCTTCATGGATTTTTTGTGATTTATACAGCTTTTGTTTTGATAGTAAATGACATCAGATTCTTTCTGAAGCTAAAATGATTTATTAATTATGGTTTTATGATGATTTTGAGTTTTATTTAGACAGGGTTAATATGTCAAATTTTTATCTGTAGAAAGAATAGATTATGATGCAATGTTCAGGTATGGATGGTTTGGAAAAAAATGGATTGCTATCGGTGTCATAACCAAGTTGGAGAGTACCTTGAGCCAGTGTGAAACACTTCTGGGTGTTTTCAGTTGGAAGTAGAACCTAACTGTAGGAATTTCTGAATATCCGATAGAGGAAGTTCCTTTATTCTAAAGATAAAATCATAAATATTCTTGTCTAATTGGAAATCCAACCTGAGATCTTTAATATACGATAGAGAAAGTTTGTACATTGTAACTTGATAAAATCATAAATTTGCTGGATAAATTTTAGATCCGATTTGAGATAGTGAAGCTTCGACGAAGGAATTTCCTACTTTTTAAAGATGAAATCATAAATTTTATTGGTCGAATTTGAGATCCAATTTGAGGTTGTGAAGCTCTGACAGAGAAAGTTCTTACATTTTAAAGATAAAATCATAAATTTTCTTGGTCCAATTTGAGAATTGTAAGGATTTGTCTTTTTAATTATACTTTCTAACATTTGGCTTGATACAAATTGTTACTTTAGAATTATGCTATTTCTTTTCTTCTAATGTTTTCAAACCTCATTTCAGGGAAGAGCTCTGAAGATGGTTCCTTCAGATGGAGACTACACATTTTTTGAACTATAGGTTTCGTCTAGAAACACCAAAAGCTTAGGTACTGTCATACTCAGGTACAATAGAGTTTGAGGTGAATTGCACTTAGTATTTTATGCTGATATGGATATGTTCTAGCCTATAGTTAATTGTTGTAGCATAACAAATAGGCTAAATAGTTGTTCATATACCATAGTTTCAAATTCTAAATTTCTATACCTTATTTTATGCTCAAATCATAGGGGGAATCTATACATAAGACAACATTGTTTCAAATTAAAAATTGTTGTCTATTTCACACTTGTTTGCTTCATTTATTTGATCTAAGACAACCTGTTGTATAGAAGATTCTCTCAAAATCATAGTAAAATCCTTTATTCTGGGATGACTGTTTAGAATCTTTCCCATCATAACAATGAACAAAAGCATTAGTCATTAACCTAAACTTTGCAAGAGTTTCATCAAAGTCTACTTTTCCACTCTCTTTTCCATTCTGAATTTTATTCCTTATTTCATCCATGAAGAACTTCCTTGGCCTATAGATCCTTCTATTAGCCATAATTTTACTAGGTGTCGAGGATAGCTTCGAGTTTTTACCCAAGCAACAATTGAAAAAATTCAGCCTTACCAAATTTTGATCCAGTAAAGCCGAATTTTTTCAATT
>VDFB02252616.1:109666898-109707669 GCA_007258455.2 Sequoia sempervirens | reverse complement strand
ACTACATGATGTACTTCTATACATTCTCCATTCTTAAGAGGTGCAGCAACAAACTGAGATGATAAAGACGTCTCAATATTCAATGGAGACATCTGGTTCTTTATCATTTGGAGCACTGCAAACACCTTCATCCTCTCATTCTTGTCATAAATGATGCATTGACCCTTCTGCATCAGCACTTTGTATCCATTTTGGATCAGCTGACCTACACTCACGAGGTTATGCTTTAACCCAGGAGCAAGAAATATATTTTGTATCTCCTTCTCACCTTGCTTATTTCGGATCATAATAGATCCTCTTCTAACAACAAGAACTACTCCATTGTTCCCCATTTTTATTTCAAACTTTACATTTTTATCAATGAAAGAAAAAAGACTTTCATTACCACTCATGTGTTTGTTGCAACCGTTGTCCAAATACCAGACTTTGGCGTTGCCTTCACCAATGTTGCACATGATGAAGGCTATGGTCTGGTTTCCTTCAGCGACATTCAGATCAACCACATTTGCATTTTTTTTTACTAACCTCTTTGCTTTGTCCAACATTCACTTACATAATGCCCGAACTTATGATAGTAACTTAGCATTCAACATTTCTCTTGTCATTCTTCTAGTTCAAACTACTATTCTTTTTACCTCTTCGGGAGCTGGTTTGAGAGCTGCTCGCTCCCTCTTGGTTGTTTGCTCATGCCGAGCTTTCTTCTACAGCATTACCACGTCCAAATCTCCCTCTACCACATTTGGAGCTGTTTCTACCTCTCCCCCTTCCTCTTGCATTCGACTGAGCTTTAAAAGCTTGCTCTTGGGAGGAACTTGCAGACCTATTTAGGCACTACTCATGGGTTTGTAGAGAACCCATCAGCTCATCAATAGACAACGTTGTGAGATCCTTTTCCTCTTCAATGGAAATCACCACTACATCAAACTTCGTGGGTAAGCTCCTAAGGACTTTCTCCATAATCCTCTAATCATCAATGATCTCAACATTCACTCTCAACTGGTTTATTAAACCCGAGAGTCTTGTGTGGAAAACAGAAATGGACTCATTGTCCTCCATTTCAAGAGTCTCAAACTCTCTTCGAAGCATCTGGAGCTTCACCAATCTGACATTTCCAGTCCCTTTGTAACAGGTTTGGAGGATTTCCCAAGCTTCCTTTGCATAGTTAGTTGCTGCTATTCTGTGAAAAATGGCCTCTATCAAGGCTGCTTCTATCAAGCTCAATGCCTTAGCATCTTTCCTCCTTAACTCCTTCAACTGGTTCTTCTAGTTGTTTGTGAGCACAACATATGTTGTTGGGTCAGTTACATCATTGAAACCATTTACCACAAATTCCCACAAATCAGTGGCGACCATAATGGTCTTCATCTTCTTCGCCCAAACATCATAGTTTTGTCCATTAAAGGACAGTGACTGCTACCAGCGCTTTCCTTCATCTCCAGCCATGTCTCCTGCAGTAAAATTCAACACCCAGAAAAAAAAAATGCCCTAACTCACAAGGAAATGGGGCCTATGGCTCTGATACCATGTCTTAATTTACTGATTGCATAGAAAAACACAGAGCTACTGCTCTATTTCCCCAAAACACAAACAGGGAAAAAACACAAAATGCAGAATAACCAAAAACATAGGAGACAAATTTGGGCATGCAATATTTGCCTTCTGATTAACTATGTTGGAAATGGAAATACATGAAAGATAAAGCATGAACTACTGAAAACAAACTCTAAGCTATGAATTTCAATCTATTGGGAGCAATCAACTGCTCAACCAAAAAAAACAAACAACTTCAGGAGCTCAACTGACATGAGCTATGCAGAGCTCTTCAAGAGCAATATCTGCTCAGACACAAAACAAACAGCTGCTGTTGTTTAGGAGCTTTCAGAAGCTCACACAGAAAACATTCTTTGCACAGTCTACTACTGCTCAAAAAAATTCTTCTTCTTTCAACAGAGTCTTCTCTACTGACTCTTCTCTCTTAACAGAATTAATCTGCCTTCATTCTTTTTGTATTTTAACTTATTCCCTCTCAATTTTGAAATCACCTACCAGCATTGAATTGGAATTCAAAAATTCCTAACTTCATTAACTTCTTCTGCAGTCTTCAGGTGCACGTCAGGAGCAAGTGGGAAAGGCGATCCCCAAAACAATCTTCCAACTATAGGCATCGAATGCTCCTGACAGGTAGGTGGATGGGAAGAGGCTCATGAGCATTTAATTTTCCAACACATACATGGTAACCACATTACTTATTAGAGAAACATTACCCCTATGCATGCAGTTGCTTCTAAGCGTGTTGCTTTGCTTTTACCCCAACTTCTGTAATATACACAAGATCTGTTTTGACTTGCCTTGAAAAGTGGTCTCTCATTTTAATATTGTTGACTTCATTGACCATCTGTATTTGGCATATTATGTGGTATACATTGAGAAAGAAATAACATGAAACTCATTGATAAAGTTGCATAGATTTGCAAAGATTTTACTGGAAAAATAATTTTATTTGCTTCCCATTGAGGTAAGCTTAGAAGCAAAGCTCTCGATAATGTGCATAAATAATGCTTCCATTCATCAATAACCTGAATAAACTCTTCATAATTGAATTTGTGTTGCTCTTCATTAGAAGATGCATAATAATCTACACCGAGTTCAACCAGCAGAGTTTCTTCTACTCTGAACGTTTCAGATAAAACATTTCCTAACAAATTATAACTGTGTCTTTAACTCTCTGTGACCAGTAGATGCTCCTGTAGCAGTTTCTGCTCCAAACCCATAACAATATTCCTCCACACAATTGCTCGGTTGCTTCCGAAATTTTTAATGGTAAAACAGTACAACCTGAATAGCGTGTAAACTGTTTCTAAATAGCTCAGACAACACAATTCCATTCCATTTCAATTGCAGTGACTTATCAAAGGAATCTGAAGAATATAACGTATAATCATAGTTTGGGTTCTTTCATCCTTGTTTCACATTCCTTTGAGTTTCCCCAGTCTTTACCAAAAGGCCCAACGGATATCAAAGCCTCAGCTTTGTTCTTCAAGACCAACTAAAAGGAAATCATGTGCCTCTTCCATCAGAAGATGGTCCTGATTTACCAATACATTTTATCTGACGCTGGAAAAGGAAGCCAATTTTCTAATATGAAATCTGATGAAAAATGCAAATGCCCAGATGCATTACGACTAGTAACATTTTCTGAATCATTTATTTCTTCAACACGTTTTGAAGAAGAAGCTTGCATCATCTCCTTGGCCCCATGGGATATAAGTAAATCAGAATCAGTATCGTTGACCCCACTAGGGTTTTAGAAAAAGGATAAAGGCGCTTAGAAAGTTGATTGATGAGCTTGGCATTCTCATTATGTGAACTATCACGTGTGAACCAGTGTTAATTGTACATCGTTCCCCTTCAGTGATCTCACCAACGCAATGAATATGGATTCATCTACTGTATAAAGTATTGCATCTCCAATCTTTGGTACAATAATCGTTGGTTCACCTTCTTGGAAGTGAAAAAGACCACCTTTAAAGTCTTCATTGTAGTTGTTTAAATAACATACAGCCGCATATTGGCACTGCTTGAGATATGGTCTATTATCAAACTATGCCATCCTATGCTTGCCCCTTTAGTCCAACATGAATAATAATGCCCATAGTCCTCAAAATACAAATACAGATGCAATGTGAAGTTTTCTCTCCCATTGTTAAGAATTGTGAGGTCAGGCAAAGACCAAGCAGCGAGGACCTTTCCTCTTATTGTTGGAGCAGAGTGCATTTCCATCTACACTAGAGAGGATGTTTGCAAAGATCGTGGAATTTCCTTATGCCTATCAAGAGCATTTTCTTCAAAATTTTGAAAGCCTTTCATCGAATTTATTTTGTGTATGTTCTGCAAGCATTGCATCCCTTTGAGGCATTCTGTCAAACAGTTTACATGTCTCTGTCAATGCTCCCATTGTTTGCACGCATGTATGTCCTGTTGGAAGTGAAGTTCAACCATCACTGTTCTTTCGTTTTCTTCTTCCCATGTCTTTTCACTTGTTGGAAGAGTTGAAGTAATTCAATTTTGTTTTTCCTTTTGGGATGGAAAAACAATGTAACTAAGTTTGCTACTAATCAATAAAACAATGTGACCTGCTTTCCTTTGTGGATGCCATTTAATGGTGAACCACGTTAAATAACCATGTCAATTTCTTGTCTTTATTTCTACAATTGTTATTGCTGTTCTGTTTTTATTTTCTGTTGTTCTTGTTGCACGGTTAACTCAACATGCCGTTATATTGTAACTGCAACATCTTTACCTATGGCGCGCGGGTAGTGAAGAGCTGGCATGGGTTGTGGAATTTAACATTACACTGCCAATGAGATATCCTGGATCCACGTGAGTTTTCCAAGGTGTCTACACTGATCTGAAGCTGATCTTGCAATAAATGACTACTGTTTGAAGTTGAGGTTATTGCTGCTGGTTTGGGTTTAAAGAGTACACACTAAGCTCTGATTTTTTAGGTGAGTAGAAAAAGAAAAAATTCCATTTCTATTTTCCGTTCATCACTGTCACAGCTGGGCTTCTTACCGTTCACTGTTCGCATGCCTGCATCAAACACTACACACACCGAGTTTGACATTAACTCAGATATTTCTTCTCCGATATTTTCTGAAGGCAGCTCGAAATTACTGTCACATTTTATGGACGATGATGTTGGAAGTTTGAAGAATTCATGCAAAAGTACTTTATTTTTTCTTCACTGATTATGAATTACCTATAGATTTATTTTAGATTTATGTAGTGGAGGATAAGATGGATATATATTGTCAAGGAGGATAAGATAGATACCAAAATAGACATTCTTAGTGAGATGATGAAATTGATTACATACAAAGTAATGAGTGAGGAAGATGAAGAAGATGGTGATGGTCATCATATGTAGTGTATATCAAATTTAGAGGAATAGAGGATTTTATTTATGTATTCAATTAATCATGATATGTGAGTACAAGGTGTGTTTACGCAGCATTTTTTCAATTCATATTTTAGCAATTCAATTTTTAGAGAACACACATTAAAATTTAGAGAGCATCCTAAATCAATTTTGTAGATACAAAGTGATTTCATAATTGTATATTAGATCTACAACCAAAAAAAACAACCTAACAAAGAAGAATAATATGATTGTCATTCCTAAATTCCGAGATATATCAATCTCAGTATTTCCATTCATTAATAAACATACACTCTTCAATCATAAAATTAAACATTCTCTCCCTTTATTAATTACTATTTATAAAATTCAATCCATTACATTCAACTCCACATACATTCTACCTGTAATCTATAAATTACGTAATAAAATTTACCATAGGTTTTCCATTTTAGTAATGTTCATTGATATTATGTTTACAATGGATAAACAAGTTGACAAATGTGAGGCTTGCAATTATCCATTAATAAGTCTTTGCTACGAATAAATGCGAAATTATTTTAGCTGAGCCGTAAATAAATCATTTTTTCTAACCAAATTTCCAATGTCACGTTAGTAGTTATTATTCACCAAAGAGTAGGAAATGGTTGCTCTTAAAAAAATATTCCTAACCATGTACAGTACAGAGTATTTAAAGTTACAGTTTTTTTTTTTTTTAAATTAACCTTACAACTTACAGAAGGAAGGCATCTTTGGTTCATTTTTTATTATATAGAGGACAGGAAAATGAGCACGGTACGAATTATTCTCCACTACCAACACTGTAGTTTGCACTAATGTCAAGCCACCAACAAAGCCATTGCTTTCAGGTCTTATCTAAACAGATGGCCAATGCTGTTTGTTTAAAAACTCGATAATGGTCATTTCATCTTTAACAATATAAATATATATATATATATATATATATATATATATATATATATATATACAGACCTTTTAAGACATTTTCGTTTGATGCGAATTCAATAGATAAGGTGTTTATGCATTTGTACACGCAACCTTAGCAGAGATGACAGTGGGATTCAAATGTAATAGTGATCACAACAAAACTTTGGAATCGAAGTTAAAGTCAGTTTAATACATGCTTCCTTAACATAAGTGGTTAGATAATAGCTCACACATATCTCACACACTGCGTCAGCAGCTTTATTCATAAAGTAAATAAGAAGATAAACACAACAAAAAAATCAGGAGTAGGTGGATTCATTGTTTCTTGTTTTGGGCTTGTGAACTTTGTCGGTCATCTTTTCTTGACTTCCTTGATGTGAAGGATTCTCAAGAGTCTAGTCTTATCTCTATATTAAGAGAAGATTGAAAAAGGAAAATTCATTTTTAGTAAAATAAGATGTACTTTAGATTAATATGTTATAGAACTAAATTTATGTCTTACTCTTCAGTGTAAAATATTCACTAATAAAGTTCTAAGGGTTACATATGGTACTATGTATTTTGAATGTGTAACATGCATATTTCCCTTTTCATTTTAATCATGTGAAGAATAATGTAGCAATGGAATTTGTGTTGGTAGAAAGAAAATTATTAATTCATAAATTGTTCACCTCAAATTTATTGACATTGGAATAAGATTAGTATAAACATTTTCAATATATTTTATACAATGCAAATAGTTTAAATTTGCAAGCACATTAGTCTAGCAGGGGCGTAAGTCCATTGGAAAATTAAGGGTTTAGAACATGAAATCAACAAATTGAAGGGCACCAGCAGGAGCCTATCATGGCCTTGTTTTGGAAAAAAAAATTGGGGTCTCCAAACTTTGGATTGAGGGGGATTCTCTTAATATTATAAAGTGTCTTATGCTGAATTTTCCGCCTTCTTGGTCTATTATCCATCTCATTAATGATTCACTTTCCATCATTAATTCTTTTCATGAGATTAGAATTTCACATGTGTTTAGGGAAGCTAACTTGTTGGCTGATGGGTTAGCTAATGTGGGAGTGGTGGCACGAAATAATTGAGAGGATTTTGAATCATTACCACTTAACCTTAAGATCATTTCCAATAATGACCAGTTGCCATGTCATTAAGGTGGTCGAGATGAGGTAAAGACTCTTTTTTATTGTTCTGAGTTGGTTTTTGCACGTTGAGTCTTGGCCCTGCTCTTCTCATAATTTCCTTTTAGTTTTCCGTGATAATATGGCTTGGCTGCGTAGGTTTGGCAATACTTGGTATGGCAGAAGCACTCACTTTGTGGGTCTTATTTGCATTGTTTTGTGGTTAGTTTGCCTAATTTTGTCTTTGTAGAAAACTAAGGTGTTGGTGGTCTCTTGTTCGCTGCATGTTGCCATGGGAGGAGCCTGTTGCAAAGTGGAGCCGATCTCTTGTGACGAGTTTCAAAGTAATGAAACTATGTGGGAGCATCTAGAAAAGGGTGGGGTAAGCCCATAGTTGCTAAAGCTCCAAGGTCTGAACCCTGAAGTGACAAATGTTTTTGTTAAAGGGTGTGTTGGCTTTCAGTTATTTTTGGTTTGTCCTTGATGTCAAAAGTGGTTCGTTGACATGAGAATATTTGTGATGATATGTTGTATTCTCAGATTGATGTGTTTTTATATGATTGACAAATTGGCTTATTCACTTTGATTGGTGTTTGGTTGGTATTATGATATGCAGTTACAGAATCTTGATAGATGATGAGGCTGACAATGTTTATTACCTGTGTTTTAGTATTACACATGTTTCAGCCATTTGAATTCTCCAACACTACATGCCACAGTGTTTGCTACAGGTATATTCAGGTTGTCTTTGAATGATATATGGCTATGGTCTTTGTGCTTGAAGTATTTCAGATTGATCAATTAAGGTGGTTTACATGTTTACATTGTAAAATTCAAAAGGTCCATAGACCTTGTCATCTCCATCACATATGATATTGAGGCTTTGAATGTTTTATTATTTGCATCACATTTAATTTTAAAAGATTTTAAAGCCTTTATTATAAAGGGCTATCTTCAACATTGGAAGTGTCTTATATTTTCACCATATGAGGCATCGAGCAGATTTATATGGTTTACATTGTGAACTTGGCATATGGAATTATATCGGTCTCATTGCATTTCATAGAAATATGACTTTATTAAAAAGTCACATGGTAGTGACCAAGTTATCGGAAAACTATTGAGCTCATTTTTCAAGTGGTAACATGTGTTATCAACATCCATCATTGGCATTGGGTTAATGATTTATTGTCATAATGATGTCGACATTTTTAGCAAAGGATATTCTTTATAGAATATACTGGATTTCAAATGTTTATGAATTATTTTTAACCTTGAAAGCGATGGACTCCAAAAGTTTATCAATTACTATTGAGTTCGGTTTGAGATGATTATGTTGTTTGTAAAAACCATTTCATTATGCTTGTTTAGGGTTTGTAACCCTAGCCACCGTGGTTTCTTTGTGGTCTACAAATTCTTTGATATCTTCAGCTGGCATACTGTGGATTTGAAAGCTAGCTCACTGTATGAGCTTATCCGACATATGGATTATTTTTTTGAGCTTGAGAAACTGTGTAAGTGCGGGTATTTGGACAATGAAATGATAGTGGAAATTGGCTTCTCTTAGCTGGGTAGTTATGGATCCCTTCGACCAATTTTTCTGGTATTTGTTTGATTCTCTTCCACCATAAATGGGTAATATAAAAAGCATCTTGTCTCTTACCGTCCTTGAGAGAATTGGCTAAGGAAAGGATTATTTTTAAGGGAATGAAATTGTTTAAATTTTATGCTAATATCATTTATGAATATTTGATAGTTATAGCAAAAAAAAACTTGGTAAATATGTTTAAACCCGTTAGGGTTTCTGGATAACAAGATTCGATTGAATAATTTCTTGGTGGTGATACTTGTAATTGTTTTTGTGGCAATAGTTTTTTTTTTGAAGAAAGATTATTTAGGGTTTTTCATTTAAACTCTAACCTGAGTTGGTTTATAGTTATTCAAACTGCATATAGAGGTTATCATTTGCAATATCTTTAAAAGATGGTTTTCATGCATTTTTTTGCATTACCTGAGAGAGGAATATGAAGCTTCAAACATATTGTGCAAAAGTTGTACTGCATTGAAAATATTTTATTATGATTCTCATATTATTGTATTTAAGGAAGATGTTGTAATTCTCATACAACATTCTTCAATGTGCTTATTGAAAAATATATATAGTCTTCTATTAAGATTCTAGGACTGCAAATTGCACTTCTAGGGTTTTGATAGAATGCTATATTTTTTATGCATTGTTGCGGAGTTGGTACTCCTGTATCTTATGAAGTTGGTGCTTCTGAGTTTTGTGGAGTTGGTGCTCCTAAATTTTGTGAATTTGGTGCTTCTGAGTTTTGTGGAGTTGGTGCTCCAAAATTTTGTGAAGTTGGTGCTTTTGAGTTTTGTGGAGTTGGTGCTCTTGAAATTTGTGGAGTTGGTGCTCTTGAATTGTAAAGAGTTGGTGCTCTAAGTGAATAAAGAGATAGATTTTTTGAGTGGTTTTTATTCCCCAAGAGGGTTTTCCACTTGGGACAAAATTTTGTGTTATGTGATGATTTTATGTGTCTGATCTTTTTCTTATCATGTCGTCAGCCACAAAGCTGGTTTACAATTTCTAGGAGATTCTGATTTTTGCTGAAATCACATATTTTTAGAAAATATAATGATTTAAGCCTTAAAAATTTTCATTTAAAGCATTCCAACTTAAGAGGATTTCATCAAACTACCTTAGATAAAACCCCCTTGGATAGAAATTGGCTAGCTTTAAACCATACCTATAACATAGTCTCCTTTACACCTACCAAAATGCTGATAAAAAACCACTTTTGATTTACCTTTTGGGGGATCAAATGCATTCATTTAAAATTATTTTTTTGTAACTATGTAGTCCTTATTATAAGCTTCCCAAAAAGTATAATTTTAAATAAATTTAATTTAATTATATTTATTTTTTATTTCTTGTGAATGTAGGTTTTTCACCGAAAATCAAGCTCTTTGTTCTACACATGTTGAAAAATAGTAGATTATCAAAAAAAAAAATTGAAAAATATGAATGCACCAGATATTGAAGTCCTTGATCTGAAAAAAAAATAAAAAAAAATTGAATTTTGATACATACAAAAAAGTTACATGTTATACGGTCATGCTATGTCTGAATTGTAATTTGTTTGACTTTGAAACTTGATTAAAGAAAAAAAATTTAATAAAAAACTATCTAATGAAGTGGAAGAACTAAATATCAGAGTTAAAAATCTAAATTTAAAAGAATTATAATTTTATCCTTCATGGAAAAAAATTTATGTGTTATACGGTGAGCGTCACTTTTTAAAAATGTTGTTTTCTGGAAAAAAAAAGTTTTCGAGGGAGATGGAAAAAGAAGTGCAATCTGATTCCAAAAAAATTGAAAAAATATATTTAGAATCTACAAAAAAAAATTCACAAAACTCTAGTTTGCATCATCTTCAAATTCCTCACAGATTAGCCGCTATAGGTGCCCGAAAGTGAAGATTTAGTTAAAAAAATTTATTTCAGTGTCCAGTTTGGCCAAAAATTGTAAACCACTGTTGTGGGATCACTATCAGTTTGTTTTTAATGTGTTATCAAATGCATAATTATCATTCTTTCATATTTTTCAATGTTATGCCACATTTCATATCAATCTTTCATATTTGTCAATGCACTTTTCGTGCATAAAATGTTCTATTATTAATGTGAGCTTTGATACATGTGACAGTGTTAAGTTCATCCTTTGTTTATGTTTCATGTTTAATTCATGGTTCATTCAAATACAATACTATTCATGCACAAGTCAAATTTATTCTTTGAACTATCATTTGATGTTTTGATTTAAAAGTCAAGTTTGCTTCACATACTGTCATTTATCCTCTTGGTTCAAAAGCAAACTTAAATTCTTCGTTTTGAAAAAGTTTGTGACTTTTATAAATCACTGATTCACCCCCCCTCTCAGTGATTTTAGTCTTCGAACAGGGTGGAGTAGTAGGATTCTGTGTTACAAAGGCGTTGAGTTTAATATTAATGAAGATTTTGTTGCGGAGGTGGCTAGTCTTCCTTCCACTAGAAGGAAATTCTATTGAGACAAAGGTGCTACTAAGAAATCCTTTGCTGATTTCTTTAAATATGATGAGAAGAAGAAGCTCAAGGAAGTTGGTAGTGGTGGGTATGCCCATAAGTCTCTCAAGCTGCTTTGGAGGGATCTAGCTCTAGAAATTATGCATTACTTCACCTTGGAGGGTAGGTTTTTTGTCATTTATAGCTACCATTTCATGCTTCTAAATTGTTTCCACCACAAGGTGTTGGTTTTCCTTCTTTTTTATCTTTTTTTTGTTGATGGAGAATAGTATTGAGGATAATCGGAAGAACCCAAAGAAGGATATTCTCCATGAAGGCCTTATGAATATCATGTTTGATCACATAAAGATGAAGTTGATCCCTATTTCTCCTAAGAATCCGACCCACAAAAAGGGTGTTAAAAATTTTGGCTATGAGATTGGTGATTCTGCAATGGAATGAGAAGGGAATTTTGAGGATGGGGATGAGGATTTTGAGGAGATGTCAGTGGAGGATGGTGAGTCTAAGGAGGGCTTTGAAGCTTTTGAATCCTAGTCCAAGGGATATGAAATGGATATTGAGTTGAAGGAAGTAGTGGTTTCATCTGGGAAGAAGAGCATGAAGGGGAAAA
This sequence comes from Sequoia sempervirens, assembly GCA_007258455.2. Lineage (NCBI taxonomy): Eukaryota > Viridiplantae > Streptophyta > Pinopsida > Cupressales > Cupressaceae > Sequoia > Sequoia sempervirens. The sequence goes on along the minus strand of VDFB02252616.1, from coordinate 109,696,001 downwards.
AAAGTGCCCCGGGAAAGAGAAGTCTTCTATCAAGAGGAAGGTGGAGATGTCTAAAGTTGTGGAGGAGTCCCTTGTTTTTGGTGAAAAAAATTCTTCGGGCCCTGGTAAGGTGGGTGTTGTGGCGAGCTCCCCTGCTATCGAGGATAGTCATGGCGTTGGTAAGGACCCCCCTGGGTCCGTGTAGCCTATGGAGACTAATGTTTAGGAGATTGATGGTTTTGAGTGTTTAGAGGGGGTTGACCCTAACTAGGTTTCTTTAGACTCTCCTATTGGCACTATACAGGTTAAATGAAGTGATGTGAAGGAGGAGCGACTGGAAGTCTTGGTGGACTTGGTGAATATGCCGGATAAGCATCGAGTTAAAGTTGAGGTGACTGAAATGGAGGATTCCCCTATTGAGGAAGAAAAGGAGGATAAAGAGGAGCCTCGGGAGAACCTTGTTTAGAATATTGATTCTAAAGTTGTGCCTCCTATTAATTGGGAGGAGGTTAACATGCGCATGTTTTGTAGGATGGCTGAGGATGGAACTCGCAACTTGCTTTCACTGGTTAAATGGATTTTCTCATAAGTTAAGGAGCTCAATTTCTATGTGAAGAATTAGCAAGATGTTTGTGTGGCACTAGGGTATGTGCAGGATCATGATGGGCCAAAAAGTGGCAATATGATGGGTATGTGGTTGACAACTTTTTTTTTACCCAAAATTGATGAAATGAAAAAGGTTTTTAAAAGAGATTCTCAACTTTCCACCAATATAAATTATGATTTACTTTTAATTTAATAAATAATTATTATTCATTTTCTATTTGAATTATGACTAAAGTCCTTATTGATAGGCTGATTGAAAAACATTTATAGTTTCTGGAACCATATCACATTTTTGAATCCAAAAAATTGAATGGCAGACTCTATGCTTTGCATACTCATAGGATTAAAAAATAAAAATAAAACGCAGAAGTTTTGACCAAGTTAAGGAATGAAGATAATGAAGCTTTTTAGATGAAAAGTTGTAATAAAAATTCATAATTAATTATTTACTTGAAAATTATAAAAATATGCATCACATCAAAAACATGAGTGCTCTAATTTTATATCTAAAATATTATAAAAAAATATTATCATTTTATTGTATAGGGTGGTCAAAATGTATTAATCTACTTCTTTATTTTTTCCCTGAATTTAAGTACAACAAGATTGCACTTCAAATTTTCACCAAATAGATTTTTAAAAAATAAACCTAGTAGTTTAGAAACTACATTCAATTTTCTATAGATTCTATTCTTACATATTTTTGAAATAATATAGATAGCTTATTCAATTTTTTACGTCAAGTTGCCTAACTCTGATTTTTCTAAATTTTTTGCCACTTAAGGGCCTATTTTTTCCATGATGATCCTACACATACCCGCTGGTGCATAGTAACTAGAAGGAATGGGAGATTAAAGGTAAGGTCAAAACCATGAATGTTATGCTTGATAAACTTGTTGTGGATGTTGATTTCCTTACTAATACTCATGAGGAGAGGATTTCTTCCTTGGAATTGGCAGTCCATAAGAATTTTGAGGAGAGATTTGTTAACATAGAAGATAAAATTAGCAATTTGTCTAATGATTTGAAGATTGTGGTGAACATTAGCAATAATTCCCTGAAATCGACTGCTAAGGTCCTCTCTATTTTAAATGATAAATCCTTGAAATGGATTGGTAAATCCCTAGAGCTAGGTGATATTGAGAAGGCTATGGAGGATATGAATTGCTCAAATCTGATGGAGAAGACTGAGGATCCTGCTCTAGTTGTGGAAAAGGATGTGGATGTTGGCTCATGTTTGAGAATGAGGAGCAAGACCAAGAAGCGAGCTGCTATTTTGTTTGAGGAGCTCAAGGATGTTATGGAGATGCACGAGGGGGTCATTGGGGAAAATTTGGCCTTAGCTAATGTTTTGGAATTTTTTTTGTAGATATATTGTTTCTTTTGCTTGATCAACCTTGTTGATGATGTTTTGCTTTAGGGTTGCTGACGAGTCTCATTGTTAATTTTTGTTGTTAGCATTTTTGTTTTTTTGGGTTGTGGGGTCTATAGGTTTAGTCTTTCTTGCAAGTTTTTTCCTTTGTAAAGGGTTTTGGGGTCCCTTCAAAACCTACTTTTCCTTATCAAAAAAAAATTGAAGGGCACAAAGTGTACACACACATTGATCTAGTGAGGTTTAGAACACAAGGTCAATAAATTAAATGCCAACAAATTTCAACATGAAGATTCAAATAGCCCAATAGAAGTTTGAACCTTGCTAACAACAAAAACAATTCCACACTTTAATCAACACACTATTCCATGAACAACCAATAAATGTTTTATTTTATTTACATTCTTTGCTTTATTTGAAAAATATTTTTATTTACTTAAAATTTATTTTATTTTATTTATTTAAGATTTATTTTATTTTACTTTACAATTATTTTATTTATATATTATTTTTAAAGGTTTATTTTTGTAATGTGTTCATTGCAACTTTGGATACACATATAGGTAATGATACATAGGTAATTAAGTGGAGTGCATCTTTTCACATGATCTCTAATAGAGGTTGATTTTCTAAATATAAATAATTTAATGGAGACACAATGTATTTGGGTGACGGTTCTTTTTTAAATATTATTGGTTGCAATAATGTTAAAATTAATTTTTTTCATGATAGTCTAATAGAAATGATTAACCATGTTTTACATATCCCTAGGTTAGCATGAATTTTATTATCTATGAGAAAACTAATAGATGTAATTGTGCAAATAGTATTTTTTTATGCAAATTGGAATATGGTTAGAGGTGCTATGGTAATTTTTAGAGGTGTCAAACATATAATATTTTATAATCTTGATGCATGCAATATTGAATATAATGATACTTTTGTGAAAAAAAAGTATGCGACTACTTCATTGGAAAAAAGGTTGGTTTCCTCTTCAATGAATGGTTGTGGCTTTTGGGTACTTAAAAGTGCTCTTTCTTCTAAATCAAACTATATAGAGAGAAGAATATATTGACACCTGAGATTATGTCACATTAGAGACAAGGGTTTAACGACCTTGAAAAATAAAAACCTTGTTGAAGGGTGAACTAATTGTAATCTTTATTTTAATTTTTGTGAATAATGCATTATGGAAAACAAAGCTACATTCAATTTTATTTAAATTTTCAAAAGTATAGTGGTGTTTTGGATCTTATTCATTTTGATGTTTTTAGTTATATTGATTTTCCTTTGATTGTAGAATCTGCATATTATGTTTTATTTATTGATGATTATAGTAAAAGGAGATGAGTTTATTTTTTAAGGATCAAGTCTATATTTTTAGTTAATTTATAGAATTTAAAGCAATGGTTGAGTTAAAAATTAGAAGTAAAATTAAATATTTGAGGATAAATAATGGTAGTGATATTTTCTAATAGTTTTGATAGATTTTGTAAAATTTTGATACTTAGAGACAGAAGATAACTTTGTATTTTTCATGGTAGAATGTAGTTGTAGAAAGAATGAACCAATGGAGCAAACTAGGAGTATTCTCAATGGTTTTGTAATAGAAAATAATTGGGCTAAAATTTTAATCATTGCTTGCTACTTGAGGTTATGTGCAGGATCATGATGGGCCAAAAAGTGGCGATATGATGGGTATGTGTAGGGTATGTGGCTAATGACTTTTTTTTAACCCAAAATTGATGAAAGGAAAAGGGATTTTAAAGAAGATGCTCAACTTTCCACCAATATAAATTGTGTTTTACTTTGAATTTAATAAATTATTATTATTATTTATTTTCTATTTGAATTATGACTAAAGTAGTGATTGATAGGTTGATTGAAAAACATCTATAGCTTTCTAACGGTATCACATTTTTTGAATCCGAAACATGCGTCACATTCTATGCTTCACATACTATAGGATTAAAAAAAAATGAATTTCATGAAGTTTTGACCAAGTTAAGGTGGTCAGACATACAAGTTTTTATATTTTTAAAAGTTGTAAAAAAATTCATAATTAATTATTTACTTGGAAAAAATTACAAAAAATATGCATCACATCAAGACATGAGTGCTCTACTTATATCTAAAATATTATAAAAAAATATTATCATTTATTGTGGTAGGAGATTGGTGGACGGAACTTTCCTACTACTTATTTTTCCACGAGAAATTTAATTACTTGATTGAAATTTCAAATTTTCACCAATAGATTTTTTTTTTTTAAAATAAACCTAGTAGTTTAGAAACTAAATTCAATTTTCTACAAATTATATTCTTACATATTTTTGAAATAATATAGATAACTTATTCAAATTTTTACATCAAGCTGCCTAACTTTGATTTTTCTAAATTTTTCGCCACTTAAGGGCCTATTTTTTCCATGATGATCATGCACATACGCTTGATTAATACACCTCTTACATGAACTATTCTTGATAAAATACCTATGGAGGTGTGGTTGGGTCACAAGTCTTCATTGGTACATCTATGATTTTTTGGTTATGAGACATATGCACATGTACCACAGTTGGATAACAATGCTATGACATATTTCTTCATTCATTACAATTATGGCATGAAATGATACAACTTTGGGATCTTATTGCACAAAAGATAATATATAATAGAAGCAACATATTTAGATAAACTAAGCCTTCTTCTATTATGTTGTAGCTAGAAAAAAGTGAAAAAAATAATGAGATTCAACTTCCTTATATGCCTAAGAAAGTTGAATTGAGGCCCCAAGATAGAAAAAAACATGAGGAGAGTCCATCAAAATATAAATCTTTAGAAAAAGAATAACCTCCACCTTAGTGTATTCAAAGGTTTAAAACGCATAAGCAACCACCTAAAAGGTATGGGTATTCTCCTAATGATTGGGGATGTATATTTTTTCTTTTAATATTGAAATGGATGAATTGAGATCTATAAAAGAAGCATTAGGTATGAATGATCGAAATCCCTAGAAAATAGCCATGGATGAAGAAATGGAAGCATTATAAAAGAATGATACATACCTAGATCTAGTATCATTGCCTAAAGGATGAAAACTTGTTGGTTGCAAATGGATGTTCAAGAAAAAATTGTTTTAGATAAAGGTATTGAGAATTATAAAGCATGATTGGTTGTGAAAGGTTACTCTCAATTTGAGGATGTTGATTATGATGTTATATTTTTTGGGTAAAAGTACAATTTTTTTTCACACTCTTATAAAGGAAACAACCCACATTGATCCAAATTTTAAACATGAATCGCTAAAAAGTGGCATATATGTTTTGAATTTTGAAATGATGTACAAACTAATAAAATGTGTATTTTTTAGTATATTTATGTTTGGTTTTTTTTTTAAAAGATAAAAAATTATTTGAATATAGTTTTTTATGAATTGGCACTATAATTTAGTTGTTGATAAAATGCTAAAAATTGAAGTTACATGAGACATCAATCTCTATATCATAAAATTTAGTTTGTTCCTTTAATTTTTTTTTTGTCTATTTATAACTTGAAATTTTAGTGCATGGATGTATTTCTTTCCATTTGACATCAACTTTCTTATTTTAATTAAAATGGAAAAAAATTATACCATCTCGATATAGATTCTTTTATCTAGTGCATCATATTTTTTTTTATTTTTTTTTAATAATTTTTAGTATTTTTTCTTGACAAGGGAATCAACGTAATATTTTTGTGTTTTGATTAGATTAAAGTTTGGAAGGGCTAGTACCCATATAAAAAACAACCATAGAGGCTCAATGAGGGGGCTCATGAGAAATGAGACACCTAGAGAAAAAAGAGAAATAACCACAAACCAACCAACAATAAAAAAACAAAAGAGAGAGAACAAGACATAACCAACACATGACCAGACTGACTACTGATCACCTTGTATCTTAAATCCAGTGATGGATTGACACTCTTTAGATAGGAATTAAAGTTTCTCCTCAAATTTCAAAGGCCCCTTATGAGTGGCCTATCTCTCCTTAGTATCAGGCGAGGCATAGTTGCCTCCTTTCTTACCTTTTTTCTTGGAGTGACCAACATAATGACTATCCTCAACAACCCTTTTTCCATGAATATTATTGAGCTCTTGCTAGAAAATGTGGATAGTGATCATAGTGTTTTTGATGGTACCCTTGCTGAAATCTGCAATATCCTAGAGGAAATTCAGGGTCTTATCCTGGTTATTGTGCATGGTGGTGATTTTCTCCTAGAGCTTCATCTACCATCCTTCATACCCACCAGTGCTCTGAGCTCTTCAACCTCACTCTCATAGTTCACCTATTTTTCAAAGGACTTGGCACGCACATATAGTAGACTCCAACAACCTTCATCCTCAAACTCACCCAACTAATTCACTTTTCATTTTAACACCTTCTCCTCCAACACCTGAATTTTTTCCTTGGCCATGATGAGCTAGGCCAACAACCATTTGAGGATATCATTCTGAACATTAACGACCACCAAGACATCATTCAACTTATTCTTCATAAGAACACATTTATCACATACCTCTTTGTCCAACTAGGGCTCAACAGAGGTGCTCGCTAGATTAACATAAAATTTAGGGGATCTTTGAGGAATGGGGGGATTAACAGGGGAAACCTCAAAAACATCATCATGGCTAGGGGAACTAGTAGGGGAATTAACAGGTACGGGTTTAAAAATCTCATCATTCAAGTCCTCTATACTAGAATCAAAGGTAGATATAAGGGTAGGGTCAACAAACGATATTTTTTTTAGGGTCGAGAGAGGGTTCCTCAATGGCAGGGGTTTTACCTCTTACCCTGGTAAAATGATGAGTGGAGGGTGGAGTCAACACAGAGCTAGAAATGGAAAGAGGATCCTCCAAAAAAATTGGTAGGGTCAATAATGACAAGGTATTTTTTTTACAAAGGTTGGGGAAGAGGTTCGAGTGGCCTGGAAGTGGAATAAATGAAAGATTAACCCCTAGTGAATAGAAATGGTTTTTCTTTTAACTTGCACAACCTTAATAGACTGCTCCAATGAGGACATAATCCAGAAAGAAAAATTCATCTTAACATTATAAAGAAAATGGTTCAACCTATGGAAGAGATGGGTATGGAAATGTCTAAACCAGCCCTCCAAAGTAATGTATACCTCATTAAGACATCTTCCAACCTACTCCACACCCCTAGAAGGTCTCTCTACAAAACCCATTTTGCAAATGATTGAATTTTTCACCCTCCTTAAGGAACCTCTACATATCTTTCTGATAGTGACCCTCTGAATTTTGAGGAATATATACCTTATCCAAGAAAATCCTAGTGACTTCAAAAATGAGCCCCACATTGACATGGAAGAAGTGCCCACTAATGGTGGAAATGCCCTCATTCAAGGAGTTAGAAACTCCATCGAAAGATTGGGGTCATGCCCCATCATACCTTCAACATATGAGGTCATCTTGCCTCACTGGAGGAAGGTCCAAACATCCTTGCCATTTTTTCACACCTTGCAAGAGGTGGGTCCATCTTGAACAAGATTGCCTCCCATAGTATAATTCACACCGAACAAAGCAAGTCTCAAAAATTTGTAGAAACACCTAGAATAATACGTAAGCCAAAGATAAGAAGGCTTACATGAAAAGATTGGCTGAGAGTGTCAGAATGCCATAAATGCAATCCATGCCAACTGTCCAAAGGAGCTAACTAGGAGTCCAACTTAAGCTCAAGGTTGAAGTACTTTTTCATGATTTGAAAGAAAATCACGTACATGTTTATGGATACAAGAAATGTTATCCCATATAGTCACTTCAAGAGTGAAGGCTCGCAAGTTGGTGAAGGAACTCGCCACTTTATTCCCCACATGAAACATGTGATTAGATCTGCAATTATCAAAATTCATTTTGATATTACAAGCTAGTAGGATGGGGTCCTAGAGAGACCAAGAAATATTTTCCATCCCACTAAGCATAATTATGGTATTTCTAGAATCTCCTTCTATTTCTAGGTTGGAAATACCCACATTCTTGCTATATAGATACCATGGTAGACAACTACCACCTTAGCAAAACTTGAATTCTTAACTCCCAAATTCACCACACATACCAACATCATTTTCCCATGGTGATCTCTGATGACACCACCCTCACTGGCCCAACCCGGGTTACCTTTGGTTGAGCCATAATATTTTTGTGTTGATAACCTACTTTTAGTATAAATAAAAAATAAAATATAAATAATTAATATATATATATATATATTAAACTACACTTGTGGATCTAAGAAATGTTATTTTTATATTTAAAAAAAAATTATTTACATGAGTAGGAGTTGTTGAAACATCATTTTTTTTAAAATAATTTTATATTTATTTTTTGTAAATTTCCCTCAAAGTGGTGCTACATATGTATTTAGCCAACAATTTTAGTTTGAAAAGTTGTGAACATAACTAACTTAGTTAGAATGAATCTTACTAGATCATATTTTTGACCAAAATTGGTTTTTAGTTAGAAATACTTAAATTCACTTGTGTTGATAAGTTGGCAAAAATGTGACACAAATTTATATGTTTATCCTTCTCCTATTGCAAAAATGACATCGATTAGAATATTTATCTTTTTTCTTTCATCTTATGAGCTAGATGTTGAGACAATAGATGTGAAAATGAGGTTGATTCATGGAAATTTGGAGGAGGATATTTATATGACATAGTAAAAACACTATGTGGTGAAAGATAAAAGTAATTTGATTTGTAAATTAAATAAATTATATTTTATGGTATCGAAAAATGTTTTAGGATTTCCTACTAAAATTTTGATATATATGTTGATTTTAGGATTTGATTGTTTTAAATCAAATCATTGTGTTTATTATAAATTTAATGGTGATCATTTAAGATTTACTATATTTTATGTTGATGATATGTTATATATTGGTAAAGAAAAATGCTTGATTGTTGAAGTAAAATATCAACTTACAGCTAAATTTGAAATGATAAATGTTGGTGTAGCTAAAGACATTATTGGGATAGAAATCAAAAGAGATATAAAGAAAATAAATTTTTGGCTTGGGTAGAGTAGGTATGCCAATTCAACTTTACAAAGGTTTAACATATAGGATTGTACACCATTATGTGTTCCTTTTATATTTGAAATGAATTTATATGCTTCATAATGTCATACGTCCCCATCAAAGATGGAATATATGAGAATAGTGACATACTATAGTGCAGTGTAAATTTTGATGTATATTATGGTTTGCATTAGACTATAAATTAAGTAATGGAAATGTCTTACCCTAGTCGAGGGTTAATTAGAATGTAGTTAAAACAATCCTTAGATATTTGTGGGTTACCTTAGAGTATTCCTTATTTTACCATGGTAATTTGATAAGATATGGACATTCTTTTGATATTTGTGTTTGTGTAGATTCAAAGTGGGTAGGTGATATTGATATTTAAAAAGATCAACCATTGTTTATGTGTTAATTGTATTTATTGGTTCAATTAGTTGGATGAATAAGTGATAGGCTATTGTTGTTTTTTCCACTACTGAGGTTGAGTATATGGCATCTAATCATGTTTGTCCAGAATCTATTTAACTTAACAGATTGTGTTCAAATATTGGATTAAAATATGGTTGAATGTAGTTCATTGTGATAATTAAAGAATTGTTTTCCTAACTAAGAACTTGACATTTCATGGTAGGGATGATCATATTAATGTACAACATCATTTTTGAGAGATATGGTTGAAGATAGTAAGGTGAAGCTTGTTAAGGAAGACAATTTGATGAATATTGCATATTCATTAACTAAACATATGAGCATAGCGAAGTTCAAATGGCATTAAGATTTTATGGGCCTCTTGATCTCTAGTAGTTGATTTTATGATGGTATGGTTCCCTTGGCTCTTGAAACGTATTCAACAAGTGAGAAAATATTTACATTTTAAGTTTCTCGACCTTGTATTTTTTTTTATAAATATTTATTATTAACAATTTTCATAATTGTAGGAATGGTTTATAATGTATATTATTAAATAGTAAATCTATACCAAAATTAGGTGTGAGATACATATTTCCTAGCATACATCCTACTAGAAGTTTGATACATATGTATTTAGTTTGGGATTTGATTGTTCTATATCAAATAATTGTGTTTATTATAAATTTGATGGTATTCATTTCATGTTTATCGTATTATATGTTGATGATATGTTATTTATTGGTAAAGGAATATGACTAAGTTTTGAACTAAGATCTTGGTGTAGCTAAAGAAATTATCAGGATAGAAATGAAAGGAGATAGAGAGAAAACAAAGTTCTAGCTTGGCTAAAGTATGGGTCAATGCAAGATCATGATGGGCCAAATAGGGCCCTTAAGTGGCAATGAAAATACAAAAAATCATACTTTAAGCAAATTTAGATAAGAATTTCAATAGGTTATTAAGATAATTTGGAAAATATGTAGGAATAGGATTTGTAGAAAATTGAATGTAGTTTGTAGGATATTAGGAATTTTTGGAAATAAAAGTAATTTTAATTTGCGAAAATTTGAAATTTCAATGTAGTAGTACTTTAAATTTTGGAAAAAAAAGTAGGCGATTGTCCAACCACCCTAAGTATCAGAAAAAATAAATATTTTTTCGAACCTTCCAATATACTTGTAGAGGACACATGCCTAAGTGTGACATATTTTTTTGTAATTTTTTTGCAAGCAAATAATTAGTTATGAAGTTTCTAGTAGAAATTTTTAAAAAAATTAAAAACCATTTGTCTGACCACCCTAACTTGGTAAAAAAATTATGAATTTTTTTTAAGATATAGTTTGTGAAGCATAGAGTATGATGTATCTTTCAGATTCAAAAATGTGTAGCCATTTAAAAGTTATAGATGTTTTTCAATCAACCTATCAATTAGGACTTTACACAAGTGCATGTAGAAAATCAATAATAATTATCTATTAAATTCAAAATAAAATATATCTCATATTGGTAGAATGCTGAAAATTTACTGAATAAAACCTTTCCATTTCATGAAATTCAAAAAAAAAAATCATCAGCACGAAGGGTGAAGTCTTGAAAAGAGGATGAAACCTCTAAGCATGTTGGGGCAGTTGACTTTTTAGGTTTGGCATCCCCAAGCCAACTCCTAAAGCAATCTTGAGGAAAAATAGAGGGAAAAAAATTATGTGAAAAAAATAGATATTCATTTTAATGTCTTCAAATCAGATATTCATTTTGAAAAACAAAATGGATATCCACATTTTAGAAATGGGTACCCATTTTTATATCTTCAAAATGGATATCCATTTTTTAGAAAGGGGTACCATTTTTATGTCTTCAAAATGGATATCCATTTTGAAAAACAAAATTGATATCTATTTTTTAGAAATGAGTACATGTTTTTATGTCTTCAAAACAAATATCCATTTTGACAAAATGGATATCCGTTATTGAAAAATAGATATTCATTTTGAAAAGCCCAAAAATCCATCTCTAGTAAAATGGGCATAACTTTTGTGTTTCTTATCAAAATTTTAATTTTTTATACGAATTCGAAAGGTGGTTTAGAACTCTATGCAATGGACTAGGTAGTGTTTTTAGATTATACAAAAAAAATTTATAATGATTTAAACTTCATATTTTATTTTTGAATAATCAAATGTTCACTACTTTCACATATGAAGTCCCTTTTTCATGATTTTTTTGTAACAATGATATCAAAATACTTGAAAAATTAGAGAAGTAATAAATAATTAAATATTTATATTTTTTGCAGTAAGAAGATGAACAAATATTCATAAATAATCATATATCCCTATCCCTTTCTCTACCCCGCTATATCTCACTCTCTCTCCCCTTGAGCTCTAGAATCTCTCCACCTGTCTCTTTCTCCCTCCCTCCCTCTCTCATTTCCCCTCTTTGTACCTCTCCCTCTCAATCTATTGATCTCTACACTTATCTATCTAAATCTCCATCCCTCTCTCATTCCCCCACATTTTTTCCTTCTTTAGACCTATCTTTCTCACTTTCTCTCTCCTTGAGCTCTAGATCTCTCCCTATTTCATTCCCTCTCTCTTTGTTCCTCTTTAGATCTCTCTCTTTCTCTCTATACCTATCTCTCTACCTTTTTCTCCCTCCATCTTTCCCTCTTTACTTAACTCAATATCAACTCTCTCCCTATACCTCTAGTTATCTCTCTATATTTCTCCCTCTTGCCTCTCACTCTCTCTATACCTATCTCCCTCCCTTCTACCTATCTCTCTATCTTGCTATCTCTCTATCTCACACACTCTCCATCTCTTTCTCCCAAGCTCTAGAACTATCTTCTATCTACCTCGATTTCCTCTCTCTTTATCCCTCTTCAGGCCTCTTTGTATTTTAGTAAACCCAATAAATCCTATACAACCTAGTCTTCTTCTATGGTTTCTTAGATTTATACTTTTATGATATTTACATCTCAATTTTATATTTGAAACTCTTTTCATGCCCAATTCTTTTGGTTTTATATTGTTCCATCTTTCTCTATTATCTTGATTGTGAAATCAATTTTACTTACCCTACCCATCCTTGGCAACCACATTAGGGTTTCATTTTCATTTGATACATCATTGATATTTCCACTTCAATATATAAATGTACCTTTTGGATTTATTTTTCCTCTCTCCCTCTCCAACTATCCCTCTTTATATTTTTATCTATTTCTCCCTTCCCACTCTCTCATATTCTCTCCCTCTCCCTCTCCCTCTCCCGCTCCCGCTCCCTCTCCCTCTCTCTACCTATCTCTCTCCCTATCTCTTCCCCTCTATCTTTCCCAACTCATATCTATCTCTAGATCATATATCTCCACTAGTCAGAAACATTAATAAACTACTGAAAAATCTACTAAAAACTGCTTATAAATGACAACAGTTGGTCGCGTGACCACTAGTAGTTTATTTCCAGTCATATATAATGCGACCAGATTGATGAATAAACCAATTTTATTCATTTATTGGTTGTTTTTATCGATCGATTTGGTAGTATATTTAGTCGTTGCTTTAGTCATTCATTGTTGTGATCTGGTCACTTATTTAGTCAATTTTTTTCCATTGATATATTTAGTCATTGATTGGTTTAATCTGGTCACTTATTTAGTCATTTTTTATTCATTGATATATTTAACTGGTCACTTATTTAGTTTTTGATTTAGTCATTGATTATTGTAATTTGGTCACTTATTTAGTCATTTTTATTCATTGTTCATTGATTTCTATCAATTGGTAGTAAATTTAGTCAATTTAATTATTATTTGATGTTAATTAGTAGTATAGTTAGTCATTTTAATCGATTGATATTTGAGGATTTAAGCATAAAACACAAAAATACACATCAATCATCAATTGCACATAATAAGACAGCCATTGAGAAGGAAAAATCGATGAAATTCATTAATAAAAGAAAGGTGTTCTAATTACAGCTTAGAAATAGTGTATTACAATTATTATTTTCAGTCACAAGACTAAAAATCTGAGATACAATATTGCACAAAAATGACTGCAACAAAGAAACTTCTCTAAAAAACTTCTGCAATGATGGAAATGCATGCTTGAAGCCCTTCAATGCAAAAACATGCCCCTTTCATATCTTAAAACTTCTACAACATGGGAAATCTTCTTGGAGCAAGTTGTAATGTGTAGAATCCAAGAAGGAGAGTGTTGATCGTGTCCCATATATAAAGCTCTTTCCTTCAATGTAGTCAACAATAACCTAGCTAGAACCTTTCCTCCTTTATATGCAATGTGCCATTTGATATGAGCAACAAGGTGTTGCATTTTTTGCTATGAATGAAGTGCCTCAATACAGCCAACAAAATTGCTATTAGTCTCAATTCAGAAAGAATAAAAGTGCATTTTATACTGCAAGTTTACAAAATTCCAAACACAATAGAAAGATAAATCAATTAAAAAATTGTAGCCTTGTCAACAAATTCTTTTAACAAAGTGTTCAACATAGGCTTGAAATATGCATATTGAACCCTTGATTTTAGAACCTTTTTCAAAGTTTAAGAAAGGTGATATGTTTAGATTATAGAATGAATTTGACATTATAGAATGAAGGCTATCAACACTAACTAGACTGGAACAACATTATCAACAAAAATTTCCTAGAAATCAAGCCCAAGAATACCATCAGACTTAAGAAACCGAATATTGATCCACTGCAATATTGAATCTCACGGGATTCTCCTTCACAAACAAAAAATGATATATATTATTTTTTTACCAACTTCCTTAATATCTTCATGTAAGAAGACTAGAGTAAGTGAGGTTGAGGGTTTGAAGTAGAGTACCATCTTCTTGGTATGTGCTTGACTTTGATGACTTGTATCTTGAATGAAATAGCAAGCTAGCTACATTGTAAAATCATTGTTAATCATTCTTTACAAAAATAACACAAAATCCTCTTCAATTAAAATATCCCTTCTAGATATTTTAGTTAATTTCTAAAAGAGCTAATTTCACTATCCAAACAACCATCAATCTATTTACTATATATAATTTCCCAGAATTCAAAATTTGAATACATAATGAAACTAACCATAATTACCAAAGATTTGACACCAAAATGTAGTGCAAAATGAATTGTTTTACAGAATGCCTCAAAGAGATGTCATCTCATGGAATGATATGATATGATTGTAGAAAGTGCACAAAATGGATTTTGCAAGGAAGCTCTCAAAACCTTTGAATTAATGAAACACTCTAGAACACTGACATTTTAAGCTTTGCTTGTGTTCTAGATGCATGTAGTCATGCAAGTTTAGTGGATGAGGTCTACAAATAATTCACATGTAGTCATGCAAGTTTAGTGGATGAGGGTTACACATACTTCACACGTTAGTAACCCTTATTGCATTACATATATATAGTTGATCATTAGGTGTGCATGGTTGACCTTCATGCCCATGTTGGCTATCTTGAGGACACCCTAAACATTATTACTGAGATGCCAATTAAACCTTTGGTTCATGTGGATCATATATGAATATAGGCCAAGTATTCTAGCAACACTAATTTTTTATTTGGACCCTAAAAATGTTGCAACTTATGTTCTTCTCTAAAACATCTATGCAAAAGTGGGCAGGTGTGGTGAGGTTCAAATAGTAAGGAGATTGATGAAAGATGAGGAATTAAAAAGATACCTGCATGTAGTTGGATTGAAGGGAATAAAATGGTACATATTTTTTTGTGTAGGAGATAGATCACATCCAAAAACATGGGAGATCTATACAAAATTGGAGAAATTGGCTTGGAAAATGAAGGCAGCAAGGTATTTCCAAATTCAAGACTTTTACTCAATGTTGTGGGATAGAAGAAAAAAGAATCATTCATCTACCACCATAGTGAAAAGTTAGCAATTGCATTTAGTTTTTTAAACATGGCCCGTGGTACAACTATTAGATTTGTTAAGAACCTTCGAGTACATTCTGATTTTCATACTACATCTAAATTCATCTCCAAGATTATTGCAAGAGAAATTGTTCTAAGAGATGTGAACCATTTCCATCATTTTAAATAGGGACGATGTTCTTGTGTAGAATATTGGTGATGTTAAATGAAACAATCTAAAAAATAGGCTTACACTATAATAATGTGCACTACATCAGATATCTAGTAATAACAAGGGGAAATCCATCAAACCATAATAGCATGGATTTTTTTTGTCATATGTTGTACAGTTACAAGTGCCCTGCTAGACATACATGAAAATGCACAAGCAATATACACAAGGAAAGCAAATTGTTTCAAAAAAATGCCTCAAAGAAATGTGATATTTATTTTTATAGTTTAACCACGATACTGCACCATTATTGCTCAGCCTTCACATTAATGCAGGATGTTACCGCTACACTGCATCGTTATTGCTCAACCTTCGTGGTAATTTGAGATGTTACTGCTACACTGCACCGTGTTTTCTTGGCTCTTGCAAGGATGCAGGAGAAGTTATTGATTTACCTCCATACAACACATTTATTGCTCAACCTTCATGGTAATGTGGTATTTTACCACTACATTGCACCGTTTCTTCTTGGCTCTTATGGTATGGTAGTATTATGAAACTTGTCACAATAGTCTTATAAAATTGTCATGACCATCTACTACCTTGACACAACAGTCTTATGAAACTTGTCAATATTTATGGGCACCTTTTAAATTACATTTAGATCTATAAGAAAACTATCCAATAGGGATGACAGTCCCAAGAAACATGGAAATGGTTACACCAATAAATAGTTAACTATAAACCATGAATAATGGGGAATATACAAAGAATTAAGTCAGTGAGCAAACATCCTTAGAGAATTTCCATCAAAATTATGAAAATCTAAGTGTTCGTAGTAGAAAATCATATACCCTCAAATACCTAACAGTCATAATAGACCTAGCGATAGCTTTGAGAGTCACAAGAATAAATTCATAAGAGAATAGATGGGTATGTGCTGGATCATGATGGGCCAAAAAGTGGCAATATAATGGGTATGTGGCTGACAACTATTTTTTTACTCAAAATTGATGAAATGAAAAGGGTTTTTAAAAGAGATTCTCAGCTTTCCATCGATATAAATTATGCTTTACTTTGAATTTAATAAGTAATTATTATTCATTTTCAATTCAAATTACGACTAAAGTCCTAATTGATAAGTTGATCGAAAAACATCTATAGCTTTCAAATGGTATCACATTTTTTGAATCCAAAACATGTGTCACATTCTATGCTTCACATACTATAGGATTAAAAAAAAAAAAAAAATTCATGAATTTTTGACCAAGTTAAGGTGGTCAGAAATACGAGTTTTTATATTTTTTAAAAAGTTGTAATAAAAAAATCATAATTAATTATTTACTTAGAAAAAAATTACAAAAAAATATGCATCACATCTAGCCATGAGTTGTCTACTTATATCTAAAATCTTATAAAAAAATATTATCATTTTATTGTGGTTAGGGTGGTCAGACAGACACCTACTTCTTATTTTTTCCCTGAAATTTAAGTACCACTGCATTGAAATTTCAAACTTTCACCAAATAGATTTTTTTGTTTTTTAAAAAAACATAGTAGTTTAGAAACTACATTCAAATATACAATCTAACAAAATACAAATATACAATGAAATATTATGATGAAAAAAATGATAATTTGAATTGTTATCTTAAGGTAGACAAAAAAAATTATGCAAGTGAAAAATACTACTCTTAGATTATTCTGAACAAATAAAATTTTCATTTACATCATTTTCAAGCAACGATTTAAATTAGATCCGTCCATCTATACAAAAATCAAATCAAATCTGCAATGATCTCAAAGATCTAAAGGTTTAAAAATATGATATTTTAAGATCTATTATTGGGTGTATCCTACAAACTTCATCATAGAAGAATGTGTCATCACCTCATTTAGACCTGGATGTGGAACTACCTTTGTTGTTTCCATAGAATCCAAAATAGGCCTAACAAATGCTAGAAGAAATAACCCTGTAAACATGCAAAAAGGAAAAGCTAAATCAATAGTAATTTTCTAATTTTCATTCAACTTCTTTGTAATCATTTTAAGTACCTGATTAGATATTGTACTTTAAATATTTATAATATGAAGTTTAGCTATTCAAATAGCTTAAATAATTTTAAGTTATAAAACTGATAAATAGGCTTTAGCAATTCAAAAAAAAATCCCACTTCTAAAATTTTAAATATCTTTACTATATCTATTTACCATTGTTAGAGAGTTGTAAACTGTGAATTGTCCTCTATCCTATAAGACTGAGAAAGGAAGAACATTGCCAAATAGTGATTGAATCATAACAAATAGTTCAAACACAATGAAAGTTACTGTCAAATGGTGACAAAGATCTGTCCTCTAAGTCATTTGCACATGGTGATTGAGAACACAGTGAGTAAGAAGTAAAAGAGCACTAGATCATAGCACTGCAAAATGGTCATGAGTTATGCAATGAACTTCACTATTCTTTTGATCACAAAACACTGTGAGTAGGAGGTAAAAGAGCACTGGATCATAGCACTACAAAATGGTCATCAGTTATGCAATGAAATTCACTATTCTTTTGATCACAAAGGAGATCGAGACAATAACTCACATGTTGATGTGCACAAAGAATGTTCAAGAAGTGGAAACTTCCTTATCAAGCAATTACCACAACAAATTTTGAAGTGAATTGAACTTGCTATTTTATGTTGATATGGATATGTTGTAACATGTAGTTAATTGTTATAGCATAATAGATAGGATAAATAGTTGTTCATATACCATTTTTTCAAATTCTAAATTACTATACCTTATTCTAGGAGCAAATCATAGGGGGATTTTATACATAAGACACCATTGTTTCAAATTCAAAATTGTTGGTTATTTCACAATTGTTTGCTTCATTTATTTGATCTAAGATAGCCTGTTGTATAGAAGATGCTCTCAAAATCATAGTAAAATCTTTTATTCTGGGATGACTGATTAGAATCTTTCCAATCATAACAATGAACAAAAGCATCAGTCATTAACCTGAGCTTTGCAAGAGTTTCATCAAATTCTACTTTTCCACTCTGTTTTCCATTCTTAATTTTATTCCCAATTTCATCCATGAAGAAATTCCTCGGCCTCTAGATCCTACTATTAGCCATAACTTTACCAGGTGTCGAGGATAGCTTCGAGTTTTTACCCAAGTAGCAATTGAAAAAATTCGGCTTTACTGGATCAAAATTTGGTAAGGCTGAATTTTTTCAATTGTTGCTTGGGTAAAAACTCGAAGCTATCCTCGACACCTAGTAAAATTATGGCTAATAGAAGGATCTATAGGCCAAGGAAGTTCTTCATGGATGAAATAAGGAATAAAATTCAGAATGGAAAAGAGAGTGGAAAAGTAGACTTTGATGAAACTCTTGCAAAGTTTAGGTTAATGACTAATGCTTTTGTTCATTGTTATGATGGGAAAGATTCTAAACAGTCATCCCAGAATAAAGGATTTTACTATGATTTTGAGAGAATCTTCTATACAACAGGTTGTCTTAGATCAAATAAATGAAGCAAACAAGTGTGAAATAGACAACAATTTTTAATTTGAAACAATGTTGTCTTATGTATAGATTCCCCCTATGATTTGAGCATAAAATAAGGTATAGAAATTTAGAATTTGAAACTATGGTATATGAACAACTATTTAGCCTATTTGTTATGCTACAACAATTAACTATAGGCTAGAACATATCCATATCAGCATAAAATACTAAGTGCAATTCACCTCAAACTCTATTGTACCTGAGTATGACAGTACCTAAGCTTTTGGTGTTTCTAGACGAAACCTATAGTTCAAAAAATGTGTAGTCTCCATCTGAAGGAACCATCTTCAGAGCTCTTCCCTGAAATGAGGTTTGAAAACATTAGAAGAAAAGAAATAGCATAATTCTAAAGTAACAATTTGTATCAAGCCAAATGTTAGAAAGTATAATTAAAAAGACAAATCCTTACAATTCTCAAATTGGACCAAGAAAATTTATGATTTTATCTTTAAAATGTAAGAACTTTCTCTGTCAGAGCTTCACAACCTCAAATTGGATCTCAAATTCGACCAATAAAATTTATGATTTCATCTTTAAAAAGTAGGAAATTCCTTCGTCGAAGCTTCACTATCTCAAATCGGATCTAAAATTTATCCAGCAAATTTATGATTTTATCAAGTTACAATGTACAAACTTTCTCTATCGTATATTAAAGATCTCAGGTTGGATTTCCAATTAGACAAGAATATTTATGATTTTATCTTTAGAATAAAGGAACTTCCTCTATCGGATATTCAGAAATTCCTACAGTTAGGTTCTACTTCCAACTGAAAACACCCAGAAGTGTTTCACACTGGCTCAAGGTACTCTCCAACTTGGTTATGACACCGATAGCAATCCATTTTTTTCCAAACCATCCATACCTGAACATTGCATCATAATCTATTCTTTCTACAGATAAAAATTTGACATATTAACCCTGTCTAAATAAAACTCAAAATCATCATAAAACCATAATTAATAAATCATTTTAGCTTCAGAAAGAATCTGATGTCATTTACTATCAAAACAAAAGCTGTATAAATCACAAAAAATCCATGAAGAAATCCATCCAAAGAGAAAATAAGCAATGTAAGGATTTGAGCAATATAAGCCCAAAGGGTTATGCTATAACGGTAATGGAATAACCATAAGAGCACAACCAAGGAACAAATTCTTGTGACTGTAATTATGTGATCCATAACTCAATTGGTCATGTGGCACAATTGTGCTATGAAAAATACATAATGCATTCATGTGTGACCCAATTTTAATGTGGCTATGTTGTGATAGAAATGGAGGCACTCATATGAGCACAATTCATGTAAAAATCGTTGTCATCACAATTAGGTTTCAATCATCATTGGATGCATTCAAGTTGACTCAAGTTTAACAAGTTACGATTTAATGATAGAATGATCCAAGAGCGATTACCTCTTGCTGCAATAAAGAGCATATAACTCTAGTTGATATGTAGAGGGGTTGTGTTATATCAATTATGTAGTGCATTCAATGACAATCCATGTTTAATGGGCTATTCTAGAAAGTGATCAAGATTTTCTAAACCTTATGAATGTTACTTAAAAGTGTACAACTTAAACTACAAACCAAGTTTGTTACATACTTGAATGCAATCTTGGGTTACCACAAACTATAATAATGTGATCTACTAATAACCATTATGGAAAGTATTAAAGCAAGACCCATGCTATATAGGATACATTTCCCTGATTAGGTTTACATACCTTGATGATCAAACACAAGCTTCCCACACACTCTAGGATACAATCCAAGATCATACCACAACCCTACCAAGACAATTAATTTTCTGACCCAAGATTTAAGGTTTTTTTTAATACCAACAGAAGCATTGGTAAGAGCATGACTAGGGTACAAACCCTAGGTAGGTCCGTAGAAACATAAACAATAACTCTAGTAGATTAGTGAGGTTTCAATACCAAAAATATCAAGAGACATTGTAGCCAATAACAAAATCTTGCAATCTAAAGATTGTAGCCAATAACAAGCACACTATGTAGCCTAGTAACATTTGTAAATGCAACCTATGGTAAGAAAAATAACAGTCACTTGAGGTGTGATAGTCAAAAATAGGCTGAGCAATGACAAGATAATAAAGCTCAAACCTTGCATAGTAAAGTGGAGATTTTAACAGTGAGTTTCCTTACCCCCTTGCTAACCTTAAGGGTTTTTCAAATGCTTTTGGCAGTGTTGGACAAGGAAAATGCAATCAGGGAATGACAATCCAAATGAAGTAACAGTGGTAATCATAGGTTCAATGTTTCTTCTTAGCCATTGTATAATGGAGGTAGTGGATTACATGTTTAAGCAGTGTTTTGAGACTCATCAAAGATGGGAGAATAGTGAATAATACCTTGTGGACTATGAAGTAGTGACAATAAGGTTGAAGGATATTAAGACCCACAATACCATGAAACAATGAGTCCCCTGTAGTAAGCAAGTAGGCAATCTATAGGGCATAGTTTGATTTTATATAAGGATGCTCATGAAAAGAATCTTCAAGTGATAATGAGTGAGCTGTTTGAGATTGCAGCTGAGGGTGCTATATCCAGTCTTAAAGGAAGTTAGCAAAATAGTAAATGTGCAATAAAATAAAATCATACACAACAAACAATTCACAATGTTATCTTGAATAATTCCTTGAGTTTGAAGACAAAAATATCATTATATCTTGATGAAAGTAGTGACCTTAATGGTCAATCACCGACAACCATGATTTTAAAACATGATATTGTGCTTATGGAGGCAACATTTTAAGCAAGGTAGTGAGTGGTGGTTTGGAACAATGGCAGGTGTGAAGGACTTGCTTTATATGCATACTATGCAGTATAGCTTAAGACAACGTTCTTAGAAGAGATTGAAGGTGGATTATGGAACTCAAGGGTTACCATGATAAGGATTAAAGCAAAGATTGAGATTTATTTAAAAGCCACAGTTTTGAAGATATTAAAGATGTCACATAAAAAACCCTAGAAGTTGGAGTAATGAATATAGTTCTAAAGAGGACAGTGTGTTGGGGAAGATTTAGGAGATCTCCACATTATCTAATCACAGGCAAATACATCATTATTATTTTTTTTAAATTAAAAGAAATCCTTCTAAATGCTATATAGGATACATTGATACTTCAAAAGTATCTGATTTATTTTTTTAATTAAAAGAAATCATTTTAAGCCCTATATAGGATACATTGATACTTTAAAAGCATTTGAAGGAATTTGAGATTATGCAAATATATTTCAATTAAATACCTAGATTACAAACAATAGTGCAAACAATGTAACCCTTGTTGAGTAGAGTAGGAATGAGATACGCAACAATGAATCCTATTCCTCCTGTCATGCACATCTCCTTACCATTCTCTATCATTCTTTACTGAAACACTTCTCTATTTTTCCAAGCTACGCTTGAAAATAATGTTTTGACAAAGGTTTTAGAGTATGTTTATTCAAATGAAAACTCCATTCTGGAGGGCTACGCCTTAAAATAAGATTTCAACGAAAGTTTTAGGGTATGTTTATTCAAGTTTTAGAGTATTTTGGCAGGCCATATTCTTGATTCCTTAAATGATTTATTCAAATGGATTTTGACTAAATAAATGACTAACTATTGTAGACATGCAAAATTAGCATCATGCATTTGATTAGGTCATATTCATCCATTCATCTTGAATAAACCAAGTTTATTTATCAATCTCCTAAAGTCACCAACTTATATTAAATAAATCAAATTTGATCCTAACATCACCCTCCTTGATTAAATAAAGTCACGAAATCACCTTCCATCCCTTTTGATTTAAAATAAATCAGAAATGAGCATTGCAAATCCAAATGGGTCAAATCCCTAATGTTATCTCTTAGCTACGGCATAATCGATTAGCTAATCTAACCATTCATCTCTAGCTTTCCACTTGCCAATGGAGCGTCGTTTTTGAATTCCAACTTTATGATTCAGCATTTTCTATCAGCATGCTTTGAGAATTTCCTCCACTGGTTTTAATTCAAAAACAAATGGACATGCACACCCAACAAAGCATTTATGAGCTCTTACATGGCTCTTACATGTCCCTTGCAAAGGTCAAACTCAGCATTAACTCTCAAATTCAAATTTGAATCTCCCCATCTTTGGCACATTGGCCAAAACTTGCACATTCCTCAACCACTCACAAGTTGACAAGTGGCCTCATCTCATTGGTCCAATCTTTATCCCACATTACTCTCTCATAAGTATTCTTTCAACTTGATAATCTTTAAATAGAGGCTTCATCCTTCAACAAATCCTCCACAACTCCACAATCTTAGCATTTCAGATCTACAAAAGCTTATGCAAAGTCACTCTCTTCATTTGAGAACTGATTTTTTCCATTGCATCATCATCATTGGCATTATCAAGGGTTGGAAAGGGTTATTTTCCATAATAGCACCAATCCAATATGTGATAGGTTTGAGAATGCTTAGTCTTTTTGGTATTTTATCACTTTTTTTATTTAGCATGACTCAATATCTCATATGGATGCTTGATAATTTGCTATGTTTTAAAGTGCTAATCATGCTAATGTGTGTGTATTAGTTTTAGCCATTTGCAAATTTTCACCATCCACATAATGGCGCTAGAGGGAGGGCCTTCACCATTGACTTCTCTTTGTTTTATTGTCTTGATTGGAATACATTGAGTTTCTGTTTTTGTTAAAGCACTTTTTTTTTAAAAAACAACAGGGTGCTTTGGTTTTTTTTATTGAGACGCATTTATGATGAAAAAACATATTTAGTGAAAGGCCATTATTTTGGAATGCCTTTTGAATCTTTGTGGGATTGTATATGGGTTTTTGCGTACTCTTAAATCTATTGGGTTTGAATTTAAGTCTCTGTTTTGCATTGCTCTTTCTGCATGACTGGAGATAGTTTGTTATTTTTTTGAAGACAAGTTACAAGTTGATCTCAAATCATAAAATAATAGTGAGTCACCATTCTGAAGTGACTTAGTCGCTAGGAAACAATTAAACAAAGCTTAGAAATTTGAAAATTGGTCCCTACACACAATAGAACTCAAGAAATAATAAGTGGTTTATTTCATATGTTGGGAATAAATTTAGAAAATGATCTATATCGCAACTTTCAAATTAGGGTGAAACTAACCAATGCAACTTTCGACGGGGACCTTGGCTGTAGGTGTCATCACTTCTAATTTCACCCCAGTCAGCATGGTTTAGAGTAAGTTCTATGGGTCTAGCTTTTCCAAGAAGGCTAGCATCAAGAAGAAAACTCCCATTAAGTTCAAAACAGGAGTTTGTAGTTTTGGGCCTAGATAGAGCTGAGAAAGAATTAGGAAAGCAACTTTTTATAGCTCTGAAATAGCGGTGGGAATTGAAGACGCTCTGTTGTACCTCACTCGACTGCTCTGTAGAAGACGATGACAGGTATAAAACATAGGAGGAGCACCATGAACAGACTTCCTCCTTAGCTACTTAGCGGGTGGTTCCATGTGACCAATAGATGGTGGAGTTATGGGCAGTTGGGCTGGATGGTGGTGTTAACCAGTGAAATGCAAAGCAACAACCGCCTTAAGAGAATATTGAATTTGGCGCATCCCATAAAGGTTTAAGTTTTACTCGAATATCAAGGACAGGTTCAACAAAGCTGCTAAGGCACTTGGAGATGAAGCTTGTTGTGGCCCATACAAAGACAGGATGAGCAGCCTCCATAGGAGAACCCATGAGCAAGGTTTTAGATATTTTCCTATGGAAGACTGAACACGCACAGAGAAGGGACGTTGAAGTTCTCAGCGGACGGGGTTCAGCCCAGCTGGTAATAAACGTGAAGAAAAGCATTAGTAGAAATCAGCGAAAAAGCGGAGAATTGAAGGAGTCCACGAAGGTTTCGCGGAACAAAGGTGAGTTTTCGCAAATTGCCGATCTGGTTTTGTGTTTTTGAAAATTGTTTGAATGGTTTTATGATTTGAAACTTCGTTTGTAATGGAAACCTCAATCTGCAGCGTAAAGCTTTAGCAAAAATCCGCCAATTCTTCAATATAATTTGGTAGAGAAATTTATTGTTTTGAAAAGTAAATCAATTATTGTGGAAATCAAAATTTTATGCTCTATTCTTTTTGGGTTTTAGTGAAAATCGATCTCTTGATCATATTGATAATTTTTATAATTTATTCTGGCAAGATATATACATTAAATACCATATCTTCTTTAAAATAATATATATTTACATATGTCCTCGAAATATGTGCCTATGAATTTAAAGAAAATCTTCATAAATATATATATATATATATATATATATATATAAAAGAGTTAAAAGGAAAATTGTGTTAAAAATTAAATAAAATAATATATATGTATTTACAGGTTTACATACAAATAAATTGCTTACCTTCTTATTGAAATTCTTGTCCTATCTTTTGAAATTTTTTAATATAAATTAAATTAAATAAATGAGTAATTGTTCTGTACGTTCTCGTTTTCCATGACAGGAAAACCTTAAAAAATATATATATAGTTTGTATTTAAGAATATTGAATAAAATAAATATATATATATATATTTTAAATCTGGGTATTGGGTTAATTTCATTCTGGAAAATAATAAATTATATATATATATGTTTTACGAATTTTTATGTTCAGAATATTTATGAATTTGATAGGTTCGAGGTCGTTTTTTAGTACGAATTATATATTTATGAGAAAAATAAAATTAAAAGTGCATTGAAAATTTAAATGAAATTAGAATAAAATATATAAAAATAAAATTATAAAAACAAAATTTATATGTGAAAGTATTTTAAATTTGGGGAAGGGGAGTGGACGGCGGTAGCTGTACCAGCCCCGACCCCAAGGCACTGCGCAGTCATGGGACTGCGGCCTCCCTTGGGAGGTATGCAGTACCTCCTTTGGGAGGTACACAGTACCTTCTACTGCGTGGGGCCCGTGTGTAATGTTGTGTATTAAGTTCATTCTTTTTTTCTTTTTTTTAAATCGTAATTTTATTTAGAGTTTGTAAATTTAATTTAATTTAATTCAAATTTGATTTATAAAATAAATTTTATAATTTGATTTTTATTAATATATATATATTATATATTATTTAATATATATTTGTTATCTATTATTTTATATATATATATATATTTATTGAGTTTTAATTCAATTTTATTTTTTGTTTATAATATTCGACTGTGATTTAATTTAAATTGGTTTTATAAAATAATTTTGTATTGGATTATATTAATTTTATTAAATGATTATTTGTATATATATGAACATTTGGTTAATAGTGTTGTTTTGTTGTAAATATGAATTTTAATATGATAAGAATAGGAGAAATTGCAATGTTTAATATAGTTGTGCAAATTAGGAATATGTTAGGTGTGTTGAATTAAAACAGATTTCTTTTGAGTTGATGACTATTTATTTGAAACGCTTTGATTAGGGAAGTTAACTGTGAAATTTAGAGTAAATGTTTGGGTTGTAAACACTTCAATGTTGGGAAATGAATTTGGTGTTTTGATTGAGTAAATGCAAGATTGAAAACTATGTTTGACTGGGTTTAGGAAACCCTAACATTAGATAATGTGTTGCCTGGAATGTTTTTCTATCATGTTTCTTTTATTCTTCATGTCGGGCAAATGGGGTTAAGGGTCTATGTAAATCTTCCAGAGAAGTTCTCTAGAGTGGAATGTTTTGTAGAGGTTCAATTTGTGAATCACCTTGGGAATGGTGTAGAGTTGTACTATTATGTTGTACTCGGTTTCCATGAACGGGGATTTGTGCCTCCTGAGAAATAGGAGAGGGTAATGAGATTTGTACCTCCTTTGGAAGGAGTGTGTTTTCATATTTGGTTTCCTCCTTGGATTAGAGAGGTTATGTTGTCTAGTTACCCTTTTGTGGTATTGTACTTTGTTGTGTTGTCGATAGGAGAGTGGCTCTTTGTGGGGGTCCGGCACACAAAGGGGCGCCAGGGTAACTCACCTAGAGTTTAATTAAGTGATAATTTAAAAGAATTAATGGGGGTCTTACACACTAATCAAGATAAAGAATATCTCTCTCGTGAAGCAAGTGAATGATAAGGCTCGAGATGAGATGGGACGCATAGTTTTGTGTGAGGATCCGGCGGCCGGTAGAGGCAAGCTAGGGTAACCCAGGATGGGGGTCCGGTAGCCTAGGAAGGTTGAGCCAAGGTAACTCATGGCAATTTATGCATGACACTCTTCCTATGGCGGAAATAGGTTAATTTGATTATTGTCGTTGCTGATCTTTTTGTTCTGGAAGCGTTAACCTGTTAGAAGTGATATTGTGTTTTGTAGTTGTTAAACATTGACTTTGTGATTGTAGAACTATTAGAATATTATTTGTATGCGGGGTTAGAGTGATTTATTGATTTCCTCTTTGGTCCATTGTTGGAAGAGTCTTTGTTATTAATGCGGCGGTTTTAGGTGTTTGTGAGTGTGACTGGTTGTAGTTTGGAGAGGTGTTTTCACATTACGTCTAGGAAGTGATTTGTTGTTGTGCCTTGGGATTTGTCATTTGTGAGTTTTCACAAGTGGTTTTGATATTAAGTTGTATATATTTGAGTTAGTCTTTATTATTGTTAAGCGTGCCCAGTGAGGACCCTTCCCCTTATCTACTCTGACCTGCAAGGGTAGTTCTTGGGTGGAGCGTGCTTCACACCCCGTTGGGTTTCCCTCTTTGTTGCAGATGTGTCTTTTATTGCAGGTTTTTGGCAGATGTTGATGATCCAGTAATTCATTGTACCAAATGTATGTTATACTTCGGATGTGATGTATTCATTATTGTATTATCTCCCACATGTGTTGGGATGACCTTGTTGTAAATTGTATATATATGGTTGTTGAGATGTATTTTCAGACAGTTGTATCTTACTATCATTTGGATGTAATGTATATTGAGGCCATGTATTTATTCAGGAACGATCATTTGTAATAGTTGTGTTATATATATGTGGTAATATAAATGCTTCATATCTTTATAGTATCTTTCATTGTCTTATGTACATATGTTATGATTATGGTTATGGTTTAGTATAGTAATCTCACTTCGTGTACCCCATTGGATCTAGTTGTGCCACATAATACATTGTTATGTTAGAATACTTAAGTATGTTTATTATATTCTTTTAAAAAAAATTGTTCCGTTGTTATTAGTTCCATTGGGGTTTGCACGGCGGGGCCTGACAGCTTGGTATCAGAGCCCAAGTTTAAACACTGGGCACTCTGGGATAATGTGGACCCATTAAGTTGTTAGTTGCATAGGTAATACTCCGGGCATTATGAGCCATGGCGTTGACCTAGGTGCTTTGTTCGTTAGTTTATGTTTTCCTTTTTGGGTTGACCTGACTTGGCTACCCAGAAGTTGTTGTTACGTGGTGTAGGTCCAATGGCGCAGGAAACTAGTGGAAGGGATAGGACCCTCGGTGTAGTGTACAATGCACCGATATCCTTCCTACTGGAAGAATGCTTTATGGACAATTGTGTTGCATGTGAATTTTGTGTGTTGTGTGTGGTGGATGACAACCAGCCTTGTTGTTATATCCACCCTTGTATGTCTTCTTGTGCTTTACCTCATTGTGCAAGCGATTGCCTGATTGACCCTGTGTGGGTTTGGAGTTGCTTTTGCGTGTTATATGGTATGAATTATGAAATATGGTAATAGGAAATGAATGAATATGTGGTTAGTTATAGAGATTTGTGGCGTGTTCTCTGCGTGGTTGTTGTGTGCTTACTCTTATCTATTTAATGGCTTCCAGGAGTAAGCCATGTCCTAGGGGGGGAGGATGTAATACCCCTCATACTGTTTAGGCTTATTAATTTCTATGCTTTAACTTGATACATTGATACTATGATGATACTATTATTGTTTGATTTGGTTGGTTTGAAGTTTGATGGTGTTATTCCTTTAGTGGACATGATCATTTGATATGACATTATTAGTATGATTTATGATACTCTGTGTGTTGATTGGATTATTGTTTATTCAAATAGTTGTT
>VDFB02252616.1:109652971-109666798 GCA_007258455.2 Sequoia sempervirens | reverse complement strand
TGTTATCGAGGTGGAATTTTTAATATGTAATCATTTTGTTGGAATTACCTCATTTGGGGAATGAGTTTTGTAATCTTATTGTTTAAATATTGTTAATTGAAATCTTTTGGCATTTCTTATCCTTTGTTGTAAGTTATCTTGTATGGAATGTATGTTGTCTCATTTCCTTAAGTGATTAATGTTTCGGTTTATATTAATGTTTGTTGTTGTTTGGGTTTTAAAGTAATCTTTGTCTCGTGGCCTTAGAGGTTGTTGGCAATGTGTATTCATCTTTCATGTTATTTGTACAAAAAAAAAAAATAAAAATGGTGCATTTAAGTAGTGAATTGCAACTTCCTAGGGTTACGTGCATGGGCACATGCATCAAGACTAGGTTGTATAGGATTTATTGGGTTTACTAAAATACAAAGAGGCCTGAAGAGGGATAAAGAGAGAGGAAATCGAGGTAGAGGTAGAGAGATAGTTCTAGAGCTTGGGAGAAAGAGATGGAGAGTGTGTGAGATAGAGAGATAGCAAGATAGAGAGATAGGTAGGGAAGAAGGGAGGGAGAGGTAGGTATAGAGAGAGTGAGAGGCAAGAGGGAGAAATATAGAGAGATAACTAGAGGTATAGGGAGAGAGTTGATATTGAGTTAAGTAAAGAGGGAAAGATGGAGGGAGAAAAAGGTAGAGAGATAGGTATAGAGAGAAAGAGAGAGATCTAAAGAGGAACAAAGAGAGAGGGAATGAAATAGGGAGAGAGATCTAGAGCTCAAGGAGAGAGAAAGTGAGAAAGATAGGTCTAAAGAAGGAAAAAATGTGGGGGAATGAGAGAGGGATGGAGATTTAGATAGATAAGTGTAGAGATCAATAGATTGAGAGGGAGAGGTACAAAGAGGGGAAATGAGAGAGGGAGGGAGGGAGAAAGAGACAGGTGGAGAGATAGGTCTAGAGCTCAAGGGGAGAGAGAGTGAGATATAGCGGGGTAGAGAAAGGGATAGGGATATATGATTATTTATGAATATTTGTTCATCTTCTTACTGCAAAAAATATAAATATTTAATTATTTATTACTTCTCTAATTTTTCAAGTATTTTGATATCATTGTTACAAAAAAATCATGAAAAAGGGACTTCATATGTGAAAGTAGTGAACATTTGATTATTCAAAAATAAAATATGAAGTTTAAATCATTATAAATTTTTTTTGTATAATCTAAAAACACTACCTAGTCCATTGCATAGAGTTCTAAACCACCTTTCGAATTCGTATAAAAAATTAAAATTTTGATAAGAAACACAAAAGTTATGCCCATTTTACTAGAGATGGATTTTTGGGCTTTTCAAAATGAATATCTATTTTTCAATAACGGATATCCATTTTGTCAAAATGGATATTTGTTTTGAAGACATAAAAACATGTACTCATTTCTAAAAAATAGATATCAATTTTGTTTTTCAAAATGGATATCCATTTTGAAGACATAAAAATGGTACCCCTTTCTAAAAAATGGATATCCATTTTGAAGATATAAAAATGGGTACCCATTTCTAAAATGTGGATATCCATTTTGTTTTTCAAAATGAATATCTGATTTGAAGACATTAAAATGAATATCTATTTTTTTCACATAATTTTTTTCCCTCTATTTTTCCTCAAGATTGCTTTAGGAGTTGGCTTGGGGATGCCAAACCTAAAAAGTCAACTGCCCCAACATGCTTAGAGGTTTCATCCTCTTTTCAAGACTTCACCCTTCGTGCTGATGATTTTTTTTTTTGAATTTCATGAAATGGAAAGGTTTTATTCAGTAAATTTTCAGCATTCTACCAATATGAGATATATTTTATTTTGAATTTAATAGATAATTATTATTGATTTTCTACATGCACTTGTGTAAAGTCCTAATTGATAGGTTGATTGAAAAACATCTATAACTTTTAAATGGCTACACATTTTTGAATCTGAAAGATACATCATACTCTATGCTTCACAAACTATATCTTAAAAAAAATTCATAATTTTTTTACCAAGTTAGGGTGGTCAGACAAATGGTTTTAATATTTTTAAAATTCCTACTAGAACTTCATAACTAATTATTTTACTCTGCAAAAAAATTACAAAAAAATATGTTACACCCCTGTGCATGTGTCCCCTACTTATATTGAAAGGTTTGATTTTTTTTTTTTTTATACTTAGGGTGGTTGGACAATCGCCTGCTTTTTTTTCCAAAATTTAAACTACTATTGCATTGAAATTTAAAATTTTCACAAATTAAAATTACTTTTGTTTCCAAAAATTCCTAGTATCCTACTAACTACATTCAATTTTCTACAAATCCTATTCCTACATATTTTCCAAATTATGTTAATAACCTATTGAAATTCTTACATAAATTTTCTTAAGTATGATTTTTTGTATTTTCATTGCCACTTAAGGGCCCTATTTGGCCCATCATGATCTTGCATTGACCCATACTTTAGCCAAGCTAGAACTTTGTTTTCTCTCTATCTCCTTACATTTCTATCCTGATAATTTCTTTAGCTACACCAAGATCTTAGTTCAAAAATTAGTCATATTCCTTTACCAATAAATAACATATTGATATCAACATATAATACGATAAACATGAAATGAATACCATCAAATTTATAATAAACACAATGATTTGATATAGAACAATCAAATCCCAAACTAAATACATATGTATCAAACTTCTAGTAGGATGTATGCTAAGAAATATGTATCTCACACCTAATTTTGGTAGAGATTTACTATTTAATAATATACATTATAAACCATGCCATGCAATTATGAAAATTGTTAATAATTAATTTTTTTTTTAAAAAAATACAAGGTCGAGAAACTTAAAATTTTAATATTTTCTCACTTGTTGAATACGTTTCAAGAGTCAAGGGAACCATACCATCATAAAATCAACTACTAGAGGTCAAGAGGCCCATAAAATCTTAACGCCATTTGAACTTCTCTATGCTCATAGGTTGAGTAAATGAATATGCAACATTCATCAAAGTGTCTTCCTTAACAAGCTTCACCTTACTATCTTCAATCATATCTCTCAGAAATGATATTGTACATTAATATGATCGTCCCTACCATGAAATGTCAAGTTATTAGTTAGGAAAACAATTCTTTAATTATTACAATGAACTACATTCAACCATATTTTAATCCAATATTTGAACACAATCTGTTAAGTTAAATGGATAATTTCGGAAAAACATGATTAGATTCCATATACTCAACCTCAGTAGTGGAAAAAACAACCATATCCTATCACTTATTCATCCAACTAATTGAACCACTAAATACAATTAACACATAAACAATGGTGGATCTTTTTAAATATCAATATCAACTACCCACTCTGAATCTACACAAACACAAATATCAAAAGAATGTCCATATCTTATCAAATTACCATGATAAAATAAGGAATACTCTAAGGTAACCCAAAAATATCTAAGGATTGTTTTAACTACATTCTATTTAACTCTCAACTAGGGTAAGACATATATTTAAAAATAATTCCCATTACTTAATTTATAGTCTAATGCAAACCATAATATACATCAAAATTTACACTACACTCTAGTATGTCACTATTCTCATATATTCCATCTTTGATGGGGATGTATGACATTGTGAAGCATATAAATTCATTTCAAATATAAAAGGAACACATAATGGTGTACAATCCTATATGTTAAACCTTTGTAAAGTTGAATTGGCATACCTACTGTAGCCAAGCCACAAATTTGTTTTCTCTATATCTCTTTTGATTTCTATCCCAATAATGTCTTTAGCTACACCAACATTTATCATTTCAAATTTAGCTGTAAGTTGAGATTTTACTTCAACAATCAAGCATTTTGCTTTACCACAATATAACATATCATCAACATAAAATACAGTAAATCTTAAATGATCACCATTAAATTCATAATAAACACAATGATTTGATTTAAAACAATCAAATCCTAAAATCAACATATATATCAAAATTTTAGTAGGAAATCCTAAAACATTTTTTGATACCATAAAATATAATTTATTCAATTTACAAATCAAATTACTTTTATCTTTCACCACATAGTGTTTTTACTATGTCATATAAATATCCTCCTCCAAATTTCCATGAATCAACCTCATTTTCACATCTATTGTCTCAACATCTAGCTCATAAGATGAAAGAAAAGAGATAAATATTCTAATGGATGTCATTTTTGCAATAGGAGAAGGATAAAAGTATAAATTTGTGTCACATTTTTGCCAACTTATCAGCACAAGTGAATTTAAGTATCTCTAACTAAAAACCAATTTTGGTAAAAAATATGATCTAGTAAGATTCATTCTAACTAAGTTAGTTATGTTCACAACTTTTCCAACTAAAATTGTTGGCTAAATACATATCTAGCACCACTTCGAGGGAAATTTACAAAAAAAATTTATAAAATTATTTTAAAAAATTGATGTTTCAACAACTCCTACTCATGTAAATAATTTTTTTTAAATATAAAATTAACATTTCTTAGATCCATTAGTGTAGTTTAAAAAATATATTTTAATATTTTAATTTTTAATTTTTAATTTTTTATTTATACTAAAAGTAGGTTATCAACACAAAAATATTAAGGCTCAACCAATGGTAAATCCAGTTCTCAAAGTGGTGAGGGGGGTGGTGTCATTAGAGATCATCATGGGAAATGATGTTGGTATATGTGTTTTGAAATTGGGAGTTAAGACTCTCAAGTTTCTTTTCTAAGGTGGTAGTTTCCTACCATGGTATCTATATAGCAAGAACGTGGGTATTTCCAACCTGGAAATAGAAGGTGATTCTAGAAATACCATAATTATGCTTAGTGGGATGGGAAATATTTCTTGGTCTCTCTAGGACCCCATCATACTAGCTTGTAATATCAAAATGAATTTTGATAATTGCAGATCTAATCACATGTTATGTGTGGGGAATAAAGTTGTGGGTGCCTTCGCTAACTTGCGAGCCTTCACTCTTGAAGTGACTATATGGGATAACATTTCTTGTATCCCTAAACATGTACGTGATTTTCTTTCTAATGATTGAAAAGTACTTCAACCTTGAGCTTAAGTTGGATTCCTAGTTAGCTCCTTTGGACAACTGGCATGGATTGAATTTATGGCATTTTGTCTCTCTCAGCCAATCTTTTCATGTAAGCCTTCTTATCTTTGGCTTACGTATTATTCTAGGTGTTTCTACAAAGTTTTGAGATTTTCTTTGTTCGGTGTGAATTATACTATGGGAGGAAATCTTGTTCAAGATGGACCCACCTCTTGCAAGGTGTGAAAAAATGACAAGGATGTTTGGACCTTCCTCTAGTGAGGCAAGATGGCCTTGTATGTTGAAGGTATGATGGGGCACGGCCCCAATCTTTTGATGGAGTTTTCTAACTCCTTGAATGAGGGCATTGTCGCCATTAGTGGGAACTTCTTCCACATCAATGTGGGGCTCATTTTCGAAGTCACTAGGATTTTCTTGGATAAGGCCTATATTCCTCAAAAGTCAAAGGGTCACTATCAGAAAGATATGTAGAGGTTCCTTAAGAAGGGTGAAAAATTCAATCATTTGCAAAATGGGTTTTGTAGAGAAGACCTTCTAGGGGTGTGGAGCAAGTTGGCAGAGGTCTTAATGAGGTATACATTGCTTTGGAGGGCTAGTTCAGACATTTCTATACCCATCTCTTCCATAGGCTGAACCATTTTCTTTATAATGTTAAGATGAATTTTTCTTTCTGGATTATGTCCTTGTTGGATCAGTCTATTAAGGTTGTGCAAGTTAAAAGAAAAAACCTTTCTATTCACCAGGGGTTAATCTTTCATTTATGTCACTTCCAGGCCACTCTAACCTCTTCCCCAACCTTTGTAAAAAAATTCCCTTGTCATTATTAACCCTACTAATTTTTTGGAGGATCCTCTTTCCATTTCTAGCTCTATGTTGACTCCACCCTCCACTCATCATTTTACCAGGGTGAGAGGTAAAACCCCTGCCACTAAGGAACCCTCTCTCAACCCTAAAAAAAATTGTTTGTTGACCCTACCCCTATATTCACCTTTCATTCTAGTATAAAGGACTTGGATGATGAGTTTTTTAAACTCACACCTATTAATTCCCCCACTAGTTCCCCTGGCCATGATGATGTTTTTGAGGTTTCCCCTATTAATCCCCCCATTCCTCAAAGATCCCCTAACATTTTTGTTAATCTACATGAGCACCTGTTGAGCCTAATAGTTGGACAAAGAGGTATGTGATAAATGTGTTCTTAGAAGAATAAGTTGAATGATGTCTTGGTGGTCATTAATGTTTAGAATGATATCCTCAAATGGTTTTAGTCCTAGCACATCATGGCCAAGGATAAAATTTAGGTGTTGGAGGAGAAGGTGTTAAAGTGAAAAGTGAATTAGTTGGGTGAGGTCTAGGATGAAGGTTGTTGGAGTCTTGTATGCATGTGCCAAGTCAGCGACAAATGGTTGAATTGTGAGGCGACATTGAAGATCTAAAGCACTAGTGGGTACAAAAGGATGGTAGATCTAGGAGGAAATGCGCCACTATACCTGATGGCACCCGGGATAAGACCACGAGATTTCTTATAGGATATTGTAGATTTAAGCAAAGGAGACCATCAAAACTATGATCACTATCAGCGTTTTTCTAGTAGGAACTCAATAATATTCATGGAAAAAGGGTTGTTGAGGATAGTTATGATTCTAATCACTCAAAAAAAGGCAAGAAATAGGAAACTATGCCTCACCCGATACTAGGAGAGGCGGCCACTCATAAAGGCCTTTGAACTGAGGATAAAATTTATTATTAGCTAAAAGAGTGGCAAGCCATTAGTGGCTTTAAGATATAAGGTGACCAATAGTGGGTCTAATCCTATGTTGGTTATTTCTTGTGCTCTCTATTTTGTTTTTTGTTGGTTGGTTTGTGGTTGCTTCTCTTTTTTTTCTCTAGGTATCTCACTTCTCATGAGCCCCTCGTTGACACTCTATAGTTTGTTTTATATATGGGTACTAAGCCAGCAAACTTTAATCTAATCAAAACACAATATTACATTGATTCCCACAGTCAATAAAAAATACTAAAATTATAAATTTTTTTT
Source organism: Sequoia sempervirens (assembly GCA_007258455.2). Taxonomy (NCBI): domain Eukaryota; kingdom Viridiplantae; phylum Streptophyta; class Pinopsida; order Cupressales; family Cupressaceae; genus Sequoia; species Sequoia sempervirens. Next base: position 109,659,666 of record VDFB02252616.1, on the reverse strand, counting down.
TTTTTTTTTTAAATAGATGAACTAGATAAAAGAATCTATATTGAGATGGTATAATACTTTTCCATTTTAATTAAAATAAGAAAGTTGATGTAAAATGAAAATAATTTTTTTAATACACACACTTTTTAATATTTATTTAAAATACATTTATCAAAATTGGAAAAGAAATACATCCATGCACTAAAAATTCAGAGTTATAAATAGACACCAACAAAAATTGAAGGAAAAAACTAAATTTTATGATATAGAGATTGATGTCTCATGTAACTTCAATTTTTAGCATTTTATCAACAACTAAATTATAGTGTCAATTCATAAAAAACTATATTCAAATAATTTTTTATCTTTTCAAAAAAAATACAAACATAAAATATACTAAAAAATACACATTTTACTAGTTTACATCATTTCAAAATTCAAAACATATATGCCACTTTTTAGTGATTCATGTTTAAAATTTGGATCAATATGGGTTGTTTCCTCTATAAGAGTATGAAACAACTTTGTACTTTTACCCAAAAAATATAACATCATAATCAACATCCTCAAATTGAGAGTAACCTTTCACAACCAATCATGCTTTATAATTCTCAATACCTTTATCTAAAACAATTTTTTCTTGAACATACATTTGCAACCAGCAAGTTTTCATCCTTTAGGCAATGATACTAGATCCTATGTATCATTCTTTAATAATGCTTCCATTTCTTCATCCATGGCTATTTTCTAGGAATTTTGATCATTCATACCTAATGCTTCTTTTATAGATCTCAATTCATCCATATCAATATTCAAAGAAAAAATATATATCCCCAATCATTAGGAGAATACCTATACCTTTTAGGTGGTTGCCTATGTGTTGTAAACCTTTGAACACACTAAGTTGGAGGTTATTCTTTTTCTAAAGATTTATATTTTGATAGACTCTCCTCATGCTTTTTTTCTATCTTGGGGCCTCAATTCAACTTTCTTAGGCATATAAGGAAGTTGAATCTCATTATTTTTTTCACTTTTTTCTAGATACAACATAATAGAAGAAGGCTTAGTTTATCTAAATATGACTCTTCTATTATATTACCTTTTGTGCAATGAGATCCCAAAGTTGTATCATTTTTTACCATAATTGTAATGAATGAAGAAATATGTCATAGCATTGTTATCCAACTGTGGTACATGTGCATATGCATTGAGAACCTACAGATCACAAAGATAGAAAACAAGCACATAGAATGTAAACCTCAACCTCATATTATTAGATAGTGAGATGCTCCTTATAAAGGAGAAATATCCAAGTGGCAAAATATCAAGAAAATATCGGGAGGGCTAAAGGTAAATATCTAGAAAATATCTAATCTATGTCAATGAGTCATACAACAATAAAATGCCTAAGTAGGCTTAGGTCAACCTATGTGTATGCAAGCATTTAAGGTATGTGCAAAACTCAACCTCATATTATTAGATAGTCAAGGCTCCTTATAAAGGAGAAATATCCAAGAGCTGGACAAAATATCAAGGAGGGAAAAATATCAAGTAAATATCTAGTCTATGTCAATGAGTCATACAACAATAAATGCCTAAGTAGGCTTAGGTCAACCTATGTGTATGCAAGCATTTAATGTATACACTGGCAACCCCCCTTAAGCATAACTTAGGTGGGCATGGATAAAATGGGTCCTGACTACTAGCCATGTTAGGTACCCATGCACAAAGTAATCTCTCATGAAGTGGAGAAAAGTAGAAAACCATGTGGGAAAAAACTACCCTCCAAAAGAGAGAAAAGATGCATGAAAATTATACACATGAAGAAGTACTACTTCTTTCACTAAGTACAATATATGATTTCCTCCATAAGAGAGAAAATAATAGAAGGTCTATGAGACCCCCCCATAATACATGTCTTGCTACATTAAGGTTGGATAGTTGACAAAGGATGCAGACATAGATCCAAGAATGTGTCACAAAGTTCCTTCCCTTAGGAAGAATTGAAACCAACTGAAGATGCAAGATATCTTCCCATGTGAGAAGATGTATGTATGATCTTGAATAGAGTTGAAGCTCATCCAAGAATGATGATGATGATTCCCATGATGTCTTCGAATGTTGCTCAAGAATCTCCAAGCCAATGCTGCCATGTGACGAATACTGATGGAATGAATCAAGTATCATAAAAGATTCTGTAATAGGGACCACAAGAGCCATAGATGTATGGGGATAACTAGAACCATAAGAATCTGATATTGTCATAATAGAAGTCGATGTAGGTAAAGGAAGAGCAATCATATATGAAGAAGACAAGGCCGATGCAACTTTATTGAAGTTTTAATAAAAAAGAAGACTAATGTCCTCAATGTGTGCTTTTATGTCAACAATGTGGGACTCTACGAAAATACATGAAATGTTGGGTAGATATGCATCCCAATCAACAATGCTAGGAAGACTAATATCTTGTTGCAAAGAAGTGTTGGAAGCTCTTGAAGAAACGACTCTGAAATCCAATGAAGCAACGGGAGGAGGTGGAGGAATGATGATTTCCTCTATGTCAATTGGACGCTCTATATCTAAATCATGATGCAGGATGTGAGTTGTGATCATAGCAGGATCATGCGGGAAGGGAGAAACATTGGAGTCTCCATATATTTCCCAAATTTTCATCCATAATGCATGTGGACATTCAATATCCATGATGACATACAAAGAGTCATCTGGAATATGTAAACCAATTAATCCACAAATATGATCACGAATATTAAACCATTTATCCTTCTAGTTTGTTTACCTGGTTCAGGGATAAGTCCATACAGATATGGCATGAGATTATGGAACCTGAGATGTTTCAGGATTCCTTCACACCAAGACTTATAGTTTCCCAGTTTTAGGTTGATTACAGAAGAATGGGTTTCATATCCCATGATTACAAATAAGTTAATTCCTTAAGACAATAGAAAATCAATAGATAAAGAATCCCCCCAATTAGATGACCTCCCTTTTTTAATATTTTTGTTTTCCACTTTGTTTGGCACTTTATTTTAGTGCATATATTTGCATACAAGAATGATGGTGAAAAAATGCACTTTATATTTAGTACGAAATCACCATCATTGAATAGAGTTTGAAAATATAATTTCACTCTATTGCACATTTACACCAATAAAATTTGCATTTACAAAGTTTGGAAAATCAAATATTTTAAGAAGTTAGAGAGAAAATTTTACAAACCCCATATGATCCTCCTTTTTTCCAAACTCATTGCAAAAGAACAAAATGAATGTTCTTTTACAAATTTTTAAAAATGGCAAAACAAACCCCCCTTTGCATGACCTCTCCTTTGCAAATTTATTCAATATTAGACCTTCTCTTTGCAAATACTTGATGGTTTGAACTAACCACAAAAGGTTAGAAAATATTTCAAGAATGCAATAAATAATATTAGCATAAAGATCTAATGATTATTTATGAAATAAATATTCAAGAAAGAGTCCTATTGAATATTATTGGCCAGGTCAATGAAACCAAGTCAAAGACTCAATCACACCACGAGTAGAAGTGGGCATTGTGGCAGATTGACTCTTTGACAAAGTCAATTAGAAAAGAGGTGTGTGGGAGTTTGGCAGGTCATGGCTTACTCTCTCTCGAGTCTTTCCACACTATCCACATCTAGGGCCTGGATTCTCCTTGAAACTCCTCTATTCACACTATGAGTATGACATTCAACTTTGTGAGAATGGAGTGCCTTTACGTGATGCTTAGAATCTCCCACTGTGCGCCTCAAAAAAAAGAAATTGCTCCTGAATCATGCCTCCTCAAGAAAGTCGAAGTTGCAATCAAGAGCTTCAAAAAACCATCACAAATGATAGAGGGGAGTGATATTGCAGCTGTGTGGGAGTCATCATAGAGGCTGCGTTGATGTTGCAACTGTGAGAAGATGCACTCTCATGCACCAAACACAAATTTTGCCTCCTCTATTCACGCTGGGTGCAGATTAGGCAAGCTGGGCAGAGTACAAAGACCAAGCACTCAACTTGGAATTCAACGCAGGATGGGAAGAGTGCAAATAGAAAATCACGGGCCTGGGGTCTTTCAAATCATAGCCACAATGTTGTAAATTATGCAGACTATGAAATATGTGTCCTTCCTCCTCTCTCAGAAATTGTGGCAGGGACAGGGGGTACTCATAGTAGAATAGGGGTGTCCATACGTGGCAGAAATAGGGGTCTCTCTCAGCTGCACCAAACCGCACCCAAGGGTCTCTCTCAGATCCCAATAGCCACACCAAACCGCACCCAACTTAACGATTGCATATGCGTGCAGGCAAATTGAGAGATTTATGAATTAGCTCGCCCCCTCCTTTGGTCAATCACACCCCTCTCACCACTTGAAAAGAGCGTTGTAGGCGTTGTAGGTGCAACAAATCGTGCCTTTGTGAGCAAAGGTGTCACAAATTGCATGGGAAAATTTAAATTGCCTTCTCCCACAAAGGAAAATTGGTTTCAAAAGGGGAAAAAACTTGCCTCTCCTTTTGATGTGTCGACCTCTCTTTGCAGGTTACGCTCCTCTGTGAACAGGACTCGTGCTTCTCGCATAGATTTGAATGATCTACACATGCAAATCATGGCCTTCATGGGAATGGATGAATGGATCTGGGTAGTGACCAAACTCCACACAAATTCCTCACACATGTAGCAACTCCAAAGAGCCTGCACCGACATACCCAAAGGAAACACCCTGCTAGCAAAAAATAGCCACCGACCTTTACGTAGGTGAAGGGGGGCCAAAATGGCCTCCACAAAAGCACTCATGGCCTGCACCATCAAATTTCCTTCAAATCACCAAAGATTACACCAAAAATCGAAGGGTCTGTAGATGAGAAAATGGAGGCCTGCAGATGAGAAAATGGAGATGGTGTGAGGGGATTTCCTCAGTTCTACACTACAGATGTTTGAGGTGCCCTCCAAATTTAAAAAACACCAATAAATCCCCAACATGCTGCAAAAAATGTCCCTCTGTGAGCAGAGGTGTCACATTTTTTGTGCAAAGATTATGCCACAGGGGTGGGGTCATTTGCAAACTGCTATGAGATATAGAGGTCGACTCCGAAAAATGCTTCAAAAATTCTTTAGAAATGCTTAACCATCTTCCTCTAATCACGCAACAATGGATTCTAACAAAATACAACAAATTTGTTCATCTTATGGCTTGAAATTACCTCCTCCTACTCTGATACCCAATTTTTCACCTCGACTACTGTTGTAGGGGAAAATTATGTTTTAAATTACACACGTGGATTAAATGTGGCTCCCATAAGGGTTGAACCCAGCATGCAGGCATTCAGTTTTTGGGTGGGTCTTCATCTTATGTTTTTGCCTTGTTTTTTCCCCCTTTCTGTTTCATTTTCCTTGGCCCCTTTTTCTTTTTGTTCTATCAGAGGCAGAGTCAAACTGAAACCGAACATTGGAACTTTTTCAAGGTTCTAGTTTCTATTTTTGTTCTAGTTCTGATTTCGGTTCCGCGTTTTGTGCGTTTGTTTTTATTTTAACCTTGCGTTTGACCGTGGGGTGTTTTTTCCCTTTGTTTCTTTCTCCTTGCCCTTTTCCCCATTTTTAGAGTTGTATGTTGGCTGAAAGACCTGGATCGAACCTAACTTGGAATTTTTCAAAGTTCACCTCTTGTTTTTGTTCATTTTCCCTTCTATGTTTCACCCTCGGATCTGCTTTTGGTTTCTGACCCACTGCCTTCTGTTTGTTTTTCCTTTTTTTTGTTTTGCCAGGGTGTTCCTCCCCTTCTTTTTTCTTTCATCTTCTTCTTCTCGTGATGTTGGCAAGAGGGAGGATCGAGACTAGAACCTAACTTGGGACTTTTCACAAAGTTCCAGCTCATTTTTGTCTCCGCCTCACCTCATTGTGTTCCACCCGATCGGGTTTAGTTTCGATACCACTTTGCTTTCTTTTGTTTGGGGGTTTTACTTGGTGGAGGAGGAAATGGAATGGGGGATGGAATTGTTCGCTGGTTAGTCTTGGTTTCAGCTTCCATCCTAACTCCTGACTTTGCCTTTTCTTTTGATCTTTTCCTTAGGGTTGCCAAGACACCTATGTTTGTGTGAAGTCTTCAACTCAATAGGGACTCAATGGGCGAAGTGAGCTCAGCTAAAGAAAGAGTTCGGCGATGATGTCTCTGAACTAAGGTGGTCTCCGAAATGGTCTCGAATTACCGAGATGAAGGGCTTTGGTCTTGAACTGAAGGGGTCTCTCAGCCAATGGATATTTGGAATCGTAAGACTTCGCCATGGGGTTGTGTTTTACATAATGTACATCAATAATAATTTATGGTTCCACATGGTTTTAAACCTTCAGTGTGACTAATGGAGCTCGCCATGATGTCCTGCCGATAGATGGAAGTCTCACTGACATGCGATTCTAGCTGAAAGACCTTTGACTGCCTAAGATCTTGCATGGCATATGATCAACCAATCAGAGAGAACTAAAGGAAAACCATTAGTCGTTTGACTGTTTGACTCCCCCTATGAACGAGATCAATGTAGCATAAACAACATGGACTTATTCTGAGATCAAAGGCGATGGAACAACTCAGGAAGCAATGGTGTGGAGATCTGATGGGAAAATCTGATGTTGTTTGTAGAGGAAATCAACCTATGGAAAGATCTTGAGCAGGAAGAAGAAGTTGTCAGTCTCAAGAACAGT
>VDFB02252616.1:109599963-109652871 GCA_007258455.2 Sequoia sempervirens | reverse complement strand
AGGGATCATGATCTGACCTGAGGACCAAGCTATAGATGCCCGGATGTGGCGGGATGAGTGATGGATGGAGACTGGATGTGATGGACGATGGAGGCGAAATGGAGGGATAAATGTAAAGGTCGAGCCATAAAGATCCTGGTGGATGGAAAGTGCTTATTCACACAAGGCGCCTGTTTGCCAGGTTTTCACCAAGGTACTTGCCCAAAGTGCCACCAAAGTGGTTTTCACTAGAGGACGATTTTTTTTTTTGATCCTTTTTCTGATTTTTGGATTTTTCTTTTTGATTTTTGATTTGTTACCAAGGCGCCTGTTTGCCAGGTTTTCGCCGAGGTAACCATTTTTTCAGGACTTTTTCTGATTTTTTTGGATTTTTTGGTTCTATACCTTGAAAGATTTAGGCATAAAACTTTTTGAGATGGGAGCTATTCATTGGCTCCTGTAGGGGTTCCCCTTCGGGTGTTGATAACTGATATGCCCCTGATTTGTAGTTTGCTGTGACAATGAAAGGCCCTAACCAATTGGGTTCGAACTTTCCTTTGCTGCTGGGATTTGGGACATTCTTCTGATTTTCTTTTAAGACTAATTCTCCAACTTGGAAAGTTCTACTTCTGATTTTCTTGTTGTAGCTCCTTTTCAGTCTATTTTGATACACTTGCAGATGGTTTAAAGCATCCAAACGTCGCTCGTCCAACAGTTCCAGCTCATTCAGTCTTGAAACTCGATACTCTTCGTCTGTGATGAGGTTTTGCAATGATACTCTGAGGGATGGTAACTCGATCTCAATGGGCAAGATGGCCTCTGATCCGTAGACCAAGGAAAATGGTGTGGCACCAGTGGGTGTGCGGATGCTGGTTAGGTAAGCCCAAAGGCGGTTAAGTTACAAAATGCGATCCGACCCTACGTCATTGGCTGTTTTCTTAAGGATTTTGAGGATGGTTTTATGTAACTACCGCTTGGCCATTGCAGCAGGGATAGTATGGGGTGGAAGCGATGTTGGTTACAGGTATCATAGGTCCGCAGGACTTCGATTTTGGGTGATGTCCCATTATCGAGATAATAGCACATGTGGAACCTCATAGCGGCATATAAGATAGTTAGGGATGAACTTTGAGATACTTTCTGTTATGTAGGTCATAGGTATGGCTTGACCCACTTGGTGAAGTACTCAGTTGCGGTTATAATGAATTTGTGGCCGTTGGATGAGGTGGGTGTGATTTCCCAATGAGATCGAGTCCCCACTGTGAAAAGGGCCATGGTGTGATGATTGGATGAAGCTCTTGAGCTGGAGCATGGATGAGGTCCCCGTGTTGCTGACACTGTAGACACTTCTTGACATATTCATGTGCCTCTCTGTCCATGGTAGGCCAGTAATATCCACTCCTCAGCAATTTATTAGACAAGGTCATGCCACTCGAATGAGAACCACAGATGCCATTGTGCACCTCAGTTAAGGCAGCCGAAGCCTCCTCAGGGTTAAGACATCTTAGTAAGGTTCCTTCTATGCTTCTGCGATAAAAGGTTTCTCCTAAAATGACAAAACGAGATGCTTTCTTGATAAAGGTTCGTCTAAGGCTTGAACGCAAATCGGCGGGAATGATACCTATCCTAAGGTATGTGTAAATGTCTTGGTACCACTGATCATTTGGACCAACGATTTCGCACACAAATTCTGACTCCGGTACCTTGAATGCTGGTACGAGAAGCTGCTCTACCAAGAAGTCGTATTTCGGAACATTTTGAGGGATCTCTAAGAGTGATCCAATAGTTGCCATTGCGTCTGCTGCTCTGTTGTTGGTTCTTGGTACTTGCTCAAATGTGATGTCAACAAAATATTCCTTGAGATTTTCCACCAGCCTTTTGTATGGAGTTAGCTTATCATCCTTTGTTTGGTACTCATTGTTCACTTGATTTATGATAAGCTGTGAATCTCCATATACCTTCAATGCCATAATGTTCCACTGTACTGCTATCCTGAGACCTATAGTTAAAGCCTCGTATTCTGCAATGTTGTTGGTACAAGGGAATGCTAGTTTGTATGATCTTGGTATACAATCCCCTTGTGGAGTGATGAAGAAGATACCGGCGCCGACCCATGTTGTGTGTAGGAGCCATCAAAGTATAGTTTCCAATGAGTAGCTATGTCAATGTTGAAAATGGATTCATCTGGAAATTCTGAAACAAGTGGGTTCTCCGCATAGATAGGTGCATCTGCCAGTTGGTCTGCAATGACCTGTCCCTTGATTGCCTTGCGCTCCACATACTCAATGTCATATTCTGATAATATCATTACCCACTTAGCCATTCTTCCTGTAAGCATTGCCTTTGAAAGAAGATACTTTAAGGGATGAATTTTAGCTATGAGTTTGATCTTGTGTGCCAACATGTAGTGTCTGAATTTTTGGGATGCAAACACCACTGCTAGGCAAGCTTTTTCAATGAATGTATAGTTTAACTCATGGCCCACCATTGTACGGCTGATGTAGTATATGGCTCTTTCTATTCCATTTTCATCATGTTGTGCTAGGGGAGCACCAAGGGCTGCTGCAGTTGCTGAGATATAAAGGATCAATGGTTTGTTCTGAATTGGAGGCCTTAGTACTGGAGGTGTTAACAGATATTCCTTGATTTTGTTGAAGGCTTGTTCACATTTGTCATCCCATTTGTACGTTACCCCCTTGTGGAGTAGGTGAGAGTAAGGGATTTGTTTGTCTGCTAATTGTGCTATGAACCTGCGAATTGACTGAAGCCTGCCTTGGAGACCTCTCAGTTGTTTCAATGTCCTAGGAGCTTCCATTTCAAGTATTGCTTTCACCTTTGCCGGATCAATCTCAATGCCTCTCATTGACACTATGTAACCCAACAACTTTCCTGATTGTACGCCAAAGACACACTTCTTGGGATTCAAACGAACCTTGTATTATTCTAGTCTGTCAAAGATAGCACTCAAGACCGATATATGATCCTCCTTCTTTTTGGATTTTCCCAGGATGTCATCAACATAGTCCTCAACTGTTTTATGGATCATGTCATGGAATATTAGTGTCATGGCCCTTTGGTATGTGGCCCCGGCGTTCTTTAAGCCGAATGGCATTACGTTCCAGCAGTATGTTCCCCATGGGCAAGTGAAAGCCGTCTTGTGTTGATCTTCTTTTGCTATCATAATCTGGTTGTATCCTGAAAATCCGTCCATAAGTGATAGCATCTCGTGCCCTGCGGTCATGTCTACAATCATGTCGATGTTGGGGAGCGGGAAATCATCCTTGGGACATGCTTTGTTCAAATCTCTGAAATCCGTACAGATTCTTATGGCTCCGTCAGGCTTTGATACGGGTACCAAGTTCGATACCCATTCTGGATAATCAATTGGTCGAATGAATCCCACATCTAATAGCTTTTTGAGCTCCATTTTGACTAACAAAGCAATTTGAGGATGCATTTTGCGAAGCTTCTGTCTCACAGGTTTAGCTTTAGGATAGACTGCCAAGTGATGAACCACTACCTCTGGATCCAATCCTGGCATATCAGCATAGGTCCACACAAAATTTATCTTCCTTTCATTTAAGAAGGTAGCCAACTCCTCTTGTTCTTTGCATAATAATGACTCAGCGTAGAATGTAATATGAGGAGTTTCTTGTGTTCCCAGATTGATGGGGTTGCACTTTTCTGCTAGCATAGCTGACTTTTCTTGGTGTATAGTTGTAAGAGGAAGATTGAATCCCCCATCCTCAGGCGCCTCAGAGAGGTTTTCACCATTGGATGCATCCTTTCTTTTTACTTTTTTAGAGTCGGAGAGTGCCACAAGGTGGTTTTCACTCAAGGACTTGGAGATTATTCTCAATTTTTTATTTTTGCGACTGAGGGATTCAATCGTTTCTCCATAGTATGCATGTGTATCCAGCTCTATGATAAAACCTGCCTTATGATCCCCACATGGAATGTCATCCCTAAGTCCCATGAATTCTGAGAGCGCCTCATCGTTTTCAAACATGTCAAGAATTGGTGGTCCTCGTTGGTCGTAATCAATCAGTTGGGGATAGACTAATCGGATTTCATTGCTTTGGTTTTCAGACTCATAAGACAAGGTGCTAATCATAAGGACATTAGTATCCTCAAACAACAAAGGTAATCCTATTTCTGGTGCCTCAGTTAAATCAGTGGGCATTCCTAAAGTCATGGAGGATTTTGGAGTAGCTACAGATTCCTGAGGAGGCGTTCGGTTCCGTCTATCCTGGGCACCTCGACCAAGTACAGTTACCTTAGGAGTAGGATGACCAATGCCAAGATTTTTTATTTGCTTCTCAGGTATAATGGGTATTACACGCCCGTTATTATCTTGGCCTAACCCTTGGTTCCGGTTATAGCCCATCAAGAGCATCAGCTTCATACCTTTGTTTCGTTCATCCATAGGCAATTCAACTGCCGGTATATCATCTCGATAAAGGAGATGAGATAGGTCCCCCTCTAATGTTTCCTGACCAAGATCTCCTGCACTTGTGAAGGTAGGGTTTCGTTCATAGGATCCTTGAGATGTTGAAGCTTCTTGTGATTGTGGTCGTCCTCTTGATCTAGGAGATTGTGGTAGCTCTCCTACTACAAAAGCATTCTTAGGCATTGAATAGTTTCCACAACCATCATCTTGTATTATAACTTTGATATCAGAAAAGGTGGGGATGGCGGGGGTGGAGGGTGTCTCTGTCACAGAAGTGAGAGTGGCGGGATCCACGTAAGGTGTTGATGGGCCTTCATCGTTCTTGGGTACCTGCGGGATCTTGTAGTATTTTGCCTCTAGATTTTTGCAGTAGGCAAATGGCTCAGGATCTCCATGGATAGTAACCTCTTGACCTTCATGTGTGAATTTCACACATTGATGAAAGGTTGAAGCTACAGCTTGCATTGCATGTATCCATGGTCGCCCTAGGAGAATGTTGTATGGTAAATCGAGGTCCAAGACCTGACAGTTGGTTTGCATGATGGCGGGTCCAACCTGGACAGGAAGCTGAATGGTGCCTTGGGATACCCTTTCCTGGTCATCGTATGCTCTTATTGTGATGCCTTTTCCTTTGTCAATTGAATCCTCTGAAATGTTCAAATTCTTTAGAAGCTTTAAGGAGCAAATATTTAAGCCTGCACCTCCATCCACCAAGACTCTCTTGACTTTCTTTTTATTTACGTACACCTCCAGATGAAGCGCACGGTTGTGAGATGGTTGTGTGGGGAAGTCTTGTTCAGAAAATGTAAGAATGTTAGGTGTGGTGATATTTGCGACCATAGCTTGGAATTGTTCTGCATCTAGATCTGCGGGGACAGTAGATGACGCCAAAGCTTCTTCTAGAATCTTTTTGTGTGCAGATGAGATTTTGAGTAACTCCATGATGGAGATATGTGCAGGGGTTCTTTTCAATTGATCCAAGACATTATAGCCACTAGGGTTAGACCTTGGATTGGATGTGGAATTTCTGCTTGGTTGGGATGGTGCTGCAATGGTAACCTTTCCACCTCTTGTGGTGACTCCACAATCGGCTTGGGCCCCTTTGATGGTGATGACTCCACAAAACTCATCTAAACAAGCAACAACACCCTCGTATGTGTGGTTGACATTTTTATAAGCCCCTTTTCCTTTGTCTTGATCTTTGTTTCCTTTGTTGCCATGATTCGGCATCGGATTCGTGTAAATCTTGAGATCTTTGTTTCCTGATGGTGCTTCCACATCTATGATTTTGTCATCTATGAGGTCTTGAATTAGATTTTTGAGCCTCATGCAGTTGTTTGTCGTGTGTCCCTTGAGTTTGTGGAAGTCACAAAGATAATTCTCATTATACCATGGTGGCTTGACCGATGGTTCTTGATAATTATTATGTGTAGGGACCGTTATCAATTTTTCATCTACCAATCTTTTCATGATTGCTTCAGCAGGTTCCCCAAGGAGTGTGTATTTTCGTTTGGGGAAGAACTTGTTTCGCTGTGGTCCTCCCTGATTATCAATGTTGTTTGTGTTTTGGTTATGGGATGGTTGGACCACAGTATTGACTTGTCGATTGCTTTGATTGGTATTTTGGTGTTGTTGTTGTTGGGATGGTGGATTGTTCTTCCGTGGGGCACTAATGACAACTTTGGCGTCAACAACTCCATCATTGGTTACATTACGATTCTTTGCCCATGTTCGTGGTTTGTCATGATAATTGGATGATGAGCGGCCTTCTTGATATGATGAAGTTTCTCCCTGCGTGGCAAGGGCTTGTTCGATATTGAGCGCCCTAGGTATCAATTGGTCGTAAGTGGTGATGTTTTGCATTTTGAGGTGGAAGGCCAAGGGCCCATCAAGATTCGCAATGATAGTTCCCACTTGTTGTTCTTCAGGCATGGACCACTTGCTTTGATTAGCTTTGGATCGCCAGCGTTGTAAGAAAGCACCGAATGATTCATTTTTCCCTTGTTTGAGAGATGATAATTCCTGTAAGCTAACCTCCATGGGAGTGTTGAAGGAATAATTATGTATGAAGGACATCTATGATTTCCTAGAATTTTTTGATTCCAGAAAGTCGAGAAAACCAATCAATAGCGTTTCCAGCCAAGCTTCTTGGGAATAATCTCATCAAGTACGTTTCATCGTAAGCCACCTCCATGCAATGTACTTGGAATTCCCTGATGTGATCTTCAGGGTTACCCGTTCCACGATATTTGTCAAATTTAGGGATCTCAAACCCTTTTGGGAATGGTTTCATTTCTACGCTCCTATCAAATGGATAAGGGCATAGGTTTTTTTGTGGTTTTGGTGTCTTTCCTGATTGAAGGTCAAGCACTTGTTGTGACAGAAATTTTATTTGTGCGGTGACATCCAATTGTGGATCAGGAGGTGGAATGAAGGTGTTCTGGGGGGGTGGAGTGGGTGTTTGAATGGGTGGAATGTTTGCTTGTTGTGCCATGTATGCTTTCAACAACGCTTGTTGTTGATCTTGTTGTTGTTGCGCTAATAGAGCTTGTTGTTGTGCTTGATGTTGTTGGTCCAACAATGCTTGTTGTTGGTCAGCTAAGGCTTGTTGGGCTGCTTCTTGTTGCTCTTGGTATTGCTCTAACGCTTTCTGATATGCGAGTTGTTGGGCTGCTTGTTGTTGTGCAAAGTACTGCGCTTGTGCTTGCACTCGTGCTTGGGCATCTTGGGCATCTTTTGAGCTTGTGCAGCTTGAGCAGCTTGTGCGGCTTGTGCAGCTTGTGCAGCTTGAGCAGCTTGAGCAGCTTGAGCAACTTGTGCAGCTTGTGTAGCTCGTTGTTGTTGTTGCAACAAAGCTTGGGCTTGTGCTGCTTGTTGTGCTTGTTGTTGTTGCAGCGATGTTTGAGCTTGATTTTGTCGTGAAGCTTGAGAAGCGTGTGTGGCTATAGGTGCTTGCTGAATTGTTTGATATTGTTGGAGCAATTGTTGGTATGCTTTGAATGCAGCATTGTAATGGCTTACTTGGCTTGGTCGCAGTGGTGGTGTTGGTGGGATCGGAATTGTGTTGGAAGTTTGAGATGTGCTTAGAGCGATGGTGGGAGGTTGCGATGTAAGGGGTATGATGGGGGTAGTGGAAGTTTGAGGTATAGTGGATGTAGTGGTTGGAGTGAATGTGGTGATAGGTGCATTTGGGATGGGTGAAGTGAGAGGAATGGTGGGACTAGGTGAAGTGGTAGGAATGGTAGAGATGAGCGAAATAGTGGGTATTTGAGAGACCATATTTTGATTAGCTATCATGTGTTGGTTTGATGTGGATGGTGTGTTTGAAAGATGTGATGTACCCCCTTGGTTGGATGAATTGATTTGGATGGGGTGATTTATGTTAGGGAAAGGTGGAAATTTAGGTAAAGGGGGGATCCCTAAACCAAAATATGGTGTTGATGTGGTGGGAGGTGTGTCAAGGGAAAATGATGAGGTGGTATGGTAAGGAACCTCAGATGTATCGATAAATCCAAGTGGGTTGTAAAGTGGATTTTGATGCGTGTTGAAGAGGGTATCATCCTCATTGATAGTAGGTTCTATGGTGGTAATGGAAGTGGTTGATTGTGGAAGGGTGTTTTGGTCATTTGGTACAAGAAGCTCATCCTCAATAGTGGTGAGAATTGATGGATTTATTTTAGCCATTGCGCGAAGAAACTTTTGCAGTTTTGGTTGTTTGAGCATCTCAAGAACTTCTTCCTCACTTAATTCTGTTGGTGTGATGTCTTCCACCAAGACCTCTTTTTGTGGATCGTGTGTAGTGATAGTGAGGTCTGGAAGTGGTGTGTTTTGGATTTCTGGAATGTTTTGGCTTAGATCCCTTGTGGTTGATGTTTCTTGATTTAACTCCATGTTCCTCTTGTGTTGTGATCTTGTTTGAACCATAAAAGAGCAAACTAGGATGTGTAAAAGATCAAAGATGTGAAGATGAAAGGTGTAGGATATATGGGTGAGAATGGAAGTTTTGAATTTGTATTGAAAGTCTTGATGTGATGCTAGGTACTTTGGGTTTGCTTTGATTGATGTTTAGACTTTGAATTCTGTCTTTTGAATGTTGATGTTTGAGCAAGAGATATCCCCAAGATGTTTGGATGATGATCTAAAAAAGATAACTAATGCTCATAAAGGATAACTTGATCTAGAAGTGAGAATAGGATGTGTCTACTCACAAGCTAACCAAAAGATAATCCAAATTAGTGATGGGAGAAGGATGCATCTATCCACCATTAATTTGAACAAAGTGATAATTCAACTAAGCATGTGCAAAGGGATTCATTCACACACTTGAGTTGAACAAGTTTGATGTTTGATGTTTGAAGAATTCAAAGTCTCATGTTTGAAAGGTTTTGATGTCTACCAAAGGAGCCTAGCATAGTTGTGTCAAGATTTTCTCAAAATGTTGGTGAGATGTTTTATGGTTGATGATGTTTTTGATGGATGAATGTTTGTTTTGATCTTAGAATGACCCTAGTTTAGACTTTTGCTTAACAAGACCAAGGTATTGAAGAACGTGTTATGCCCTAAGCAAGGTATCCAATCCCTTGAAACAATCTTGGATTTTGTGTGTAGTAAAATGAAGATAAAGTGGGGTTGTCTCTTGAAGCATGTCTATAGAAATTAGCCAACAACTTTTCTCTAAAATCATATAACCTTTTGAGTCTTTGTTGATGTTGTTTTGGGCTAAGTTTCCTTTTCTTGGGTTTTTGTATCTTGATCTTGTGAGAAATCATTGAAAAGACATGTGTGGGGCTCAATTGCTTATCTTTGCTTTTAATGACTTCTTTTTACCAAATACACTTTCTTGATTATGTTTCAAACTAAAGATGTCCTATGTCAAAATTCCTTTCTTCCCACAAAGTGTTGTGTGGGAATTCCAAGAAATTGAGGCAAAGGGATTTCCTAGGTTAACCCTAGTTAGAGCAAATGACGATATAAATTCAAGTGATGAGAAACCTCTAAGGACATAATCCCAAGGGAAGGCAACAACACTTAAATTTGTCAAAAGGTATTTGCTCTATCAAAAGGGGTTTGAAATTTGCATGATCATGTTTAAGTGTTTGTTTGCAAAATGTTTTGAATACCCACTATGTTTTCAAAGCGAGAACAATTACAAGCCCTATGGATGTGATAGACAATGTTTGCAATTTGAGTCCCCGCGGACAAGTCCATTCATACTTTTAGCCGGATGGTTAGATGCTTGACTGGCGGCTCCCTCACGCGGCACTCACTTGCTCTGAGACATTAAGCATCAACACTGCATGAAACTCCCATGGCATGCTTTCCATGCCCAAAAGCAGGTAAATTGTGGGCTGACTTGAGCGACTTACGTTCTTACTGCTCATGAGATTAAGAGTTTTAGCAAGTGTCTAACTTATAGGTTCTAGTAAGGACTTTTCAATTTAGTAGGGTTGATAGCACGTGGCAGAGTCCCCTTCGGATCCATCTTTATTCCGAGGAGCCAACGGCGTGATTATGGCGTTTAAGCAAAATCCTCATTTATATCCCGGTGGAAATACTCTTGGCTTTAGAGTGAACTACCGGTTGAGTCGTTCCCTTGGGTGAGTACTTTTTCCCCAAGGCGGGGCCTCTAAGATAAACAAAAGCAAGCAAAAACACAATCCGTAACTCGGTCGATCTTTGATGGCACAAAGAAAGAGAATGTACGTGAAAATGCCCCTACTCACTTTTCATACAGGGTGATTTCCAATTTTTAAAGCTAATGAGTGTTTCAAAGCAAATGAAATGTATTTTTGAGTGTTTCTCTTGCACTAGATGCATGCAGCCTTGAGGAGATGCATTACTCAAAGACAATCACCCACGAATAAAACACTTGTTCGTTTTACACCCTTCAAAAGCAATTGTGAATTCGTTTTAAGCACCAAATGAAATATGAGGATTGCTTGTTCAATTTTTAACCCAAAACGAAATCTAGTAAGTGTGTTCTAAGATTCGTTTTAAGCCCTTTGCAAGGAAAATGAAATTGTTTGTTTTAGCCCCAATTGAAAACTAATGTTCTAAAACGAAAAGGAAAATAATTTCGTGTAGTGTTGATTAAACACTTAAAGTGTTAAAGAACACATTGTGTTTTCAAAAAAACATTTCCCTCCTTTCGTGAAGTAGTATTGATCAAAAAATTCAAAGTGTTAAAAAACACAATGTGTTTTCAAACAAGAATCCTCCTCCTCTTTTGCTTTGCATCTTTTCGCCTTTGTTCGTTTGTACCTCCTTCGTTAGTCTTTGTTTCCCTTTTGTACCTTTCACCTTTCGCTTGTACCTTCGCTTGTACCTTCGTTTGCTTTTGTACCTATTAAAAACACAATCATGTGAGTATCATAATATTAAATTGATTTTTAATTATTAACTTCACACCATAATATGATCTTAAATGAAAGGACAAATGATTTTTTATGATTTCATTGCAAAAGGTACTACACTTGTTAGATCCATTATCTCCCTTGTCAAAATCCATATTACTAAAGGTATTGAGTCAATCCAACCAATCATAAAGAGTAAATTTCTCAAAAATCATCCCCATAATCTCAAAACAACCGAAATAAGGTGTCAATTTATAACCTAAACTTTGAAAAGTCAATAAATTGTTTCAAATGAATCAATAACAAATCTTTTGAAAACCATCATTGTATTCTCAAATATTTGCTACCATGATTAAGGTGATAATTTAAAACATAAACTTTTGAAAGACAATAAATTGTTTCAATAAATTAACCACCAAGAAAGCATCATCACAAGTTTGAACATTGACTATCGATAATTATTCAAAAGAGTGCATAAATCTCAGAACAAAATCTTAAATAATCAGTCCCGTTATTTCCAAGATTCTGGGATTCCCTTGCATCTATTCCTATGCGCTTTTTACTCTAGACAATATCATTTTCTGAACAACACAGGGCAATGATTTGGGCGCGACTAAGAAATTCAAGCTTTCAGCGTATTTAAGGCAGCTTTGACCAAACCTCCAAGGTATTAAATTCTCTTTTCGTTGCCAGTCATTCCTACTGCGCCATAGACATTTGCATTCAAAACTAAATAATAAAATACCTGAAATCTTTGTAAGTACCAGGCGCCAAGTCAAACATATTACCAGGACAGAAATGACTGGTATTAATTCTTCATAGATAGACTGTCACTAGGCGACTAATGACTTCTAAGAAAACACATTTTAATATCACGGAAAGAGCAGGTCTAATGATAGAATAATGCGTTTGGCAGGTATAAACCCGCGCCTAGAATGTTATTCAAAAAAGTCTTGAATGCAGTTGGCAAGTGTAAAGACAAATTCCTCCTACTTTTGGTAGCATCCTCGCAGCCTGCGCCAAACTGGGAATTTTGTTAAAGAATCAAAGCAATAGTATAAATTGTGAATATCAAATACTCTGATGCGCTATGTGGAAGCATAGAAAAAGGCGTGCGAAGCATAGACATAATGTGTGAAATGTTTTCTTGACAGAATGTGGAAGCATAAACAATGCGCTTGAACTGTCTGGCAGTATAGAAGCTTAGATAAAATGCGTGAACTGTTTGTCAGCTTTAATGCAGAAGCAAAGGCAAGGCACGTGAAATGTTGGACAGTTTACTATAGGATCATAGACAAGGTGCGCGAACTATTGACAAAAAAAATGGCTTCAAAGACAGAAAGCCAACACCTAGACAAGATACGTGAACTGTTGACAGCGCGTGTGGACTACTTGACAGAATGCCTCAAAAGAAATATGGTCTTAAGAACGCAATGATTGCTTGATACGCACAAAGTTCTTATTTCCTGCGTCATTAATACCTGCAGAGAACTCAAAGGATTTTTCAGAAACTTTCAATTTAATGCAACGGGTATGTGTAAAGACAAGTGCTTAAGCTTTTTCTGTATTTAATGTCAGAAATTTTCATTTATGAAGTCAACCAAACGGTAAATGCTTAATATATGAGCTTCAAGTCCGCTTTCTAAATGCATTGTCCACATGTAGACAACGTAATCTAAAAATGGAAAAGATCAGAGACTAACACATAATGAACAACAAACATGTCTCTCCACTAGACTCAAATTAGTCTTAACAAACAGTTATGCGGAATCAAATTTAGAGAGTTAATGCACAAAAGAGGCAGGCCCTCCTCCTCACGATTATATGCAAAAGAAATTTGTTGAAAAGGCATATGAAGCTGTCAAGCAAATGCCATTAGTAGGTGTAAAGAAAGCAGTGCGTAACTCCCCTTTTAGAAATTTTTGAACTAATACAATGAACAGGCGTAAAGGCCAATGCTCAAATCTTAGAACAGACAAGCATAAAACCTGCAAAACAGTGGGTGCCAAATGTATCACAAGAAATGCAAAGAGGTCAACAACGTATTGAAATACAAAGATAAATCAGTGTGTATTCAATAAAACAAAGATAACAACTCATGAGCAAGCCCTCCTTCTAGCGCCATATGTGAGTACCTTTAAAAATCTGCAAACACTATACTCAAACAAGGGTTAGTATCAACAAATCTTTCAAGAATACTCCTATGAAATACATTGTAAATGTTCCAAAATGCCACAAAAGATAAAGAAAGCCAAATACAATGAAAACATTCAACAAATTACCTATTCCATAGTTGGATTGGTGTCACATGTGCTAGTGACCCTTTCCCAATCCTTGATCAAAGCTCAAATTGTGCAAATGCAAATGGAGATGGTGGAGTGATGATGAACAAGATCAAATCTCAGATGAAGAGAGTAACCTTGCAATGAAATTGTGAAGATTGTGAAAGGTTGCTTGAGGATGATGCACCTATTTAAAGATTTTCAAAATGTTGAATGTTGAAGAGGGACCAATGTGGGATAAAAATAAAGCCAATGAGTTGAGGACACTTGTCATCATGTGATTAGTTAATGTGTGTGCAAGATTTGGGAAGAGTGCCCAAGAGGGGGAAATTTTGAATTCAAATTTGCAATAAATTTTGAGAGGGGGACAAGAAGGAAACAGCAATAAATGCCCTGTTTGACTTGTCATGTTGAGAGAAAATGAGATTTTAATAAATCAATAAAATTGATTTATTGTGCAAGTGGCTAGGTCTAGATAATGCAAGTGGGATGTGATTAGTATTAGATTAGGATTAGATGAAGATTATGCTGATTTAATGCTGATTAGATGATTTGACTTTTTGGACTTAAATACTTGATTTATTTAAATCAGAAAATGGTGGAATATGATTTAGGATTTGATTTAAATGGCTTTTTGATTTATTTAATTAAATGGATAATGCAGGATGAAGGTTGAATGATAAGGATTTATTTGATAAATGAACTTATTTAATGAATGGATGAAAGTGATGAATTTGCCTAATGTAAGAGCTAATTTGACCGAATCTGATCGAATGCATAATGTTAATTTTGCATGTCTACAAGAACAACTCAGGAAATCAAAATAGTTTTTATTAGCAAGGTGTGTACTAGAGAAGAAAAGAAAGGTATCATTGATGCTCTTCAAAAGTATCATGATGTGGTGGCATGGAGCTACGAAGATCTGAAAACTTATGATACCTCCATCATAACGCACGCAATCCCTCTCAAGTCTGATATGAAACCCTTCCAACAAAGGCAGTGTCCCATCAATGCCTTGTTGGAGCCGGCCATTTATAAAGAAGTGAAAAAGTTTCTTTCATCAAGGATTATCTTTCTAGTTCGACACTCTACGTGGGTGGCTAACTTGGTCCTAGATAGGAAAAAGAATAGAGAAATTAGAGTGTGCATGGACTTCCATAATTTGAACTGAGCCTCAGAAAAGGATAATTACCTAATGCCTTCATTGGATGAGGTACCATAGATTGTTAATGGTTCACAATGATGTCCTTTCTCGACAACTATTCTAGGTACAATCAAGTGATGGTTCAATACGAAGATTTCCATTAGACAACATTCACCACCAAGTGGGGCACCTTTGTGTATAGATGAATGCCATTTGGGCTCATCAATGCTGGTGCAACCTTCCAATGTGCTATGGATATCACATTCAAAGATTTGATTGAAAGGTGCATAATCATCTACATGGATGATTTGACGGTGTTTTCAAAGAAGCATGGTGATCATGTCTCTAATCAATGCAAAGTCTTCTAGAGGTACTTAGAGTTTGTGGTTTCCCTTAATCCTAAAAAATGCATCTTTGGAGTTTCTAAAGGGAAGCTGCTTGGGCATCTTATTTTAGAGTGAGGCATCTCCATTGATCTGGAATGCATTCAGTCCTTATTGTAGATTCAACTGCCATGTAGCAAGAAAGGGCTCAAATCTTTCTTTGGAAAGATTAACTTTGTATGAAAGTTTATTACAGGCTTTGTTGAAATTGTCAAGCCACTCAACACCATGTTGAAGCAAGACACCAAGATCGAGTGGACCCTCAGAGTGAAGCAGGCCTTTGAATAAATTAAACAAGCAATTTTTGAATCACCAGTGCTAGTCAGTCTAGACTATCTAAAGCCTTTCTACATTTATTCATTCACTTTAGATCACTCATGTGCCAACATTCTGACCCAGAAAGATGATGAGGGGAATGAGCATCCAATTTCCTTCATGAGTGCTCCTTTGAAAAATGTTGAGCTATGTTACCATAGTATAGAAAAACAAGCGTATGCCCTTGTTAGAGGAGTGAAGAATTTTAGGCATTACATCTTACACAATATAGGTGTTCACTATAGTTCCTAACCTAGCAATGAAAATATTGCTCATGCAAAATGAACTAGGTGAACAAAGGGAAAAGTGGGTCATGTTGCTGCAAGAATATGATATGGAAATCCACCAAATGAGATTGGTGAGATGAAAATTACTTACCCAAATGATTAATGAAGTAGCAATGGATGCAGGGCCTAAACTCACAATGCAACAATATCAACTCAAATACATTTCCCCAAGGGAGTGGTACAAAGACATCATTTATTATTTGTTGAATCACAAATGCCCACCCCACCAATAGGGAGTTTAGAAGTGTGCTCTCCACCTAAAAATCAATAGCTACATGCTACAAGGATCCATTTTATATAAAATAAATCATGAAGGTGCCTACTTGAGGTGCCTTGGCACAGAGGAAGCAGATTGAGTCCTGAAGGAGTTCCATGATAAGTTTAGCACTAGTCATAGATCTGATCCATCTACCACACATCAAATACTAAGAGCAGGATATTATTGGCTAATAGTCTTCAAGGATGTTCATAGTCACATTCGCTCATGCCACACATTCCAAACAACCGCTATTAAGGAAAAGAACGATGTCCCACTGCAACCCGTTTTGTAGGTGAGGTCGTTCACACAATGGGGACTTGACTTCATTGATCTAGTAATCCCTCCATCATCTGCAAGACATAGGTACATTCTAATTGCTTTTGATTATTGCACTAGATCGATAGAAGCGATTGCATGTACGCAATGCACAACAGAGGTAGTTACAATTTTTTTGGAAAGTTTTATTTTAAATCACTTTGGTTGTCCTTATGCATTGTTGTGTGATAATGGACCTGCATTTGCTTCGTTAAAATTTTCTAGTTGGGTTTTTTACTATGGAATTTCCCTTAAATTCTCGTCCAACTACTACCCTCAAGGCAATGGCCTTGTGTAATCCACAAACAAGAATCTGATCATCGTGATTAAGAAATTGCTCAATAGGAATCTCAAGGACTCGCATACCTAGCTTTGTTTCACCCTTTGGGTAAATCACACACATCATAAGGCTTCCCTTGGTGATTCCCAATTCCATCTTGTCTACGACTTAGAGCCTATCTTTTTGATACACTTGAGAATTCCCACCCTCTAGTTTATCAATGACTTTTACAAAGGAGGAGATCCTAGAGAAGCTCAGTTAGCTGAGCTCTTGCACTTAGAAGAAGTATGAGATCACGTAATAGAAATTTTTTCCAAACATCAGGGTATAGTCAAGAGATGGTTCAATCGTCGAGCCAAAATCAAGGCCTTTAGAATTGCAGATCTGGTTCTATGTTGGGACAAGGCCCATGAAAAGAAAGGGGGACATAACAAATTCGACAAGCTTTGGATTGGCCCCTTTCAAAATAATTGAAATTCTAGGAGATAATGCTTTCCACTTAAAGACCCTTACTAGTGATGATGTCTTGTTTCTTGTCAATGGGTAGCATTTGAAGCATTACTTCCAAGTCTGAGCTTGGGTAGAGCTATTCCTGTAAATACTTGTATATAGGTTAGAGTAGGTTTCTTTGGTTTGCTTTTATTTCGTTGTTTTGCGTTGCTTCATTTTGCTCATCTCTCGGATATTTTGTTTTTTCATGAGGGGTTCTACGTTGTTGTTGCAGTGGTCATGCTTGTTCAACGAATGGTTCACTATGTTGTCCGCCCCTAGTGTTCTTTGGCTAAATATTCATTCTTGACTATTGGTCCCTGACAACTACCTAGGAATGATTTCCTCATTTGAACTCCACTTTAGAACTTGACCCTTGGTTGAATATTTTTACATTCATCTCAAATCCTGCACTGAAACACATATTAATTATTTCCAAAGGGCTATACAATAGCTATTGTGATGACTCCATGAGAAAAAATCTTAAGCCTGCTCCATTGACCACTGTGGGTCTCAAACCCCTCATCGGCTTCAATGCTTACACAGTTGAGCAAAAATATAAAGCGTGGAAAGACATATAAAAAGAAAGAAAGAAAAGAAAATTCTAAAATTAAGAAACCATATGCGTGTGTGAATAACTCTATCGTGGCTATGGACGCCCGGTTGGTAGTAGAGCAATATTTTTGGGGCCACAACTACAACTCTATCGGGGCTATGGATTCCTGACTGGCAGTGGGGAAATGTCCAGGTTGCTTTTGGTGTTGGACGGTTTATGTAGCTTGCTCAGTCTAATTAACCACTATATGTCATAGTTTTTGAGGGAAGGAATGAATTCATTGGATAGACACACTTTTGAGATGTTTCGTAGGTTGAATCAACTAAGGACCTCATCCTCCTAGTTCACTTTTGGAAGTCAGCCCCTAGTCTGCGAAACTAGAGATTTTGGGTTATGAATCAATCTTTATCCTTAGAATGCGCAGGCGTGTTCTCCAGTAGAGTCACCATTTGTTGTGCCCTTAGCACACACGCCCCATTCAGAATAGGGACCCTCTATTTCCTTCACCCTACTAGGTCATTTTATTCATCGTCTCATTTTGTGTGCCCCCCTATTTAGTGTCCCATATGGTCGTTGAGCCTTAAAAGTGTCATCCTAAGTTGACCATGTTTAATCTGGGCATGTGCAGGATCATCATGGAAAAAATAGGCTCTTAAGTGGCAAAAAATTCAAAAAACTTAGAGTTAGGCAACTTGACATAAAAATTTGAATACGTTATCTATATTATATCAAAAATATGTAAGAATAGAATATATAGCAAATTGAATGTAGTTTATAAACTACTAGGTTTGTTTAAAAAAAACAATAATATATTTGGTGAAAATTTGAAATTTCAATGCAATAGTACTTAAATTTCAGGGAAAAAATAAGAAGTAGGTGTCTCTCTAACTACTCTAACCACAATAAAATGATAATATTTTTTTTATAATATTTTAGATATAAGTAGAGGACTCATGCCCCAATGTGATGCATACTTTTTTGTAATTTTTTTCCAAGTAAATAATTAATTATGATTTTTTTTATTACAGATTTTCAAAAATAGAAAAACTCGTATGTCTGACCACCTTAACTTGGTCAAAATTCATGAAATTTAATTTTTCTTTTTTTAATCCTATAGTATGTGAAGCATAGAATGTGATGCATGTTTATGATTCAAAAAATGTGATATTGTTTGAAAGTTGTAGATGTTTTTCAATCAACCTATCAATCAAGACTTCAGTCATAATTTGAATAGAAAATAAATAATAATTACTTATTAAATTCAAAGTAAAGCATAATTCATATTGGTGGATAGCTGAGAATCTCCTTAAAAAACCCTTTTAGTTTCATCAATTTTAGGTAAAAAAAAAGTCATTAGCCACATACCCATCATGATCCTGCACATACCCATCCCCCTCAAATTTTCTATGTTGGGTGCCTTTGCAGAGATCCCTTGGTAGTTTGCCTCTGTCGACATCCATAGTGCCCTCTAGGTCTTCCCTGCCAAGCTTCCCTTAGTGGATTTCCCTTTTGCATTTGCTACTTCTAATGGCCAATAAGCGTCAGCCTTCTGTAGCTTGGGAACTACCATCCTAATCATCATTTCCTTGTGCTTTCAATGACTAAATGTAACCTACCATCCATGGGACACATCAGGCCCAGTCTACCAGATCTCCCTTCTTGGGTTTCCATTATTCCTTTAGCCTTACCAAATGGTTGTCCTCCACCAGATTTCTGTCCATCGGACTCTGGGATCCTCTTCATCAGTGGTTTTCTGCTAACTGTTTTAGATGACTACCAATTCATGGCCTTCTGATCTCCAGGTTCTAGACCCCTCACGAACGTTTTTGAATTTCAAACTAACCAAGTTTTTGGTCATTGTACGGTCATTTATTGATGGAATTTAATGCCATAAAGTTCTATAAATAGGCCAATTTGACCTATCATTTTCACATGTCAGGCTAACCAGAGCAATCAGGGTAATCTAGAGCATTCATCACACACCACCCTCAAGCTCGTTACCTCTCTTCACTGGACCATTGCATTCGTTGGTGGTTTCTCATCTTCATTCATCAAGTTCTAGCAGTAGGTTTGTTGTTCACACCTCCTATTATGTTTTTCTTTGACTTTGAGGAGAAATAGAAGATAAAAGGGGTGGAAAATGTATGTATTGGATAAGAAAAAGGAGGTTCTTAAAACCCATGTAGTTGAATTTTAAGAAGCCCTCATAATCACCCGCACATTGCACATGGAACTTCACTTCCCCGGCACCATTCTTTGGCTATGGATTTCCTACCTTTCGGGACTACCATGGCGGGGGGACTCCCGTTCCTCGCCGTTGAAGTGTCAATCTTTCAAACTGAAGCAGAGTCCTATGCATTGCTAGAGTCTAACCCCGAGGGACTCCCTTCCTGGGGTGCTGTTTATTGTAACCCATTTCAAATGGAATTTCGACTCCTGCTTTCCTTCTCCTAGACCCCGACTCTTTCCTTGATCAGTTGACGATGAAATGACCATACCAAGTTTCTTTTGGGTCCTAGTCCATGGACTTCCATGGTGGCATCACCGTTTCTCATGGATTTCAAGAGGCTTCTTTTCAGCCTCTAGGACCTAATCATCCTTTGGCCACATTAACTAAATGATAAAAAATCTCAGTGATTCATTCTTGCCGGACTTCTGTCATCAGGACTCTATCCCATCTTGGTCATTACCAAAGGGTGAACCACCTGCACCTTCCTGACCTTCGGGACCTAGTACTCTGATTGTTGTTGAAACCCACTGAACAAAGAAAACACATACACCATGCCCTCTACCATACTCGTGCCCTTAGATTTTAGCTTGTTGTTCGTCATTTCCAAACGGAAATCTCCTCACAGCTTCCTGCCTTCTTTGACTTGAGGCACTTGAATGATCAAAGAGTTGTGCCGAACACCTTCCAAACTCATAGGTCCCAGCTCGCAGAACTCCATCCCCAGAATGTCACCTCGCCAGAGCCGTTCCAAATGGCTAACCTCAAACGACGAAGCACGATCTTCATTCCTATCACCCAAATGATGACTCAAATTCCCCCTAGGCACCAAATGAACTTTGACCCACATGCCAAAATAGGGCACTCTCCCCACTAGACTCCATGATTTGACTAAGTCATAGGGTAGGTGAAACCTTGCAGGTTGCCCTGCCTTGTTTTCCCTTCAAAAAAACCATCCTGCAAGGGAAGTCTGACCCCTAGGGCCTGAACCATCTGAACACCCTCCAGTAAACTACTAATGACAATCTTGATTAAATGTTAGATTTATTGAATGTTGTACTATCTAATCTAACTCTATTTGTAGGTATTTGGCTAACATTTCATGCTTTCATGCTTGATTTTACTCACCTCTCTTTTATCTACAGGATATATGGAATTGAGTGTAGGACCCTCGAGGGAAATAGTAGAGAAAGACAAAGGAAAGAAAATAGGTAGAGCTTCCCACAAAAAAGAAGACAAAGACCAGATGAAGTACCAGTTCCAAGGGGAACCATTGCAATCTAAGGTCATCACGACATGGAAAGAGGTCACAAACACTAATGTTGGGTACATTGATATCAATGAGTTGAAGCAAAGGGTCAAGGTCAATCTAAAAATGGAGAATGCAAGATTAATTAGAGGAAATGGAATAGCCAAGGCTACAGACTTAATCCCTCCCACTCTTGTCGCCCTAGAACTAGTAATGGCTTGTAGGGAAGCATACCAACCAAAGACCCAAACAATAGTGGACGGGGATCGAAATATTCTAACTGACATGTCTACCAAAGCAATAACAAAGACATTTCATATTCCTACCTTTCAAGAAATGAAAATTCTGACCATAAAAGAATGCTAGGCAATGTGGGACGAAGATTCCCTTAAATGTAAGAAACTCATAAATGAATATTGGCTAAACGAGAAGAGGGGCAGTGTTGCAAAGGTTCCTAAGGAGATCTTCCACAACACTTTCTATTAAGATTACCCTGATCTGGTGACCCTACTGAGTAGAGTAATGGGCCTTCCCACTGTTGCGTACTTTCAATAATGTATGGTCTACTTCATCAAACAAATTCTCCAAGGAGAAGATACCACATTATACTAGGGCATAATAATTAGTGATTTCTTCCTAGAGCAGTCCATGGCTATCAAAAAGACCTCCAATTTCTACATGACATCCTACATGGTCTATTCACTGGCCAAACAGAGGCAATATAGTGGCTTGTTCAAAGCTTCGAATGAAGAATCTAGCAGAGAGTTCAAAGTTTATGACAGGTACCCTTAGTTGCAATTCAGGAACTTCAAGAAAGATTATTGCAGAGTCAATGATGCTTTCATAGGTTATATTATCAGATTGCTTGGAGGTGACTTCGAGAGTTGAGTCTCCCATAGTGCTCGGGAGTTCCTTAATCAATATTCTTTCTTGTTTATTCAATATCCAAAGTTTACATACATTCATGCACAAGGCTTCTCGAAAAGACCAAACAAGGTGCCCCAGTATCCTAATGACCAGATAATACTATTAGAGCTCTCTCGACAGCTGCGACATGTGCACACCCTCTTGAGCAACAAACACTAGGCAATGTTTTCTTATCCCCTTTCTCTTGGCCAAGGGATTTACAAGCTCCATACATCGTAGTGTGCCTAGAACTTAGAAAAGGAGTTGACTGAATACCATTTCAAATTTCACACCGCACGACCAAGGATGGATCCATATGGCCATATGAGGAAGGTACTTGGACCAGAATATGCACATCTACACAGCATTGAGGATTTCTAGGAAAATTGTAAAGATGATAATGAGGTGCAGATGAGGCATTATATGTGGATGACCATATACTTTGTAAAAAGGATGAACCTGTTCCCATTTCCTAATCAAGTGGAGGAATATGAGAGCACAATCATGGATCCCCGATATAATGCAATTGTTAATTTTCTGCTACCACTAATAGATTGGGATGAGCAGGAGGTCGATGACTTCAACATTATAACCAAGCTTGTTGAGGCTCGCACAAAATAGTGGATTAATGGGAAAGTTGCTTGATTGAAATAGCAAGGGACCTCCTTGACCTATGAGGGACACAAAAGTGAGCCAAGTGGAACAGATAATGGGGCAGTTGCTGCCATGATAGGAGAAACTTCAAAATCCCCTCCACTCATGTGGTCAAGGAAAAGAAAAGAGACAAATGACTAGTAGCCTAATCTAAAGGTGTATGCAAGAAAGGCCTCAGAAGGGGAACCTTCCAAGAGACATAAGAAATCGGGTAGCGTCACTAAGATGCACATCATTCAAGAGGATCTACTCTATGAAGGAGAGGAAATGGAGGCTAATCAACCAAAGTCCCCACCGACAGCATCCACTACTATTGCTCCTTCACCTACTTCTTAGGCGATGGTGGCTACCTCCCCACCTGCGATGGACATCTCGGTCCACCTTTCCTCTTCTTCGCCAATTGGACCAATCGTAATTATTGATTCTTCTTCCACCACTACCTCTCCACTTTCATCCAATTCCATGTCGCCAACCACGTCTTTTTCACTAACGACAACAACAATACCTATACAAACACTCTCACTTCTAGAAGCATTCTCATGGCATATGTAGAGTGTCCCATCTGAGATTTCTAAAGTACTAATGAATCCAACCATCCAGGCTACCTTGGCACAGGTTCTTGCTAGTGTTACTATCTCAAAGCCTCCAACTAAACCACTAGAGATGAGAGCCACGATGCAAATATATGAGGAATTTGAACGACAAGAGAGGGAAGCCACAAAGGAATTAGAGGAAGAAGCAAATGAATACCATGAACATCTGGAACATCAACATTTGCAAATTGATAGGGTAGTCCATGAAGGATAGGAAAAAAAATCTTCTAAGAGTGATGAATAAAAATATGCCAGCACTAAATACATTATACAAACATTTGATGCCGATCTTGAGGAAGATCTAGCTTGACAACTAAAAGATATTGGGGAAGAAATGGAAAGACCACCTTCTAGGGAAGGAGGGCAAGAAAATGACAAAATGGAAGGAAGCACTAAACTTCCAACCCGTGAACAAGAAGAAATCCCCAAGCACGATGAAGAGGTACCTCTCTCAGAAGGGTAGGAAGAACAAGAAAAGAAGGAGCACAAAGATGTGCCACCTCAACGTGAGGATGAAGAAAGTAAGGAAGAAGATAAGCCTCAGGAAGAGTCTCAAGCTAATAGGAGCCCTAAAATGGAGAAGCTCGAAGAACATGGGCATGAAGAAGAAAAAGAAGAGGACACTGAAGGGGAGGAAAGCCCCAAGGAATTCCTGCCCACCAAATCCCCTATCAAGCGCACAATGTACATCTGGGACTCCGATGAATAAGGAGAAGACACAAGGATAGATCAGGAAGCTCCTGATGATAAAGAAGTTGATTTTGAGAGAAATGAAGAAGGTGACCGTGAATCACCCAAGAAGAGATCCCAGATTCCTAAGTGGCTGGAGAAACAAATTGAGAAGAAAACTCCTACTCTGAGGGATCTAAGAGCAAGATTAGAAGCCATCTTGGCCCAGGCATAGATTAGCACCAAGGAGAAGCCCAAAGTAAGATCCAAGCTGACGATGAATGCTTCTACATCAAGGACCATGTAGGTAGCCACACCTATGGTGGGAAAAGAAGGGATAAGCTACAACACCTCCACTATCGACTTGGGGACACCCAACAGAGAACAAAAAGTCGATCACCATCAGGAGTCCATGGCCATGGTGGTGCACTTGATATAGTAGGATAATATTTCCAAGGAAGAACTCAAGGTACAAGTGGCTGATTTGACAGCCTACATTCAGCAATGGTCGTCAGCAAAAGATCTCCCTACCACATCCTCAGCACCACCACAACTGCTATCCAAGGAGCAAGTTGACAAGCTCAAGAAAAGGAAGAACTTCGCTAAGACCACAAAAGAATGGTTTTGGAACATCCTATATGTTGGAAAAATAGGCATCAGTTGTGCTATTAGGAAAATAAACAAGTTCTTGGAGGTGAAAAAGTCTCTTGAGGGCACAAGGAAATTCTATATGGACTTCCCGACGATGTATGTGTCTACTTACCCAAAAATTGAGGCCATCCTCAAGTTGCCAAAGAAAACTTGGGAAAAGGAGCTTGCATTCAAGGAGGATGATCATTGGCTCATGGATATGTGGAAGCTAGACTTTGAAAATTTAAAGGAACGATTGGAGTAGGTACTCTACAAGGTGGATCTAGATATTGATTGGGCCAAGGATGTTAGGGAAGATTTCATTTTGTATCTAAAGCTAATGACGGGGTTTGATATGCCTGTCATTCAAATTGATCTAGAAAAGGCAAAGCCACATTTCATAAGAAGATGGAAGATTGAATGTCGGGTGAGGTTACTATAGACTTCTTGAGTTTTTCCACCTGAGCCCTCACCCAATCTGAACAATTCAGAGACCACACTGCCAAGTATGATGAATATTGGGAAAAGCTCACTGACCAGTCCAAATAATGGAGTTACCAAGCGCTACAATTTGAGATCATGGAAGTTGAGAAGCTCTAGTTGCTGATATTGAAGTTTATGGAGTATGCCACTTTGAAGAAGCAAGAAGGGAACCCTATTATTGATGAAGAATTCCTTACAGAATAGCTACAAAAAAGGCAATCAACAAAAAGACAAAATGCTATATGCCACTAGAAGACAAAATAGGGAAAAGGATAAAAGTGTATTTTAAAATGTAATATATTTGGGGTGTCTAGATAGAACCCTATTTTGTAATGAATCTTGGCCACAAAATGCAAATCAATCTTGGCCATTCATTCTACTTTTGGGACACTATAAATAGGGGGCTATCCTCTCATTTTCAAGGGAGAGTTGAGTTGTTGTAATGACATGCTACTGAAATTTTTATAGAAATTCATTGACTTGGTTGATTCTTGAGTTTCTTGGCATGTTTCATGATTCATCTCCCATAGTTAGATGATTTAGTTAGATTTACTTTGTTGTTTCAGTTAGTTTTAGATCACTTTGATAGATTTAGTAATGTTATTCAATGGTTTTGAAGATTTCTATTGTGTTGATTCCTTTCTTGTCCATAATTTTTGTTGTTTATTGATGGTAGATAGCTATGTAAATTTAGTATGGACTTAAATTCAAAGCTGCTCCAAACTTTTAACTTTTTCATGCATGTATATGGTGAATGAATGGTAAAACATTTACAGTCCTTAGAAGATAACACAAATTTCATGATACTGTGAGTTTTCTGGTTAAGTGAAATTCTATTTGAAAAAAGTTGTCCATAGTAGAACCCTCTATGATCACTGTTCATAGTAAGTTTTAGATTCAGGAACATCTCCTATCTCTTTCATTTTTCCTTTTTTTTCTAATAAGTAGCCTACACTAAGGTTCATTGCACAATGTAAAGATAAATTTGAAGATGAAACAAGATTTTATGATTGTTGTTCAACCCTGCAGCAAACTACACTCTAACTTCCTATCTTAGAAACTCCATTTCAAGATCCACCTCATACCCAACTTACATAATTCTTCCCTGTGATTACTAGAAAAATCACATCAAACATCAACTAAGGAATTCTCTGAAAGTCATGACTTGACACCCAAGAGACCTTAGGGTGATTTTCAACAACTTCTTGTTGAAGATTTCCTTTCAAGAGAGGTAGTGCATTTATGTATTACTTGTGTTGAGAAAGTGTGTAGAACACCCATCAATAGGTATCTTATATGAGATCAAACCTTTGGAGAAGGCCAACTTCCTAAATGATTATCACCTAGATTACTGAACTACTCCACTATTTGACAAGGAAAAGGGGAGAGAGAATACATAAATTGAAAAACTGAAAAATGAATATAAAGGGGTGATACACCAAACTAAACCAAGACATAACACTCATAGTACAAACACTTGCCTTCAATGATAAAAATAAAAACTTGCACAACTCATTATAGTATGTCTTTGCATAAGTGTTTTACAAAGAGGTCATGATGCTCAAACTCCTAAGAGGAAGGTAACTTCACAACTAATATCCATTTGCATCTTTTACATAGATAATAACATGCATTAATCTACCTTTTACTTAAAGGTGCTAAACATGAGACAAAGCTATAAGGAAACAAATAACCTCACAAATAACTTGATCAAATCAATTGAGTGTACACAAGAAAGCAAATAACAAGAAGGAAAAAATACTTCAATCATTGATATTCAAGGTTTCTACTGTTATTCATGTCCAAAAATGAGTTACAAAAGTATGCCAAGATTTTTCAAAGGACTGAAAAGTCACTAAGTACAAAAATGCATAATTAGAACTCCCTACAAATGAGTCAACCAAAGTGACTATATCTCCAACTCCCAAAAAAAATCCACCAAAAAATGATCTAGAAACTCCCTCGGGTCGGATGCCTCCAAAAAGCCAAAAATATAGCAATTGAATCTTCTCCAAAAGAGCTCCAAAGTGTTGAAGAAGTCAAGTTTGACCATGTCAAACATTAAGGCACAAGAAAATGATGCCTAAATGATTTCATTCTCTCAAAAAAGGTGAGTAAACACCCCCTATATTCTCTCCCTTGGTCAACCAACTAATTCAAACCCTCCTATATGATTGGCATAAGCATCAAAGCTCAACAAAATACATAAAGGAATTTACAAAGCATGACACTTTATTTTTGCATTTGAAATAACAAATTGATTTAATGATTTATATCAATATCATTTAAACCAAATGCTTTACAATTTTGAATCGATATCATTTAATGAACAAATGCAAAGAATAAGTCTTAAAAGACTCCCTATATACTAGCATTTTACAAAGGGCAAGTCCGAGGAATTAGTTTTGCAAATTTTATTTTTTTTAAAAGGAAAAAGAAATACCATAAACTATATCGGCCTTCATTAGGGTTGAAAACCCTAGAACAAAAGCAATGCCAAAAGATTGAAAGGAATTTCATTTTACCCATAGAGTTTTCTAGGAAGCTCTTGGTTGCAAACATAGGGTTTGTACAAGTATTCCATGGAGGATTTTGATACAAATCTGGCCACACACTCTATGAAGAATTGACCAAATAAGCTTAGGTAAAATCTTAAAAACATTTTCCTATCTTTTTTTCCATTTTATGAAGAAAAAATGCTCGAAATCAAGCTTATTTGAAAAAATAGGATTATATTCCACTTCTCTTTCTTTCTCCTATAGATCATGTGAACTTGGAAGAAAACTAAATTCAAAGAATATGTTGTTTTCTCTATGCATCCTCTTGTTTCACATACTCTGCAAATGATGATTCATTTCGAGCTTGAAAATGCAAAAAATAAGAACAATAACATTTTATGTAAAATGTTCAATGTCCATTATATTTATGCAGACACTCTAGGTTCTTAGCAAAAATGAAAAGACATTTTCCTAATTTCCATGGTTGAGAGCTTCATTTCCTTGCATATAAATATTTAGAGGGTTTTGATTTATGTTCAAATTCTATTGTGTCAATGGGCTTCCATCTCTTTATTTTGCAAGTTCCATGATTTCTGTAGGTATACTTGAGGGTTTGCTTCATCTAAAACCCTACCTTTAAGTCTTGAAGATTGGATTTCTAGGTTCAATCTTTGTTTTCGTTTTGTTCTCCCTTTTGTTATGGAGGCTATCAAGATATAACCCACCTTTTGGGTCTGCATTATAATGAAAAGGTTTTTATTTCCCATCCTTGGAACTTCATTCTTTGTTGATGATCTACATTTTTAATGTCACAGGATCTACAAGCTTTTAGAGTCCTCAACATTCCTTTCACTAGTGTGCACTATGACCATAAAATGACACTTGTGACTGTCATGTTTGAATGATTAATATCTCTACCCTTCTTGCAAACTAGCACTTCTTATATGCATGTCTAAACTACCCTAGCTTGAGCTCTATATTGCCTCCTCTATGTACATGCTACTACTCACCTGCTACCGAACAACCCTCACAGTCATCACAAGCTTGACATGATATGATCACTAGATCTATTGAACCCATAACTGATATATTCTCTAAGCTACTAATAGGGAGCATCTTAAGATCATCAGTATATGAGACAAAGATTTATTTCTAAGATCTAACCATGAGTAGAATAAAATACAATATTCATAATATCAAAAACTAGAACCATTAAATAGGATTTAGTTGAGCTATACAATACATTGATTTTTAGGCCTTTGGTCCATTCTTTATATTCTGCACTTACATATTTTTACACAGTCAACCTTTACGCAGTTTACTTCCATCCTCTGATAATATAGACATGTCAACAAACCTTAAAACTACCCTTGTGTAATTCTTTCTTACAACTATGTAGCTCTTTAGATGTTGTCATGTTTACCATCATGCTATTTTCACAAACTCGCCACTTCTTTTAATCTAGCATCATCCATGGCATTAACTGTCATATTATCCATTTTGAATAGTGTCATCTATATTATGCATCACTATGATAGGTTACTATGTTCTTCATATTGTGAATTGCCTCCTAAAACCATGATGATATGATCCCTTGAATATCTTCATTTCCTTGACATAAGATTGTCAACTAGCTTCTTTATCATAATTTTGCATTTGTTCATGCACAATTTATCAAATTATTGCTTCAATACATTGTCAACTGACTATGCATTATTCAGTGATCATGCTCTCTTTTTCAATAAGGAAAATTGACAATCCATAGGGACACAGCCATAACACTTGATTGTCACAATAACCATATAACTATGTGCAAGCCCCTTTGAAACAACTACCATAAAATCAACTATCCTAATTGATAATGCATGGTTTTATATTCTTCATTCTGATTTATTTTCCTTAATAGAATAAATACCTTTCATTTATGATGGTGAAGTTTGTTAACTTCACTGCCATGGGTGATGAGTACTTATTGAAAACAACAAATTTGATAAGTCAACACTCATGCTCCTCTCAGAAAACAAGAGGGTGGCTTGTTGGGATCAACCCTTGTGGGAGCCCATTTCGCCCCACATGTTGTAACCAGATGAAACAAAACAACAACAAATATTTCACCTATACCTACACAATGAGCAAACATGTTAGATAAAATAGAGCATATGATAGATGTGTTTGATAACTCTCTTGTTTTCCTAGACATCTATAGTATGCAAGCTATCTTAATGCACATGAGGATCAAACTACATGTATATAGATATTTACATATGTATTGACCAGTGATCCTTCATTTCTCTAACAATACTCTTCTCACAAATGCAAGAAACCTAGGACCAACAAGGAGAGCATCAAATGGAGACTGTACAAGTGAGAAAGACTAAAGATGATGCATAACAAGACAACCAAGATTCATCATTCAGGCAATGATGGGTTCGCTCTCTCTATATGTGCATTCTTTCTCTTTTGTATCTAGAAATGTATAGTTTTTTTCCAGTATATGCATTTTAATAGTTAGTTCCATGGCTTGTGTGGAATGCCATACATTTATATTATCAATAAAGACTACTTTTTGAAGAAAATGATTCTTTCTCTTCTCTGTTGTATGCATATGTATAATGTGATGATGTAGTCTTTAGATGTTTTTCTTTATGCATGTGAATATGACATAGCAGGGAATGGATGGACCTTTTTTTTCACTTTATAAAAACATAATCAACTATACCTATTTGAGCTAGGAGCAAAAATAGGTAACAGGGTGAATGGATCCTCCCTAGACCTTTTGACCTAAATTTAAATTATGTTTTTGGTAGTATTTTAATTGTTTCAAATCTATAATTCAATGTTAGCTTGTGATATTTGAATTTTGATAAATTAAGGATACATAACTATAAATACAAGGTTATTTCACTAAGTTTCATCTAGATTTTCATGAGCATTTTGAAGTGAGAAAAAGTATAGCAATTTTGATGATCAAGAGCTTTCAAGAGAAAATATCTCAAATATTTATTGCAGCAATCAAGATCCATCCATCATATTAAAGTCTTCTCGCATCATGCATGTTTTTGGAGCTAACATTGTGATGTAGACCTATTTCAAGATCAAGTTCAAGCATTCAAAGCAAGATTTGAGTGTCAAGATCAACATCCAATTTAGTCATTTAATGAAAATTCAAGACTTCGTAAGATCTCCATTATCAAGGTTTCATGCAAGGGTTTGTTGAGTGGTAACATATTTTTTTTCATTCTTCATTCCCTCTTTCATGCATTATTTCAATTCGAGGTTTGATTACCAAAATGGGGTTTGACCAAGGAAAACCCCCATTCATCTAAAACAAATGTTTTTTCTCTCTTATGTGTGTGATTACAGATTTAGGTTGAAGAAGACATGAAGACCTTTTGAAGTGCAATATTTACAAAGTTATCAAAGTTGCAAAAGTCATCAAAGTTGTTGTCAAATCACAAAATCTAACATATAAATCATATTTTTGACTTTTCGACACTGAAACCTAGACAAATCAGAAGCTTTAGATCTACACCAAAGGCTCCCAAAATATTGTTGCAATGCTTGTACTTGGACCCATTCACCCATGAGTGAATGAGTCTCATATCATCTCCCAAAAAGCACCTTTGGTGAATGGTACACAATTTTTTTCCCTTCTCAGATCTGTATTTTCTTTTCTTGTTTTGCAAATATTGAGCTTAATCTTCAAGTTTCAAGAGTCAGATTGCATTTTGGTGTTGATTTTCTATTTTTTTATTTTTTCTCCCCAAAGTGTTGTTTGACCTTGACCCCCGTCCTTTAAGCATAAGGAAATCTAAAGATTCTCACTTTGGGTTGATTCACCTAAGGGTTGTTAATCAATTCATTGTGGGGATCTCATTTCCTAATGAAATAAAGGAAAGTAGGTCCCTCACACATTTTAAAACAATCAACAACCCTAACCTATTTTTTGTTGTTTCATTCTGGTGAACTCGACTTTTGAGCATCATAACTTGCTGATTTTGGAGTCCATTTTCAAACCTAGATCTAGGTTTTTCATTCATTTTCATTGCATTGCTTTGATTTTCATCTCATTTAGGGTTGTTTACTTGCATTAGTTTGCATCTTATTTAGGGCTTTAGGTTTGCACTTTTACATCCTTCAAAATCTAGAAAATTTAAGAATTTCAGTCATTTTGCATAGTGTTTACATAATATTGCATCATCATTCATTTACATTACAAAATTGAATCAAAATTCCATCTCAAATTAGGTCTTCTTACTTTTCATTTAGTATTATTTTGCACTTGCATTTAGACCTCATTTTATAGAAATATAAAACTACAACTTACTATCTAATACTAGAACCTGAAAACCATAGAAATCATCTCTAAGACTTGCAAATTAACTTTAAAAAATCTTGAAGTGAGACTCATTCACCGAATGAGTCTCCGATTAGGGTTTTTCCTAAATTTATGAACATTAAAATAATTGTTTCAGCCTTTCGTGTTTCTGTAATACCCCTCGTGTTGCTGATACTTTTTTGTGTTGGTTTTGTACTTGGTTTGTAATGGTGATTAGTTCATCAGATTGGTTGTGTGTGGATTCATAGTTTGGTTGGTTTGTTGCACTTGACATTACTTATGATGTTTGATGATACATTATGTTGTGATTATATTATTTGGCTATGCTATAGTTTTCTTTAATAATATATGTGGTGATCTTGTGATTCTATGTTGCTATGGTTTCTGATGTGTTTGCTAGTGAGTCTTCGTGAAAGGATGGAGTGGTATCACTCACTCACGAGTGCCCTGCTACCCCACAATTACCTTTCACAGTGTGTCTGCAATGGAGATTTACATGTTACTTCATGTTTTTTTCTATGTAGGATGCAAGTACTAGACACCGACCCCACCTGCTTGACAGGTTTGAGCGTGTCCCATAAACCCAATGGGTATGATGTTGAAAAGGGAGTTGATAAGGAAGTGTCCCCATCCCAAGTTCGTCACCTCATTGTGAGTCTTATGGTGTCATGGTCTTGACCTTGTCTTTGTTTCAGTATTGGTTGTTGTTGATTATTTATTTGTTTGTGGATAGTTGTTAATTAATTAATATTTATTTTATGTGTGATTATTAATGTTATTTAATTGATATAGTTATTTGAAGGTAATTGTAGTTAAGTTAATTGATTAATTTTTCTTGATTGAGTGAATAGTTTAAATATAAATTTTAGATTCTATTATGTGAATTAGAATTTTAAATTTACATAAGGTAAATGATATTAATTCTTGAATTTTTAAATTAATTAAATAGCATAAATTCTTTATTATTATCAAAAGAAAATAATTAAAAATTAGTTAAATGATAATTAGAAAAGTTACGAGAGTGAGTGGGAATTGAATGCAAAACTCTTATTAAAAAAATATTCTCAGAGAAAATATTGGCCATGACTGTGAAAGGCAAGAAGTCACTTCACAGAGAAATTGGCTGACAATTGTTTTTGGTATTTTTTTTGGGGTTTCTCATTAAAAATTAGGAGGTTTCCAGGAATAAATTTTTTGGGCTCATATTTTGGATCTTGCTGGAAGAGGCAATTTTGTAAAGGGCTTGGAAGTTGAACTTTGAAGGTGAAGCTTTGCTCCAACCCTCATTCCTTCAAGCTTTAGGAAAACAAGTTCCTTTACTATTTATTTAGTTATTCTCTTGTTTTGAAAAGATTGCCTGTACAAATTTTATTTTGTAGAAATTTTATTAATTTTGTAAAAAGTTGAGAAATTGTCTGTACAAGAGGAAATGATTATTTTGTAGAAGCTTTGTTTTAAAAATTGGATAGATTGATGGAAGTTGTCGTGAATTAGTTAAAATCATTTGCAGAAAAGTTTGTTAAAGTTTCTCTATAGAAAATTTTGTTGACGGCTTCTAAAGTTTTTGCCATGATTATTTTACTGCCTATGTAGAAAAATTTATAGTGAAATCAAAGAACTTCGTAAAAGATTATTTTTAAAACCCTCCTAGTAAAATTGGGGAAAACCCCATATCTAGATTGCCAGTAGAAGAATAGGATTTTTTTTTTTCCAAATTAGTTTGTTAACTAAAATAAAATTAAAAAAATTGAAAACCCCTGTGGAAATTTTCTTTACAATTTATGTAGAAAACTTATGTGTAAATAATTTATTTTCTACTGGAAAATCTTGCTAAAATATGTCCAAATGATGCATTTGTATTAATTGTTTTCTATATGAAATATATATATATATAAGTATATATGTGTGTGATTTAGGAAAATGTACTCTGGAAAATATTCTTCCAAGAAAATACTATTTATTTTTTTAATGGTCTATAAGTATTTTTCATACTGTGAAATTGTGAAAAAATAAAAATTAATATTAAATGTGTTGGGGCTACCCCCACCACCGTCACTCCCCATAGGGGAGGCGTTGTTGTGGAGGCAACGCCCAGTGCTGCTTTCCACAGAAGTGACCCCCCCATGGGGTTCCGTTGTGGTCAGCGCTCACACAAGCTTAAAGCCTGCGTATGATTTCATTTTTTTGAAAATAAATTTATTTTAATAAATTCAAACTTATTTAATTAAATTTTATTTAATTTGAATTATATTATATATATTATATATATAAATATATGTATATGTATATATAGATATGTGTATATGGGTGTGAAATATGCAGTGAGTATATGATTAATTTTATCATGTTAATTAAAATGTATGATTTTTATTAATATATATATACATATATATATGCATAATTGTGTGTACACACACACACACACACACACACATATATATATGTATATATATAAATATGAAAATAT
The DNA here is from genome assembly GCA_007258455.2 of Sequoia sempervirens. Taxonomy (NCBI): domain Eukaryota; kingdom Viridiplantae; phylum Streptophyta; class Pinopsida; order Cupressales; family Cupressaceae; genus Sequoia; species Sequoia sempervirens. The sequence goes on along the minus strand of VDFB02252616.1, from coordinate 109,619,064 downwards.
ATTTTTATATATATGTTGATGTAGTGAAAAGTTGGATGATGGATTAAATAGCAAGTTGATTTTATGAGGTGATTATTTTAATTGAAAATAAGCATTATTTATTAAATTAAGATGAATTTTTTTGGTTGAATCAATTATTTATTTTCTTTGACAAAATTGTGTTGTTGAATTATTGTTGAGTCAAGTATGATTTTTGCTTCTTTGGGTTATGGTTTTGTGGGAAAAACTCTTAAATTAGCATATTCTCCTGTAAGAGCTTAAGTTGCTTGTTAGGGACTTCCAAAGGTATGGGGAAGTGATGTTATTATGATCTTTTAATTTGATACTTGTCCCTATTTTGACTATAGTTGTGATCTTGAGTTTACATTTGGGTTGTACCGTTTTTATGGAAGTTGATTTATATGACTTTTGGCAGGATGGTTTTGCCTCGTAGTTGTTCTATTTTGTGGTTTAATGTCTTTGTTGGTACAACCCCTTGGAATTTGATGTTATGTATTGGGTTCTAGGGAGAGTGGCTCTACGTGGGCACCGGTACATAAAGGGGTTGTCAGGATAACCCATGTTAGAGTTAGAGTAATAAGTGATAACCTAATTAATTAATCAGGGGGTGGGTAGTTAAACATTAACAAGATAATTGTGGATACCCCGTCCACCTGTTAGGGATTTCACAGACTAAAGGTGAGCTGAGAAGGTCATGGTTGGCAAGATTGTTGCTTCATCTCCACGAGTGGTTAACGGTTCCACACTAGTCACCCTATGGTGTCGATGCCTAGAGAGGCTGTCAGGATAACCATAGATGGGGGTTGATGCCTAGAGAAAGGCAGTTAGGATAACACATGTAGGACTGTCCGATGACACTCTCCTCTAGTTTTCCCTTGAGTTGTTATTATTGCTAACCTTTGGAAGTGGTCTTTTGATGTTATGTTTCCTTTATGTGTGCTCTAGTTTTTCATGTTCTGGAGTTTAGTCTTGCATATTTGTTTGGATGTTCTTGGTTGGGGATCCTTCCTTATTTACTCCTAGCACGGGGGTGGTCAAGTGGAACGTGCTACATACCCCATTGGATTCCCTGTCTTGTAGTTGTACCTTTTAGTGCAGAGTTTTGTAGAGACAACTTGATCCAAAGTTTATATGTTTCCAAATGTATACTTGTACTTCTACTATATTGTGTATTGATTCGTTACTTCCCCATGTGTTGGGAGGACTTATGATGTAATCTTGAGTAATTTCTCAATGAGATGTACTGGTAGACTGATGTAATGTATAATCACATTATGTAATTCATTCTTGAAACATAATTGTAAATATCATTAATGTTGTGTTATATCTGAGAAAATATGTTCTTTATATTTCCAAGTACAATTTATTACGAATGCATGTATGGTTTATATATGGTTTATTCTTGTCACATTATTTATCCTTAATAAATGTTTAAATGAATATATGTGAATGAATGGGTTACATTAGTAGAATTGATAATTACTTTTATCAACTTTGTTATGCGATAGATTATGCAATGTCACCTATTGTACCCCAAGGGACTTAAGTGTTTAACTTGTAAATGTTAGTTATGTTAATTGCTTTAGTAATCTTAGTGTTTATTCTCTATGTTTTCAAAGAAAAAAATTGTTGCATTTTTAGTTGTCCTTTAGGGTTTGCGCAATGGGGCGTTATAGTTTCTGTATTAGTTTGCTATTTCAGTTTATAGAATTTTTCTTATCTAAAATTGTTCATATTAATCATAATTTTTCAAATTAAGTGCATTGTTTGAATTCAAAATCCCATCTAAAATACATGTCATTTTTAGGCTTTTACATAGCATAATCAGAAAGTATCTTGTTTAAATCTAAAAATTACTGTTACATACCTACATTACACTTTACATTGTAGGGTATTTCATTACATTTTACCTCTTATCCATTTTGGGTGCACCTTGGGTTTATGAAACTTGTATGAGCTTCACAACTTGGTGTCCTATTCCTAATATTGTCATGAGATGTAGTTTGAGAGTCATGTCATCCTGTGATACATCATTTTTCATGGATCTTGGGTTCTCTAACTCTTTCACTCATAGTGTTGACACTAGTCAACCCACTATGGATCATACCCTTAACACTTCATTTACCATGACTTTCCTACCCAATCCTAATGTGATTGATGTTGATGCAATGATTGCTAATGTCCCTCATGAGAACCTTAGAAGAATGGATGAAGAACTTGATAAATTGCAATATTTTGTGAGTTTTGAATGCAATGTTGCTAATGCAGTCCCTATGATAGATAACATGAGGAGAATAATTGAAAATCAATAAGGAATAGAGATTATTTGTAGCTTGGCTCACATTATTGATAAACATGTCCCTACCATAACTAGTTGTGCTCAAGCTTTGGGTTATACTCAAATTCAAGGTGTAATTCCAATTCCTCCTTCCATAACCATAACCTCTATTCTAACATACACTAATCCAATTATTATGAAAAATATACAACCTACTAGTAATGTCAACACTTCCTTAGGTATTTTCACTGGGATTTCCTTTAGCTTTGTGCATTCAAATCTCATATCTCCTAATCTTTCTCCCCTCACAAACTTACAAGTCACTTTCCCTACACATACATATACACCTCCACATTATTCACTCCATCTCACATCATTAACAATGATCTTGTCCTTAACAAACTCTTGCAAAATGTTTCATCTCTCCAACAAAAAAATGCTACATTAAGTCAAAATAAAAATGGCCAACCTTCACAATATGTCAAAATAAATCCCTTTTCCTTGGAGATATTAAGAACACAAATGCCACACTTGGTATAGATATTCCTAGATTTGGAAAATATGGTGGGAAAGGAGATCATGTTAGTCATGTTTCTCCATATACAACCCTATGTAGTGACTTCATTTTTGAGGATAAATTCTTGGATAAACTCTTCCCTAGATCCTTCAAGGACATTGCTTTGGAATGGTTTTGTCCCTTATGGGTGATCCCACAAAGCTAGTTTACAATTTCTGGGAGATTCTAATGTTTGCTAAAATCACATATTTTTAGAAAATATAATGATTTAAGCTTTTAAAAGTTCTATTTAAATCATTCCAATTGAAGAGGGTTTGATCAAAATACCTTAAATCAAACCCCCTTGGATAGAACCCTGCTAGTTTTAAACCATACCTATAATGGAGTCTCCTTTACACCTATCAAAATGTTGATAAAAAACCACTCTTGATTTATCTTTTTGGGGATCAAATGAATTCATTTAAAATGTATTTTTTGTAAGTATGTAGTCCTTATTATAAGCTTCCTAAAAGTATAATTTTTAAATAAATTTAATTTTATTATTATATTTATTTTTATTTCTTGTGAATGTTTTTCACCAAAAATCAAGCTCTATGTTCTACACATGTGGAAAAATAGAGATATAAAAAAAATTAAAAATGGAGTGCACCAGATATTGGTCCTTGATCCAAAAAAAAACAATCGATACATACAAAAAAAATTATGTGTTATACAACCTATGTCTTGAATTGTAATTGGTTTGACTTGAAACTTGATTAAGGAAAAAATATTCAATAAAACACTATGAAACCAATTGGAAGCACTAGATATCATAGTTACAAATCTAAATTAAAAAAAATAGAATTTTATCCTTCATGGAAAAAAATTGTGTTATACTGTGGCGTCACTCCTTAAAAATGGTGTTTACTAAAAAAACTAGTTTTTGAAGGAGATGGAAAAAGAAGTGCAATTTGATTCCAAAATTTTGAAAAAAATATATTTAGAATCTATAGACAAAATTTCACAAATCACTAGTTTTCATCATCTTCAAATTCCTCACAATTAGCCACCATAAAAGCCCGAAAGTGAAGATTTAGTTAGAAAAATTAGTTTGGTGCCCAGTTTGGCCAAAATTGTAAACCAGTATTGTGGGATCACCCTTACCAAATAAATCAATATATTTATTCAATTAACTTATTGATGCCTTCTACAATCACTTCCAAATACATATGGATCCTAAGATGACCTTGGCTGATTTAATGACATGCAACCAAAAGGATGATGAAAAGGTAACTGATGTCATAGCACGATACTGATTACTCTACTCACAAATAAACATTAAAATTTGTTATAATGACCTTCAAAGAATGTTTATTTCTAATTTGAAAAACAATGTCCAAACTAAGCTTGAGATGTTGAAATTTCCCTCATTCACATAATTGTGTACTTCCCTCCATGATTATGAAAATTCGGTTAGTAGTCGTGAAGTGATTTAACTCCCTCTAGCCATCCTAAAAAATATGAATCCACATCTCATAACAACTATCAACCATTCAAGAAATAAAATAAGGGATTTTTGTACAACTTAATCCCCGTCAACCAAGTCAACATGTTGATAACCAAGTGGTTGCTATAAAGATAAAAAAATCCATACACATTTATTGATAGAAATAGACAATTCACCTATGTATCTGATACCCTTCATAATATCATGTTGCAGGTCTTAAACTAGAAACTAATTTCCTTACCTATTGTTAGAGATCCTAATCCTACTAAGCCTTTACCTCCTAACTATCTAGACAAAATTCTTATTACCATTTTCATCGACAAAATGTACATGATAAAGAATACTACAAGTGTCTTAAACATCTTGTACAAGACCTTATTGATTCTAATCATATTCAAATTAGTGGTGTTAATGATCAAGATAATATGTTTGTAGCCCCTCATAATCAAAATTTTCAAATATTTACTAATCCTATGCCAAATCATGGAATTTTCTTTGTCAAAGCTAGTGAAATAAAGAATGATGTGATGAATGTTGACACGAATGATGAAATCATGAAGAACACCAAAAATATGATTGGACTTATTAAATTTCAACATTGTAAGGACCTAACTAAAATGTTGCACTTGACATTGCTTTCTCACAACATGACATAATTAAACATACACCCGATGGTCCTCTTTACATAGCTAGAAGAATCAATGAAAGGCCTACTAATGGGATATTAGTTGATCTCATTTGTGTAGACAATCCACAATAATTGAAGAATTCCTATTTATGCATGAGCTTTATCAAGATACTTATGAAAAATTGAAATCATGGATCAAAACACATAATGGTTTTGCTTGCCCTATGACAGCTTCAATAACTCTTCCTCTAAAAGTTGGGCTGAAACAACTACATGTCTCATTTTCCATCATCCCATCGTCGAACCAATTTCATGTGAAGTTAGGCTACCCATGGCTTCACTCCATGAATGTTGTCCCATCAGTTATGCATAAATTCTTAGAGTTTCCATTTGAAAATGAGATCTTTACTGTGCATCATAGTGGCTTTAATCATGTGTCTTCTCGTGGGAATTTCTTATTGAATTTATTTTGGCCTGTACATATGGAACCTATTAGCCCTTGTGAGGAATTATTTTTCAAATATTATCATAAGTTTAAGGCAAAGGACATAGTAGAATTATCCCTTAGCAATATGCCTCAACCCACGATTGAGCCTCCTATCGTTGATGAGACTATGATTGAACCAAAATCTCTTCCAAGTAACCAAAACCATAACATGAAAAATCCTCCACCCATTTCCTATAAGAGACCATGAGATAACCAAATAAGTCTCATTGTTCCTCCTTATTTAAATTAAACAAGTTTGCAAAGATAAAGAGAAAGTGGTTGAACAACCTCCCATGGTTCCTTTTGTTCCTCCCTTAAGGGAAGAAAAGAAACCTATGCTTCATAAACCTACTCCTACATAATCACAACTTGAAAATCAAACGAAAAGGAACTAAAATGCTAGAAAGGGTAGGCATAAACATTGTGCTATTTCTCATTTTTTATAAGAAAAAGAAGAAAAGAACAACATATAAAATCAAAATCCAAACTTACCCCAAGCATTGCATGATGATTCTCTACCTTCATTGAAATAAGAACATCCTAAATATTGAACACAACAAGAACAAGCACCTTTTATGGATACTATCATTAGACCTTCTATTGTGATTAAGTTGGATGATGATAATGAAATTGCAAAAATTGATGAGGAAGTGCATAAAGAGTTACATTTATTGTTTCTCTCTTCCATGTATGTCCAGGATCATGATGGGCCAAAAAGTGGCAATATGATGGGTATATGGCTAACGACTTTTTTTTTACCCAAAATTGATGAAACGAAAAGGGTTTTTAAAGGAGATTCTCATTTTCCACCAATATAAATTATTCTTTACTTTGAATTTAATAAGTAATTATTATTCATTTTCTATTTGAATTATGACTAAAGTCTTAATTGATAGGTTGATTGAAAAACATCTATAGCTTTCAAATGGTATCACATTTTTTGAATCCAAAACATGCGTCACATTCTATGCTTCGCATACTATAGGATTAAAAAATGAAAAATTGAATTTCATAAATTTTGACCAAGTTAAGGTGGTCAAACATACGAGGTTTATATATTTTTTAAAATTTGTAATAAAAAATCATAATTAATTATTTACTTGGAAAAAATTATAAAATAATATGCATCACATCAGGGCATGAGTCCTCTACTTATATCTAAAATCTTATAAAAATATTATCATTTTATTCTAGTTAGGGTGGTCGACAGGGCAACTACTTATTTTTCCCCAAAATTTAAGTACTATTGCATTGAAATTTCAAATTTTAACAAATAAATTTTATTTTTTTTAAAAAAACCTAGTAGTTTAGAAACTACATTCAATTTTCTATAGATTCTATTCTTACATATTTTTGAAATAATATAGATAACTTATTAAAAAAATTATGTCAAGTTGTCTAACTATGATTTTTTTGAATTTTTTGCCACTTAAGGGCCTATTTTTTCCATGATGATCCTGCATATACCCTTCCATGAGCTTAAATAATAACAATCGTGATGATCCTCCTACAAAAAGTGATTCACCACATGCTAAACTTGGTGATTGTCCTAGTTTGGCACCTGATGTTGTCCCTTTGGCTAATTTTTTGCCTTCCACATATGATGAACACTATTGGGATGCAAATGACCTACTATAGGTCGATTTGCATGTACCTTACTAATCTTATCTTTTTTCTCTTTTTCATGTTCTTTTTGTGATGGCATGTGTGTAATGTGATCCCTCGTATCATTTTGTTTGATGCATCTTCATGTTCATTCCTCTATTTTTACCTACATTCTTCTATAGGTCATAAGCATTTATCCTTTTTTTTGTCTTGTGTTTTCCTTTTGGGTATGACACAAGGTGTCAAGACATTTAGGTCTCTTCCATGTTAACCCAAAAGGATTTTCTTTATTTTTTCTCTCTATGTGTCATTCTTCTTATTCCATGAGTTATTTGGGGAAGGATGGCATTTCCAAGCTCTATAATATCATTGTAGCAAAGACATACGGTGACCCTAAATCCATGGATCTCTTATGTGTGATTTTGGGATTTCATTTTGGGGGCAACCCCTTTTTTATGACATAGCTTCATTTGGAAACATATGACTTGGCATATGGCTTTCCAAATAAGCTCTCAAGTCCTAGATTTATTGTTATAATTTATCATTTGCTACTTTAAATTAATTTCTCACAACACGTGGTGTTAGAAATTTCTTTAAAGTGGGGGCATACCTTGAAATTATCATTTTTGAGATATTGGACTATATTCCTTTTGTTTCATTGCCTGGTCTTCTTGCTTCTTCTAATGTATCTTCTTCTTGGTGGTGTCATTTGTTTTGATGTCCTCCAAGAGTGTGACCTTTCTTGGCATACAACTTTCCTCTTAGTGGTGATGCATTCCCTAAGTTGTGTATCTTTTATCCTAGACTTGTCCTCTCTTGGAGATATTAAGCACGATGTTCCCTAAGAGGAGACCATACATGAACTAAGAAAAATCCCTTTGAATATTTCTTATCCTATATTGCATTTTTTTCATAAGTGTTTAGCATAATGCAACTTCCTAACATTATGAAGCTCAAAGTTTCAACCCTTTTTCATGGCCACCAAGCATAACACACTTTGATTTCCTTTGGCGCCTTGTTTGTTCATAAGTGTTTAGGATAACGCAGCTTGCTAAGCCTTATGAAGCTTGAAGTTCATATTGTGTGGTGCCTTACTAAAGTTACCAAAGGTAAAAATTTGGTATGGTATGGGATCCTAATAAGATTCTTGCATTTGCCACCCTTGGGGGCTCACCTAGTGGACAATGGATTTAACTAGCCCATGTGAGTGTACATTGTTGTTTTCATAGTGGACAACGAGTTTCACTTGTAAATTTTTTTTGGACAAACAATTGAGGCATGTTCCACATTACACTGGAAAGTTGAGGCTTGAACCATCTCTTTTCCATCTCCTTTTTCTCCATTTTTTAGTCTTTGGCATTATATGATTGAGTATCCTGTCATTGTTGCATACATCTATATGTTTAACTTAGGCATGTGTCTCCTTGTGCCTTTGTTGGTTTTTCCATGAGATCTTAGATCTTTGAGGCCCAATAATCTTGATCTTTTTTTTATTGTCTTTCCAACAAATGTACAATTAGAACTCTCTTCATTATCAACAAGTTTAGTGTGAGTTTAATGCAAGGTCATCCTCAAACTAAGTGGGGGCTAAATATAGTGTACAAAAATGTAACCTTGGGTGAAGCCACATAAGTGGTTTACACTTTTGAAGAGGAAGGAAATTTGAGAAAAAAATGACCCCATGGCAAAAAAGTTGGTTTTAGGGGTTTGCATGAACCTACATGTTCGACCGAACCATAAAGGGGTTCGACCGAAGTAGGGTTCGAGCGAACCCATTAACTATTGGGCCCACATTTCCCGCCCAAAAAATAAAGGAAATGTGCATATTAGTGGGGGTTCGCATGAACTAGGGTTCGAATGAACCCTAGTTCGCTAGAACCCCCTCGGGGTTCAAGAATCCCTCAAGTTCGCTAGGAACCCCCTGCTCTAGCTAACTCCTTTTCCCTAATTTTTAATGTGTTCACACAAAAACTCCAAAAATTTTACGCTTCAAGCTCCTATTGGGGATGAAAATGGGGAATATTTAGAAACCAAAACTTAGAATCGAAAGTAGCCTTCGTAATCCAGATATCCAAATGAATATAATTTTAGGCATATTTTATGACATTCATCTATTTTTAAGTTTTATTAAATATAGGTTTTTCATCGAAAACAAAAATATATGTTCTGCACAAGTGGAAAAATAGAAGATTATAAAAAAAAAAATTTAAAAATATGAGTGCACCAGATATTGAAGTCCTTGATCCAACAAAAAAAAAAGAGAAGAGTTTTGATACATACAGTAAAAGTTATGCAAGCAAGTATAATGGCCGCTGGCTTATGTCCGAATTGTCATTTGATTGATCTCTGAAACTTGATTAAAGAAAATATTCAATAAAAAAACTATCTGAACTGGGCGTGGAAGCACTAGATATCAGAGTTAGAAATCTAAATTGAAAGAATTGGAATTTTATCCTTCATGGAAAAAGCGCATTATACGCAGGTGGTCACTTTAAAATGTTGTTTTTGAAAACCAATTTTTGTGGGGAGATGGAAAAGAAGTGCAAATCTGATTCCAAAAATTGAAAAAATATTTTTAGAATCTACGTGACAAAATGTGACAAGACTCTAGTTTTACATCATCTTCTTAAATTTTACTAGCGACCACTATAGGTGCCCAAATGTGGAGATTTCGTGTTAAAAAAAATATCAAGGTCCGGGGCTTAGGCCAAAAGTGTAAACCACTATTGTGGGATCACCCCCTTACATTTTCTCACTTGTTTGGCCCTCCTATTTAAAATAAAATTAATAATTCTTAATTTAGTGTTGTTAAATGCAACTCTTTACATTTACACACTTATTTGGGCCTCTTTAATTAATTGAGCTAATTATTCTTAATTATCCTTTTAATTCATTTATGATCATAATAAATTATATTTTTCAAAGGGAAACCTGACAATACTAATGCCTAAACATAACACTTCCTTACATTGAGCAATGTGTGTTTCAAGAATAGGATTCTGGGGACCCATTCACCCATACAGTGAATGGGTCCTCCCTAGACCTTTGGACCTAAATTTAAATTATGTTTTTGGCAGTATTTTAATTTTTTCAAATCTATAATTCAATGTCGGCTTGTGAAATTTGAATTTCGGGAAATTAAGGATACATACCTATAAATACAAGGGTATTTCACTAAGTTTCACCTAGAATTTCATGAGCATTTTGAAGTGAGAAAAAGTATAGCAATGTTGATGATCAAGAGCATTTAAGATAAAATATATCAAAGATTTATTGCAGCAATCAAGATCCATCCATCATGTTAAAGTCTTCTTGCATCACACATGTTTTTGGAGCTAACATTGTGATGTAGGTCTCAAGATCAAGTTTAAGCATTCAAAGCAACATTTGAAAGTGTCAAGATCCACATCCAATTAAAACATTTCATGCAAGTTATAGACCTCCTAAGATCTCCATTATTAAGGTTTCATACAAGGGTTTGTTGTCTGGTAACATAGCTTTTTTCATTCTTCATTCCCTCTTTCATGCATTATTTCAATTTAAGATTTGATTACCAAAATGGGGTTTGACCAAGGCAAACCCCCATTCACCCAAAAGAAACATTTTTCTCTCTTGTGTGTGATATTTCAGATTTAGGTTGAAGAAGACTTGAAGACCTTTTGAAGTGTAAGATTTACAAAGTTGCAAAAGTTGCAAAAGTCATTAAAGTTGTTATCAAATCATGGAATCTAAACTATAGATCAGATTTTTGACTTTCGAACACTGAACCTAGACAAATCAGAAGCTTCAAATTTGCACTAGAGGCTCCTAAAAGATTGTTGCAATCCCTATACTTTGACTCATTTTCCCATGGGAAAATGAGTCTTGGATCATCTTCCAAAATAAACTTTTGGTGATTGGTACACAATTTTCTTCCCTTATCAGATCTACATTCTATTTTTTGGTTTTGCAAATATTGAGCTTCATCTTCAAGTTTCAAGTGTTAGATTACATTTTGGTGTTGACTTTCTATTTTTAGTTTTTCTTCCCAAAGTGTTGTTTGACCTTGACCCTTGCCCTTCAAGCATAAGGAAATCTAAAGATTCTCACTTTGGTTGATTCACCTAAGGGTTGTCAATAAATTCATTGTGGGAATCTCATTTCCTAATGAAACAAAGGAAAATAGGTCCCTCACACATTTTCAAACAATCAACAATCCCCAACCTATTTTCATTTGTTTTAGATACACTCCAAGGGCCTTACACTATAGTAAAATGTAGAAGAAATTAATTATTTTTTTTACATACGAAATCTAGATCTCCTCATAAATTCTTGAATGTTATCACTCCTTTTGAATCTTGGATAGAAGAGAAATCATCAGTTGAGTTCTTCAAGGTCTTTGGGTCTCTAGCTATGACATTAATACCTCAATAGCATCACAAGGTCATGTATCCTCAATCCAAACCATATATCTTTGTAGGTTATCTCAATAGTGTGCAAGGATATTGACTACTCCACCCAACCACACATGAGTTGTTCATTAAGAGGTGTTAAGTTTTAGGAGGGTCTTACTAACTCTACACATGAAATTTCTCCTTCTATTGTAGATTCAATTAGTTTTTATGATTTCTTTGATAAATTTTATCATCCATAATAGGTTCATGAGATAGAATCTTCTTCTTATTCCAATTATAGCAATGAGGATAGTGATGGGGATCCTCCTTCATCCACTTAATCACATTCCTTGGAGGATATTATTCTAGTACCTAACTCACACACATGTCACCCTCTTTGGGTTAGAAAGACTCTTAATAGTGTAGGTACTTAGGTAGGAAATCCAACATATTGTAGACATATGTGGTTAGACTATTAGATTGGACCACATTATTTCAATGATTCCACCTTTGATCCACAAATATTTTGAGAGGTATCAGGAATAGTCAAGTGGGATAGGGATATGTAGGATGAATGTGCTTCCTTCCTCTAAAATTACACTTGGGATTTTACTTCACTTCCTAAAGGAAAGAAGATGGTTCAATGTAAGTGGTTTTATTAAGCCAAATTACTACAGATGGGCCAATTGAAAAATACGAGGCTCGATTAGTTTCCAAGGGCTTTTCATAGTTTATTAGTATTCAATACATAGAGATGTTTACACCTATGGTGAAGATGAATTTTATTTGACTCACACTTCCTATTGCCACAATACATGTGGAAAGGATCAGATGGATTGAAGAGTGATTTTATTTATGGATACCTTGAGGAGGAGATTGACATGGAACAACCACAAGGGATTATTCAAGATTCCTCTTTAGTGTGTAGACTTAGTAAATCTATTTATGACCTCAAACAAGCCCTATGGCTTGGTACACCAAGTTGAAATCCTTCATTCTAGCTTCTATTTTCACTTGAATCCATTCAAATCCTAATATGTAATTCTTATGATAGGATGATTCATTATGGGTATGTGCAAGATCATGATGGGCCAAAAGTGGCAATATAATGGTATGTGTAGGGTATGTGGTCAATTTTAATTTTTTAACCCAAAATTGATGAAATGAAAAGGGTTTTTAAAGGACTCAGCTTTACACCAAAATAAATTATGCTTTACTTTGAATTTAATAAAAAATTATTATTCATTTTCTATTTGAATTATGATTAAAGCCCTGATTGATAGGCTAATTGAAAACATCTATAGCTACAAACGTATCACATTTTTGAATCAAACATGCCACATTATATGCTTTGCATACTATAGGATTAAAAAAAAAAAAAAATGCGAAGTTTTACCCTCAAGTTAAGGTGGTTAGACAATTTTTTATATTTTTAAAAAGTTGTAATAAAAATTTATAATTAATTATTTACTTGGAAAAATATTACAAAAAAATATGCATCACATCGAGACATGAGTCCTCTACTTATATCTAAAATATTATAAAAACATAGTATCATTTTATTGTGGTTAGGTGGTCACACAAATATCTACTTATTTTATCCCTGAAATTTAAGTACTACTGCATTGAAATTCTTGAATTTTCACCAAATAGTTTTTTTTTTTAAATAAACCTAGTAGTTTAGAAACTACATTCAATTTGCTACAGATTCTATTCTTACATATTTTTGAAATAATATAGATAACTTATTCAAATTTTTACGTCAAGTTGCCTAACTCTAATTTTTTAAAAATTTTCGCCACTTAAGGGACTATTTCTTCCATGATGATCTTGCACATACCCTTATTGATAATGATACTTTATGATGATGTTCTACTAATCACATGGATCTCTTCATTTGTTATTGTAACACTAAATTTAACTCTCCATAATAGATTTGACATGACTGACTTGGATTTATTATATTGCTTCCTTTACATTGAGATTTATAGTGTGATACAAGGATCACTCTCTCTTAGTGCAAGTACACCATTGATCTCCTTGCTTGATTTTATGTGACTAACTATAATTCATCTCTAACTCCCTTTCTCTTTGGATTCAAGATTGAGGCTGATAGTACTACACCATTGTTTGATGCTACCTTGTATCACCACATTGTTGATAGTCTCATTTATTTGATCCATACTAGGATTGACATTTCATATGATATCAACATGGTTTCAAGATTTATGCAAAAGCATCATTAGTTGCATTAGAAAGAAACTAAGAGGATCGTCTACTATCTTCAAGGAACTCTCATATTTGGGATCCAATGTAGAGTTGGCACAAAGGTTTATTTGGTTGGATACATAGATGAGGATTGGGCTAGTGATTCTTAGAATCACGAGTCCACTTTAGGCTACGATTTCTCACTTGGTTTTGGTCCTATTAGTTGGGATAGAAAAAAAATGATCTATTTCTTTATCCTTCATAGAGGTTGATTATTAGGGATTTTTTATTGCAACCATTGAGGTTGTTTAGCTTTAGAGTATTCTCAAAAAGTTTGGTATTTGATTTAGACAAACTACAACCATTTATTATTGTAAATTTTAGAGTACTATTTAAATATATAGGAATCTAGTTGAACACCAGTGAAAAAACATATTGAGATTCATATTCATTTCATTCAAGAGCTCATTCATGGTCAAATCATTGAATTAGTATTTTACCAGTCTTTAGAGCATGTTGGTGACATCTTTACCAAGAATTTTATTAAGAGAAAGTTCACTCATTTACGAGCTCTTCTTAGGGTACAATCCACTTCAACAACAATATCGTCCTTGGTGGGGGGCTTCTATTCATCTTATTTTTCCCTCATTTGGGGGAAAGTTTATTTTCCATAGTTTTTTCTCCTCTTTATATAATTTTTTCCTTTGTTCTTGGGTACCTTAGTAGGCCTAGTTGCTAGGACCTAGTTTTTTTACCCAACTAATCTATTCTTAAAGGAGGGTTGCTAGTGTGAATAATTTTACCTTGCAGTTTCATTTACTCACATAGGTTGTTAACCTTTCTTAGTTGGATTTATTTTTTAAATATTTTCTTGGTAAGTTGGGGTTAAGTAGAAACTAACTCCTAACTACCTCTAATTTATTGAGAAATTTGAACAAACCTTTCCTCCAAATATGGAATTTTGTTTGTTCATTTCTCTATGTATTCACCTCTTATCCTTAATGAAAACATATCATTTTCAACTTGCATTTTCACGTATTTAGTTGTTCTTTCGATACTAGCATTTTTTAGTTTCCCTAGTTCCATTTTCACAACATACCACACTGGCTTAAGGAGTCCTATAATTTGTGCAACATGAAATTAAAATTCACTTAAATAACTAATGTTATTAATAGTATCGTTGGTCCTAGTAAGGTTCATGTTTAGAGACACATTGATTTTTTATATGTACATCTTGCTGCACATAAAAAGGTGATTATTTGCATGCTTCATAATAATGTATCTATTTTCAAGCAAAATGTAAAGGATAAATTATTCAATATTGGACACATGATCCTTGTCCTATGATGCATAGGATTTATATTATATTTTTTATCAACATAAGCTCACTACATCAACCTTCACTACAAAGAGGTAAATCTGTAACACCCCGTCGTGCAAACCCCAAAGGACAACTAACTACACAACAATTTTTTTTTTAAAACATAAAGTAAAAGTACTTTGTTATCAATTGCAACCAACATAATTACAAATACATACTAAACTCCTAAGTCCCTTGGGGTACACGAAGAGACATTACGTTGACTACCCATTAACAAACTTAACTAGTCTAACATTCATTTCCATGGATATGAGTTGTCATATAAAAGTGATAAATGTTGAGCATTAAAATAAGAATGAACCACATAGATGCTAAACAAGATTACATAACCAATAAAACTTGGGAACAATGAGAACTATTTTACTCAACATAGCAACATCAAATATGATTACATCCGTAAATAATGTTTTGAATTACAAAGTGTGTTATAACAATACATCATGTTACAAACTAAATACTAATAACCATTTATCCAAGTTACAAGATACATTATCCCAACACATGAGCAAGTTACAATACAATTTACAAGATTTGAATAAAGTACAAATGTATACATCTGAAGGAACATAAATCTAGAACAAATTGTCACCACAATATTTGCACTGAAGGTACGACTGTTGAATGGGAAACCCAATGGGGTGCAAAGCACGTTCCACCTGACCACCCCTGTGCTAGGAGTAGTTAAGAAAGGATTCCCAACCAAGATGTCAAAAGTAACACATATGACTCAACACCAAACATGGAAAAGAATTCATACACAAAGGAAATGTGACAACAAAAGTCTACTAACATAACATAACAACAAATGACTCCAAGTCAAAACAATAAATTACTTCCAGAGGATTTCAGTTAAAACGACTAAGGGGAAGGCTAGAGGAGAGTATCATCGCATGGCCTTCATGGATTATCCTGACATCCTATCACAAGGTGCCGCCTCCATCTATGGTTATCCTGACTGCCTATTTCAAGGTGTCGCCCCATAGGGTGGCTCATGCGGAATCGTGCATTACTCGTGGAAACGAGATCATGATTATGCCAACCACGGCCTTCTTGACCACCTTTAGTCTTTGGAAGCCCTAACAGGTGAGCGAGGTATCTATCTTTATCTTTTAATGCTTAACTACCCAACCCCTAATTAATTAGTTAGGTTTTCACCTTTTACTCTAACTCTACCGTGGGTTATCCTAACAGCCCCTTTGTGCGTCGGCGCCCACAGAGAGCCAGTCTCCCTAGAATTCCCTAACATACCACAAAACAAGGAATAGTACTCTCATGTACTCAAAACAATATAACACAAGGTTTCAACCATAAGAAAATGGAATCAAGATTATAATAAAGAAGCCACAACACTTAAACACTCAACTCTAAAACCTCTAGAAGCTAGACAAAAACATATCCCTTATGGAAAGAAATCTAACACAAAAGTCTACACAAGATTATAATTCTGTCACAAGAAAACTCAAGAATAGCGTATTGTTCAACATCAAGGTTTTTTTAAGGGCACCTATTTATTTCACTTAAAACAAACACAAAGAAATCACGCTTGGTATGAAATCCATCATAAGAGTGATTTAACAATAAACTCAATGTATTATAATAAATTAAAGAGATCACTCGAAAAATTCTGGTAAAAATATTTCTTCTGATTAATTTAACAATTCATCTATCACTACAATTAACTTCCACAATTCCTCTAACCTACACAAATATTTATATATAAATATATTTAATCCAATAAATCATTAAATATACCTGTTTAAAAATATGCTTTAATTTATTTAATTATAATTTATATATTCATATATATTTATACACATATATATTTATACACATATTTATTTATATATATATATATATTAATTATTAATATTATAAATCCAAACCAAATTATAAGAAATTGAAATTTTAAATAAAACAATTTTTTTAAATATCAATGCATTTTCCTGAATAAAGCAATCCCCACTTGGAGGCTGCGTACAGCAGTCCTTGGACTGCTGCGTAGGAGTCCACGGACCACTATGCACAGTCCTGTGGGCCGCGCAGGGGTGGGGTACGGCTGTAGCCGTCCCCTCCCATAAATAATATGAATTCTATTCTATTTTTTTTTATAATTTTTTTTTAAGAAATTTCTTTTTTGAATTTTGGTGCTATTAAATAAAAACATATATATATATATATATATATTTATAATTTTTGATGAATTTCGAGTATGAAATTTCGTCAGTCTTATATATATATATATATATATATATATATATATATTAAATTCTTTTTCCAAAAGAAATAAAGGAAGTTAATTCATTATTTCCGTACTGACGGAATACAAATCAATTTTACAGGTGACAGAAAAATTATAAAATACAATTTACACTAAAGCATATATATATATCTATATATAATTATATATTTTAATTTAAATTTCACAACCAGAAGAATACAGAGGAACAACAATTCCACCGAAACGAAAAGAAATAATTGGAAACTTAATTTTAATTTTCAAAGTGATAAAATACAGAGAAAATGAAACACCATAATTATCCACAGGCAATAAGAAGTTTTGCACAGTAGTTCTTCTAGTTTTCCTATGTTTACTCCCATTTTTCCTTGCACAAAAATCCTCTAAATTTCCTCTGTTCAACAGCGGGGTTTTGGACTAAAATCTACAAAGGCAACACCAGTTTTAACGACAACAGCCAGGAATAAGGTTTTCTACAGAAAAATTTTAATTTCCTCAAAGAAAGTAGGCAATTCTTCTTATACACCAGAAGAAAACATTTTACAAAGAAAACAAATTAAATACAGTGAAATACCTGTTTCCTGTAGGCTGTAGAAGTAAGAGTTGTACCAAACTTTGCCACAGTAGCCTGCAGCTTTAAAACTCCTCCCAAAAGCTTCACCTCCAGCCAACAAGAAAATCTTCTGGAACCCCTGCAGCTTATTCCAAATTCTTACAAATATTCCCCAAAAACCCAAATTCTACACCCAGCTTTCTTTCCCACTATCCTCTGCCAAAGTTTTCCCGTGAAGAGCTTCTGTTACCCATGCCTCTTTTTCTTCCAGGAATAATTTCCCCAACAGAATACATTCATTCCTCCACTACTCCCATACAAATCCCATAAAATAAAATTTTATAATTTTAAATCAAATTTATTCATTTATATATTTCTTTATTTTATTTATCTTATTTCTAACAATAATAATAATATAACTTAGAATCTATTTCGATTAACACAAAAATACAATGGCAAATTAACATTCAAGACAATAATGAAGCAACATAAACATTTATTTAAATAATCCTTTTAAACCACAATATTGCTTAATCAATTTAAATATAGTTAACTTTAACAACTCTTAAAAAAATTAATTAAGTCACACTTAACAAAATTTAATTAAATCACAACTAAACATTAATCAACACTAATACATTCCCATTCAAAGACACATAAAACAAAGACAACCGAAGACTCACAGTAGATAGACTTGGGACGGGAATTCTTTCCTAACCACTCATTTTTTCAACATCAATCCCATTGAGTTTATTTTGATGCTCGCCCTATCTTGCCAAAGCAGGTCGAATCGAGACTTACTACCTGCATCCTGCATAGAAACAAATGTCATGAAGCATGTAAATCTCTATAGAAAACACACCGTGAAAGGTAATCGCAGGGTGATAGGGCACTTGCAAGCAAGTGATGTCACTCCGTCCTTTCACCAAGACTCACAAATAAACACACCAAACAATATAACAACATAAAACTCGCAACATCATCATATATATATTATTAAAGAACACCACAAAAATTCATATAGCATAATCACCATAAAAAATATCATCTAACAACATATGTAAAATCTAATGCAACTAATCAACCAAGCCACAAATCCATGCACAACCAAAATGGTGAACTGATCACCCTCACAACCAAGTACAAGATCTTTCCATAAGAGTAACAACAACATGAGGGGTATCACATCCTCCCCCCCTAGAATATGGCTTACTCCTGGAAGCCACTAAATAAGTGTGGATAGGCCTCTCTAATGCGGGATGCATCCTCCCATGTCGTTGAAGTCTCATCATTCGGGTCCCATTAAACCCGCACCTATTCAATATCTCTGCCCTTGAGGGCGAGTCTCC
>VDFB02252616.1:109523017-109599863 GCA_007258455.2 Sequoia sempervirens | reverse complement strand
TCAAAAGATCACCACATATATTATTAAGAAAACTATAGCATAGCCAAATAATATAATCACAACATAATGTATCATCAAACATCATAAGTAATGTCAGCGCAACAAACCAACCAAACCATATGAATCCACACACAACCAACTGATGAACTAATCACCATTACAAAACTGTAATAAAACTAACACAAAGAGTTCAACAACACGAGGGTATTATAGAAACATGAAAGGCTGAAACAATTATTTTATCAAGTTCATAAATTTAGGAAAAACTCCATCGGTTGACTCATTCTAAGAATGAGTCTCACTTCAAGATTTTTTAAAGTTAATTTGCAAGTCCTAGAGATGATTTCTACGGTTTTTAGGTTCTAGTATTAGATAGTAAGTTGTAGTTTTATATTTCTATAAAATGAGGTCTAAATGCAAGTGCAAAATAATACTAAACGAAAACCAAGAAGACCTAATTTGAGATGGAATTTTGATTCAATTTTGTAATGTAAATGAATGATGATGCAATATTATGTAAACACTATGCAAAATGATTGAAATTCTTAAATTTTCTAGATTTTGAAGGATGTAAAAGTGCAAACCTAAAACCCTAAATAAGATGCAAACTAATGCAAGTAAACAACCCTAAATGAGATGAAAATAAATGAAATGCAATGAAAATGAATGAAAAACCTAGATCTAGGGTTGAAAATGAACTCCAAAATCAGCAAGTTATGATGCTCAAAAGTCGAGTTCACCAAAATGAAACAACAAAAAATAGGTTGGGGTTGTTGATTGTTTTATAATGTGTGAGGGACCTACTTTCCTTTATTTCATTAGGAAATGAGATCCCCACAATGAATTGATTAACAACCCTTAGGTGAATCAACCCAAAGTGAGAATATTTAGACTTCCATATGCTTAAAGGACGGGGGTCAAGGTCAAACAACACTTTGGGGAGAAAAAAAAAACATAGAAAATCAACACCAAAATGCAATCTAGCTCTTGAAACTTGAAGATTAAGCTCAATATTTGCAAAACAAGAAAAGAAAATACAGATCTGAGAAGGGAAAAAAATTGTGTACCATTCACCAAAAGTGCTTTCTGGGAGATGATATGAGACTCATTCACCCATGGGTGAATGGGTCCAAGTACAAGCATTGCAACAATATTTTGGGAGCCTCTGGTGTAGATCTAAAGATTTTGATTTGTCTAGGTTTCAGTGTCGAAAAGTCAAAAATCTAATTTGTATGTTAGATTTTGTGATTTGACAACTTTGGTGACTTTTGCAACTTTGATAACTTTGTAAATATTGCACTTCAAAAGGTCTTCATGTCTTCTTCAACCTAAATCTGTAATCACACACACAAGAGAGAAAAAAAAATTGTTTTAGGTGAATGGGGGTTTTCCTTGGTCAAACCCCATTTTGGTAATCAAACCTTGAATTGAAATAATGCATGAAAGAGGGAATGAAGAATGAACAAAACTATGTTACCACTCAACAAACCCTTGCATGAAACCTTGATAATGGAGATCTTAGGAAGTCTTGAATTTTCATTAAATGACTAAATTGGATGTTGATCTTGACACTCGAATCTTGCTTTGAATGCTTGAACTTGATCTTGAAACAGGTCTACATCATAATGTTAGCTCCAAAAACATGCATGATGCGAGAAGACTTTAATATGATGGATGGATCTTGATTGCTGCAATAAATATTTGATATATTTTCTATTGAAAGCTCTTGATCATAAAAATTGCTATACTTTTTCTCACTTCAAAATGCTCATGAAAATCTAGATGAAACTTAGTGAAATAACCTTGTATTTATAGTTATGTATCCCTAATTTATCAAAATTCAAATATCACAAGCTGACATTGAATTATAGATTTGAAACAATTAAAATACTGCCAAAAACATAATTTAAATTTAGGTCAAAAGGTCTAGGGAGGACCCATTCACCCTGTTACCTATTATTGGTCCTAGCTCAAATAGGTATAGTTGATTATGTTTTTATGAAGTGAAAAAAAAGGTCCATCCATTCCCTGCTATGTCATATTCACATGCATAAAGAAAAACATCTAAAGACTACATCATCACATTATACATATGCATACAATAGAGAAGAGAAAGAATCATTTTCTTCAAAAAGTAGTCTTTATTGATAATATAAATGTATGGCATTCCACACAAGCCATGGAACTAACTATTAAAATGCATATAATGGAAAAAACTATACATTTATAGGTACAAAAGAGAAAGAATGCACATATAGAGAGAGGGGACCCATCATTTCCTGAATGATGAATCTTGGTTGTCTTGTTCTGCATCATCTTTAGTCTTTCTCGCTTGTACAGTCTCCATTTGATGCTCTCCTTGTTGGTCCTAGGTTTCTTGCATTTGTGAGACGAGTGTTGTTAGAGAAATGAAGAATCACTGGTCAATACATATGTAAATATCTATATACATGTAGTCTGATCCTCATGTGCATTAAGATAGCTTGCATACTATAGATGTCCAAGAAAACAAGAGAGTTATCAAAAACATCTATCATATGCTCTATTTTATCTAACATGTTTGCTCATTGTGTAGGTATAGGTGAAATATTTGTTGTTGTTTTGTTTCATCTGGTTACAACATGTGGGGTGAAATGGGCTCCCACAAGGGTTGATCCCAACAAGCCACCCTCTTGTTTTCTGAGAGAAGCATGAGTGTCGACTTATCAAATTTGTTGTTTTCAATAAGTACTCATCACCCATGGTAGTGAATTTAACAAACTTCACCATCATAAATGAAAGGTATTTATTCTATTGAGGAAAATAAATCACAATGAAGAATATAAAACCTTGCATTATCAATTAGGATAGTTGTTTTTATGGTAGTTGTTTCAAAGGGGCTTGCATAGTTATATGGTTATTGTGACAATCAAGTGTTATGGTTGTGTCCCTATGGATTTTCAATTTTCCTTATTGAAAAAGAGAGCATGATCATTGAATAATGCATAGTCAGTTGACAATGTACTGAAGCAATAATTTGATAAATTGTGCATGAACAAATGCAAGATTATGATAAAGAAGCTAGTTGACAATCTTATGTCAAGGCAATGAAGATATTCAAGGGATCATATCATCATGGTTTTAGGAGGCAACTCACAATCTAAAGAACATAGTAACCTATCATAGCAATGCATAATATAGATGACACTATTCAAAATGGATAATATGACAGTTAATTCCATGCATGGTGCTAGATTAAAAGAAGTGGTGAGTTTGTGAAAATAGCATGATGGTAAACATAACAACATCTAAAGAGCTACATAGTTGTAAGAAATAATTACACAAGGGTAGTTTTAAGGTTTGTTGACATGTCTATATTGTCAGAGGATGGAAGTAAGCTACGTAAAGGTTGACTGTGTAAAAATATGTAAGTGCAGAATATAAAGAATGGACCAAAGGCCTAAAAATCAATGTATTGTCTAGCTCAATTGAATCCTATTTAATGGTTCTAGTTTTTGATATTATGAATATTGTATTTTATTCTACTCATGGTTAGATCTTAGAAATAAATCTTTGTCTCATATACTGATGATCTCAAGATGGTCCCTATTAGTAGCTTAGAGAATATATCAGTTATGGGAAATAGATCTAGTGATCATATCATGTCAAGCTTGTGATGACTGTGAGAGTTGTTCGGTAGCAAGTTAGTAGTAGCATGTACATAGAGGAGGCAATATAGAGTTCAAGCTAGGGTAGTTTAGACATGTAGATAAGAAGTGCTAGTTTGCAAGAAGGGTAGAAATATTAATCATTCAAACATGACAGTCACAAGTGTCATTTTATGGTCATAGTGCACACTAGTGAAAGGAATGTTGAGGACTCTAAAAGCTTGTAGATCGGACCGTGACATTAAAAATGTAGATCATCAACAAAGAATGAAGTTCCAAGGATGGGAAATAAAAACATTTTCATTATAATGCAGACCCAAAAGGTGGGTCATATCTTGATAGCATCCATAACAAAAGGGAGAACAAAACGCAAATGAAGATTGAACCCAAAAATCCAATCTTCAAGACTTCAAGGTAGGGTTTTAGATGAAGAAAACCCTCAAGCATACCTACAAAAATCATGGAACTCGCAAAATAAATAGATGGAAGCCCATTGACACAATATAATTTGAACATAAATCAAAAGCCTCTAAATATTTATATGCAGGAAAATGAAGCTCTCAACCATGGAAATCAGGAAAATGTCTTTTCATTTTTGCTAAGAACCTAGAGTGTCTGCATAAATATAATGGACATTGAACATTTTACATAAAATTTTATTGTTCTTATTTTTTGCATTTTCAAGCTTGAAATGAATCATCATTTGCAAAGTATGTGAAACAAGAGGATGCATAGAGAAAACAACATATTCTTTGAATTTAGTTTTCTTCCAAGTTCACGGGATCTATAGGAGAAAGAAAGAGAAGTGGAATATAATCCTATTTTTTCAAATAAGCTTGATTTCAAGCATTTTTTTCTTCATAAAATGGAAAAAAAGATAGGAAAATGTTTTTAAGATTTTACCTAAGCTTATTTGGTCAATTCTTCATAGAGTGTGTGGCCAGATTTGTATCAAAAACCTCCATGGAATACTTGTACAAACCCTATGTTTGCAACCAAGAGCTTCCTAGAAAACTCTATGGGTAAAATGAAATTCCTTTCAATCTTTTGGCATTGCTTTTGTTCTAGGGTTTTCAACCCTAATGAAGGCCGATATAGTTTATGGTATTTCTTTTACCATTTTTTTTTTTAAATATTTGCAAAACTAATTCCTCGGATTTTCCCTTTGTAAAATGCTAGTATATAGGGAGTTTTTTAAGACTTATTCTTTGCATTTTTTCATTAAATGATATCGATTCAAAATTGTAAAGCATTTGGTTTAAATGATATTGATATAAATCATTAAATCAATTTGTTATTTCAAATGCAAAAATAAAGTGTCATGCTTTGTAAATGCCTTTGTATTTTGTTGAGCTTTGATGCTTATGCCAGTCATATAGGAGGGTTTGAATTAGTTGGTTGACCAAGGGAGAGAATATAGGGGGTGTTTACTCACCTTTTTTGAGAGAATTAAATCATTTAGGCATCATTTTCTTGTGCCTTAACGTTTGAAATGGTCAAACTTGACTTCTTCAACACTTTGGAGCTCTTTTGGAGAAGATTCAGTTGCTATATTTTTGGCTTTTTGGAGGCATCCGACCCAAGGGAGTTTCTAAATCCCTTTTTGGTGGATTTTTGTTGGGAGTTGGAGATATAGTCACTTTGGTTGACTCATTTGTAGGGAGTTCTAATTATTCATTTTTGTACTTAGTGACTTTTTCAGTCCTTTGACAAATCTTGGCATACTTTTGTAACTCATTTTTGGACATGAATAACAGTAGAAACCTTGAATATCAATGATTGAAGTATTTTTTCCTTCTTGTTATTTGATTTATTGTGTGCACTCAATTGATTTGATCAAGTTATTTGTGAGGTTATTCATTTCCTTATAGCTTTGTCTCATGTTTAGCACCTTTAAGTAAAAGGTAGATTAATGCATGTTATTATCTATGTAAAAGATGCAAATGGATATTAGTTGTGAAGTTACCTTCCTCCTAGGAGTTTGAGCATCATGACCTCTTTGTAAGACACTTATGTAAAGACATACTATAATGAGTTGTGCAATTTTTTATTTCTATCATTGAAGGCAAGTGTTTGTAATATGAGTGTTATGTCTTGGTTTAATTTGGTGTATCACCCCTTTATATTCATTTTTTAGTTTTTCAATTTATGTATTCTCTCTCCCCTTTTCCTTGTCAAATAGTGGAGTAGTTAAGTAATCTAGGTGATAATCATTTAGGAATTTTTCCTTCTCCAAAGGTTTGATCTCATATAAGATACCTATTGATGGGTGTTCTGCACACTTTCTCAACACAGGTAATACATAAATGCACTACCTCTCTTGAAAGGAAATCTTCAACAACAAGTTGTTGAAAATCACCCCAAGGTCTCTCGGGTGTTAGGTCATGACTTGCATGGAATTCCTTAGTTGATGTTTGATGTGATTTTGATAGTAATAATAGGGAAAACTTATGTAAGCTGGGTACGAGGTGGATCTTGAAATGGAGTTTCTAAGATAGGAAGTTAGAGTGCAGTTTGCTGCAAGTTTGAACAATAATCATAAACTCTTGTTTCATCTTCAAATTTATCTTTACAATGTACAATGAACCTTAGTGTAGGCTACTTATTAGAAAAAAAAGGAAAAATGAAAGGGATAGGAGATGTTCCTGAATCTAAAACTAACTATGAACAGTGATCATAGAGGGTTCTACTGTGGACAACTTTCTTCAAATAGAATTTCACTTAACCAGAAAACTCACAGTATCATGAAATTTGTGCTATCTTCTAAGGATTACAAATGTTTTACCATTCATTCACCATATACATGCATGAAAAAGTTAAAATTTTGGAGCAACTTTGAATTTAAGTCCAGACTAACTTTACATAGCTATCTACCATCAATAAACAACAAAAATTATGGACAAGAAAGGCATCAACACAATAGAAATCTTCAAAACCATTGAATAACATTACTAAATCTATCAAAGTGATCTAAAAATAACTGAAACAACAAAGTAAATCTAACTAAGTCATCTAACTACGGGAGATGAATCATCAAACATGCCAAGAAACTCAAGAATCCACCAAGTCAATGAATTTCTATTAAAATTTTAGTAGCATGTCATTACAACAACTCAACTCTCCCTTGAAAATGAGAGGATAGCCCCCTTTTTATAGTGTCCCAAAAGTAGAATGAATGGCCAAGATTGATTTGCATTTTGTGGCCAAGATTCATTACAAAATAGGGTTCTATCTAGACACCCCAAATATATTACATTTTAAAATACACTTTTGTCCTTTTCCCTATTTTGTCTTCTAGTGGCAGCACTATAACATTTTGTCCTTTTGTTGATTGCCTTTTTTGCAGCTATTCTGTAAGGAATTATTCATCAATAATAGGGTTCCCTTCTTGCTTCTTCAAAGTGACATACTCCATAAACTTCAATATCAACAACTAGAGCTTCTCAACTTCCATGATCTCAAATTGTAGCGCTTGGTAACTACATTGTTTGGACTAGTTGGTGAGCTTTTCCCAATCTTCATCATACTTGGAAGTGTGATCTCTGAATTGTTCATATTGGGCGAGGGCTCAGGCGGAAAAACTCAAGAAGTCTATAGTAACCTCACCCGACATTCAATCTTCCATCTTCTTATGAAATGCAGCTTTGCCTTTTCCAGATCAATTTGAATGACAGGAAAATCAAACCCCATCATTAGCTTTAGATACAAAATGAAATCTGCCCTAACATCCTTGGCCCAATAAATATCCAGATTTGCCTTGTATAGTACCTGCTCCAATTGTTCCTTTCGGTTTTCAAAGTCCAGCTTCCACATATCCATGAGCCAATGATCATCCTCCTTGAATGCAAGCTCCTTTTCCCAAGTTTTCTTTGGCAACTTGAGGATGGCCTCAATTTTTGGGTAAGTAGACACATACATCGTCGAGAAGTCCGTATAGAATTTCCTTGTGCTCTCAAGAGACTTTTTCACCTCCAAGAACTTGTTTGTTGTCCTAACAGCACGACTGATGCCTATTTTTCCAACATATAGGACATTCCAAAAGCATTCTTTTGTGGTCTTAGCGAAGTTCTTCCTTTTCTTGAGCTTGTCAACTTGCTCCTTGGATAGCAGTTGTGGTGGAGCCAAGGATGTAGTAGGGAGATCTTTTTCTGAAAACCATTGTTGAATGTAGGCTATCAAATCAACCACTTGTGCCTTGAGTTCTTCCTTGGAAATATTATCTTGCTATATCAAGTGCACCACCGTGGCCATGGACTCATGATGGTGATCGACTTTTTGTTCTTTGTTGGCTATCCCCAAGTTGATAGTGGAGATGTTGTAGCTTATCCCTTCTTTTCCCACCACAGGTGTGGCTACCTACACGGTCCTTGATGCATAAGTGTCCATCATCAGCTTGGATCTTACTTTGGGCTTCTCCTTGGTGCTAATCTATGCCTGGGCCAAGATGGCCTCTAATATTGCTCTTAGATTCCTCAGAGTAGGAGTTTTCTTCTCAATTTGTTTCTCTATCCACTTAGGAATCTGGGATCTCTCCTCGGGTGATTCACGGTCACCTTCTTCTCCGTTTCTCTCGAAATCAACTTCTTTATCATCAGGAGCTTCCTGCTCTGTCCTTGTGTCTTCTCCTTATTCATCAGAGTCCCAGATGTACACCGTGCACTTGATAGGGGATTTGGTGGGTAGGCATTCCTTGGGGCTTTCCTCCCCTTCAGTGTCCTCTTATTTTTCTTCTTCATGCCCATGTTCTTTGGGCTTCTCCATTTCAGGGCTCCTATTAGCTTGAGACTCTTCCTGAGGCTTATCTTCTTTCTTACTTTCTTCATCCTCACATTGAGGTGGTACATCTTTGTGCTCCTTCTTTTCTTGTTCTTCCTACCCTTCTGAGAGAGGTACCTCTTCATCATGCTTGGGGATTTCTTCTTGTTCACTAGTTGGAAGTTTAGTGCTTCCTTCCATTTTGTCATTTTCTTGCCCTCCTTCCCTAGAAGGTGGTCTTTCCATTTCTTCCCCAATATCTTTCAGTTGTCAAGCTAGATCTTCCTCAAAATTGACATCAAATGTTTGTACAATGTATTTAGTGCTGGCATCTTTTTATTTATCGCTCTTAGAAGATTTTGTTTCCTATCCTTCATGGACTACCCTATCAATTTTCAAATGTTAATGTTCCAGATGTTCATGGTAGTCATCTAGGTATGTGCAGGATCATGATGGGCCAAAAAATGGCAATATGATGGGTATGTGGCTGATGACTTTTTTTATACCCAAAATTGATGAAACGAAAAGAGTTTTTAAAGGAGATTCTTAGCTTTCCACCAATATAAATTATGCTTTACTTTGAATTTAATAAGTAATTATTATTTATTTTCTATTCAAATTATGAATAAATTCCTGATTGATAGACTGATTGAAAAACATCCATAGCTTTCAAATGGTATCACATTTTTAGAATCCAAAACATGTGTCACATTCTATGCTTCACATACTATAGTATTAAAAAAAGAAAAATTGAATTTCATGAATTTTTGACCAAGTTAAGGTGGTTAGACATACGAGTTTTTTATATTTTTCAAAAGTTGTAATAAAAAATTCATAATTAATTATTTACTTAGAAAAAAATTACAAAAAAATATGCATCACATTGGGACATGAGTCCTCTACTTATATCTAAAATATTATAATTTTTTTTATCATTTTATTGTGGTTAGGGTGGTTAATGACACCTACTTATTTTTTCCCTTGAAATTTAAGTATCAGACCGAATTTCAAATTTTCACCAAATAGATTTTTTTTTTTTTTTAAAACCTAGTAGTTTAGAAACTATATTGAATTTTCTACGGATTCTATTCTTACATATTTTTGAAATAATATAGATAACTTATTCAAATTTTTATGTCAAGTTGCCTAACTCTGATTTTTCTGATTTTTTTGCCACTTAAGGGCCTGTTTTTTTCATGATGATCCTGCACATACCCATCTGCTTCTTCCTCTAATGCCTTTGTGGCTTGCCTCTCTTGTCGTTCGAATTCCTCAGATATTTGCATTGTGGCTCTCATCTCTGGTGGTTTAGTTGGAGGCTTTGAGATAGTAACACTAGCAAGAACCTGTGCCAGGGTAGCCTGGATAGTTGGATTCATCAGTACTTCAGAAATCTCAAATGGGACACTCTACATATGCCATGGGAATGCTTCTAGAAGTGAGAGTGTTTGTATAGGTATTGTTGCTATCGTTAGTGAAAAAGACATGGTTGGTGACATGGAAGTGGATGAAAGTGGAGAGGTGGTGGTGGAAGAAGAATCAATAATTACGATTGGTCCAATTGGCGAAGAAGAGGAAAGGTGGACTGAGATGTCCACCGCAAGTGGGGAGGTAGCCACCATTGCCTAAGAAGTAGGCAGAGGAGCAATAGTCATGGAGGCAGTCGGTGGGGACTTTGGTTGATTAGCCTCCATTTCCTCTCCTTCACAGAGTAGATCCTCTTGAATGACAGGCATCTTAGTGATGCTACCCGATTTCTTATGTCTCTTGGAAGGTTCCCCTTCTGAGGCCTTTCTTTCATACACCTTTGGATTAGGCTACTGGTCATTTGTCTCTTTTCTTTTCCTTGACCACATGAGTGGAGGGGATTTTGAATTTTCTCCTATCAAGGCAGCAACTGCCCCATTATCTGTTCCACTTGGCTCACTTTTGAGTCCCTCATAGGTCAAGGAGGTCCCTTGTTGTTTCAATCAAGCAACTTTCCCATTAATCTAGTATTTTGTGTGAGCCTCGATGAGCTTGGTTATAATGTTGAAGTCATCGAACTCCTGCTCATCCCAATCTATTAGTGGTAGTAGAAAATTAACAATTGCATTATATTGGAGATCCATGATTGTGCTCTCATCTTCCTCCACTTGATTAGGAAATGGGAATAGGTTCATCCTTTTTACAAAGTAGATGGTCATCCACATATAATGCCTCATCTACACCTCATTATCATCTTTACAATTTTCCCAGAAATCCTCAACGCTATGCAGATGTGCATATTCTGGTCCAAGTACCTTCCTCATATGGCCATATGGATCCATCCTTGGTTGTGTGGTGTGAAATCTGAAATGGTATTCAGTCAACTCCTTTTCTAAGATCTAGGCACACTACGATGTATGGAGCTCGTAAATCCCTTGGCCAAGAGAAAGGGGATAAGAAAACCCTGCCTAATGTTTGTTGCTCAAGAGGGTGTGCACATGTCGCAGCTTCCGAGAGATCTCTAATAGTATTATCTGGTCATTGGGATACTGGGGCACCTTGTTTGGTCTTTCCGAGAAGCCTTGTGCATGAATGTATGTAAACTTTGGATATTGAATAAACAAGAAAGCATATTGATTAGGGAACTCCCGAGCACTATGGGAGACTCACCTCTCGAAGTCACCCCCAAGCAATCTGATAATATAACCTATGAAAGCAACATTGACTCTGCAATAATATTTCTTGAAGTTCCTAAATTGCAACTAAGGGTACCTGTCATAAACTTTTAACTCTATCCTAGATTCTTCATTCGAAGCTTTGAATAAGCCACTATATTTCCTGTGTTTGGCCAGTGAATAGACCATGTAGGATGTCATGTAAAAATTGGAGGTCTTTTTGATAGCCGTGAATTGCTCTAGGAAGAAATCACTAATTATTTTTCCCTAGTAGAATGTGGTATCTTCTCCTCAGAGAATTTGTTTGACGAAGTAGACCATACACTATTGAAAGTACACAGTAGTGGGAAGGCCCATTACTCTACTCAGTAGAGTCACCAGATCAAGGTAATATTAATAGAAATTGTTGTGGAAGATCTCCTTAGGAACCTTCGCAGCACTGCCCCTCTAGTCGTTTAGCCAATATTCATTTATGAGTTTCTTACATTTAAGGGAATCTTCATCCCACATTGCCTAGCATTCTTTTATGGTCAAAATTTTCATTTCTTGAAAGGTAGGAATATGAAATGTCTTTGTTATTGCTTTGGAAGACATGCCAACTAGAATATTTCCATCCCTATCCACTATTGTTTGGGTCTCTGGTTGGTATGCTTCCTTGCAAGCCATTACTAGTTCCAGGGTGACGAGAGCGGGAGGGATTAAGTCTATAGCCTTGGCTATTCCACTACCTCTAATTAATCTTGCATTCTCCATTTTTCGATTGACCCTGACCCTTTGCTTCAACTCATTGATATCAATGTGCCCAACATTAGTGTTTGTGACCTCTTTCCATGTCGTGATGACCTTAGATTGCAATGATTCCCCTTGGAACTGGTACTTCATCTGGTCTTTGTCTTCTTTTTTGTGGGAAGCTCTACCTATTTTCTTTCCTTTGTCTTTTTCTATTGTTTCCCTTGAGGGTCCTACACTTGATTTCATATATCCTGCAGATAAAAGAGAGGTGAGTAAAATCAAGCATGAAAGCATGAAATGTTAGCCAAATACCTATAGATAGAGTTAGATTGGATAGTACAACATTCAATAAATCTAACATTTAATCCAGATTGTCGTTAGCAGTTTACTGGAGGGAGTTCAGATGGTCCGGGCCCCAGGGGTCAGACTTCCCTTGCAGGATGGTTGTTTTGAAGGGAAAACAAGGTAGGGCGACCTGCAAGGTTTCACCTGCCCTATGACTTAGTCAAATCATGGAGTCTAGTGGGGAGAGTGCCCTATTTTGGCATGTGGGTCAAAGTTCATTTGGTGCCTAGGGGGCATTTGAGTCATCATTTGGGTGATAGGAATGAAGATCGTGCTTCATCGTTTGAGGTTAGCCATTTGGAATGGCTCTAGCGAGGTGACATTCTGGGGATGGAGTTCTGCGAGCCGAGACCTGTGAGTTTGGAAGGCGTTCGACACAACTCTTTGATCATTTAAGTGCCTCAAGTCAAAGAAGGTAGGAAGCTGTGAGGAGATCGCCGTTTGGAAACGACGGACAACAAGCTGAAGTCTAAGGGCACGAGTACAGTAGAGGGCCTGGTGTATGTGTTTTCTTTGTTCAGTGGGTTTCATCAGCAATCAGAGTACTAGGTCCCGAAGGTCAGTCCAAGGAAAAGGCGGTTCGCCCTTTGGCAATGACCAAGATGGGATAGAGTCTTAATGACAGAAGTCTGGAAAGAATGAATTGCTAAGAGTTTTTATCATTTAATTCATGCGGCCAAAGGATGATCAAGGCCCAGAGGCTGAAAAGTAGCCTCTTGAAAGCCGTGAGAAACGGTGATGCCACCATGGAATTTCACGGACCAAGACCCAAATGACACTTGGTATGGCCATTTCATCGTCAACTGACCAAGGAAAGAGCTGGGGTCTAGGAGAAGGAAAGCAAGAGTCGAAATTCCATTTGAAATGGGTTACAATAAATAGTGCCCCGGGGAGGGAGTCCCGCAGGGTTAGACCTGTGCAATGAATAGGAATCTGCTTCAATTTGAAAGATTGACACTTCAACGACGAGGAACGGGAGTCCCCCTGCCATGGTAGTCTCGAAAGGTAGGAAATCCCTAGCCGAAGAATGGCACTGAGGAAGTTAAGTTCCATGTGCAATGTGCGGGTGATTATGAGGGCTTCTTAAAATTCAACTACATGGGTTTTAAGCACCTCCTTTTTCTTATCCAATACATATATTTTCCATCCCGTTTAACTTCTATTTCTCCTCAAAGTCAAAGAAAAACATAATAGGAGGTGCGAACAACAAACCTACCGCTAGAACCTAATTAATGAAGATGATGAAACCACCAACGAATGCAATGGTCCAACGAAGAAAGGTAACGAGCTTGAGGGAGGTGCATGATGAATGCTCTAGATTACCCTGATTGCTTTGGTTAGCTTGACATGTGAAAATGATAGGTCAAATTGGCCTATTTATAGAACTTTATGGCATTAAATGCCATCAATAAATGACCGTACGATGACCAAAAAATTGGTTAGTTTGAAATTCAAAAACGTTCGTGAGGGGTCTAGAACCTGGAGGTCAGAAGGCTGTGAATTTGTAGTCATCTAAAATAGTTAGCCAAAAACCACTGATGAAGAGGATCCCGGAGTCCGATGGACATAACTCTGGTGGAGGACGACCGTTTGGGAAGGCCAAAGGAATAATGGAAATCTAGGAAGGGAGATCTTGTAGACCGGGCCCGATGTGTCCCATGGATGGTAGGTTACACTTAGTCATTGAAAGCAGAAGGAAATGACGATTAGGATGGCGGGTCCCAAGCTACAGAAGGCTGACACTTATTGGCCATTAGAAGCAGTGAATGCAAAAGGGAAATCCACCAAGGGAAACTTGGCAAGGTAGACCTAGAGGGCACTAGGGATGTCGACAGAGGAAAACTGCCAAGGGATCTCCGCAAAGGCACCCAACTTAGAAAATTTGAGGGGGATGGGTATGTACAGGATCATGATGGGCCAAAAAGTGGCAATATGATGGGTATGTGGTTGACGACTTTTTTTTTACCCAAAATTGATGAAATGAAAATGGTTTTTCAAGGAGATTCTCAGCTTTCCACCAATATAAATTATGCTTTACTTTGAATTTAATAAGTAATTATTATTTATTTTCTATTCAAATTATGACTAAAGTCCTGATTGATAGGTTGATTGAAAAACATCTACAACTTTCAAAAAATATCACATTTTTTGAATCCTAAACATGCATCACATTCTATGCTTCACATACTATAGAATTAAAAAAAGAAAATTTGAATTTCATGAAGTTTTGACCAAGTTAAGGTGGTCAGACATATGAGTTTTTATATTTTTAAAAAGTTGTAATAAAAAAATCATAATTAATTATTTACTTGGAAAAAAATTACAAAAAGGTATGCATCACATTGGGGCATGAGTCCTCTACTTATATCTAAAATATTATAAAAATGACTATATCTTAATTGGGGCATGAGTCCTCTACTTACATTGGGGCATGAGTCCTCTAC
Source organism: Sequoia sempervirens (assembly GCA_007258455.2). Classification (NCBI taxonomy): domain Eukaryota; kingdom Viridiplantae; phylum Streptophyta; class Pinopsida; order Cupressales; family Cupressaceae; genus Sequoia; species Sequoia sempervirens. The sequence goes on along the minus strand of VDFB02252616.1, from coordinate 109,585,298 downwards.
TTATATCTTAATTTTAGAATTTTCTTTTCTTTCTTTCTTTTTATATGTCTTTCCACGCTTTATATTTTTGCTCAACTATGTAAGCATTGAAGCCGATGATAGGTTTGAGACCCACAGTGGTCAATGGAGCAGGCTTAAGATTTTTTCTTGTGGATTCATCACAACAGCTATTGTATAGCCCTTTGGAAATAATTAATATGTGTTTCAGTGCAAGATCTGAGATGAATGTAAAAATATTCAACTAAGGGTCAAGTTCTAAAGTGGAGTTCAAATGAGGAAATCATTCCTAGGTAGCTGTCAGGGACTGATAGTCAAGAATGAATATTTAGCCAAAGAACACTAAGGGCGGACAACATAGTGAACCATTCGTTGAACAAGCATGACCACTGCAGCATCAACGTAGAACCCCTCATCAAAAAAAAAAATCCGAGAGACAAGCAAAATGAAGCAACGCAAAACAACGAAATGAAAGTAAACCAAAGAAACCTACTCTAACCTATATACAAGTATTTACAGGAATAGCTCTACCCAAGCTCAGATTTGGAAGTAATGCTTCAAATGCTACCCATTGACAGGAAACAAGACATCGTCACTAGTAAGGGTCTTTAAGTGGAAAGAATTATCTCCTAGAATTTCAATTATTTGAAAGGGACCAATCCAAAGCTTGTCAAATTTTTTATTTCCCCCTTTCTTTTCATGGGCCTTGTCCCAACATAGAACCAGATCTGCAATTCTAAAGGCCTTGATTTTGGCTCAACGATCAAACCATCTCTTGACTACACCCTGATGTTTGGGAAAAAATTCTATTGCGTGATCTCGTACTTCTTCTAAGTGCAAGAGCTCAGCTAACTGAGCTTCTCTATGATCTCCTCCTTCGTAAAAGTCAATGATAAACTAGAGGGTAGGAATTTTCAAGTGTATCAAAAAGATAGGCTCTAAGTTGTAGACAAGATGGAATTGGGAATCACCAAGGGCAGCCTTATAATGTGTGCAATCTACCCAAAGGGTGAAACAAAGCTAGGTATGCCAGTCCTTGAGATTCCTATCGAGCAATTTCTTAATCGGTGATCAGATTCTTGTTTGTGGATTACACAAGGCCATTGCCTTGAGGGTAGTAGTTGGATGAGAATTTAAGGGAAATTCCATAGTCAAAAGCCCAACTAGAAAGTTTTAACGAAGCAAATGCAGGTCCATTATCACACAACAACGCATAAGGACAACCAAAGCGATTTAAAATAAAACTTTCCAAAAAATTTGTAACTACCTCTATTGTGCATTGCCTACATGCAATCGCTTCTATCCATCTAGTGCAATAATCAAAAGTAGTTAGAATGTACCTATGTCCTGCAGATGATGGAGGGATTACTGGATCAATGAAGTCAAGTCCCTATTGTGCGAATGAACTCACCTACAAAACGGGTTGCAGTGGGACAACATCGTTCTTTTCATTGATAGCAGTTGTTTGGCATGTGTGGCATGAGCGAACGTGACTATGAACATCCTTGAAGACTATTGGCCAATAATATCCTTATCTTAGTATTTGATGTGTGGTAGATGGATGAGATCCATGACTAGTGCCAAAATTGTCATGGAACTCCCTCAGGACTCAATTTGCTTCCTCTTTGCCAAGGCACCTCAGGTAGGCACCTTCATGATTTATTTTATATAAAATGGATCCTTGCAGCATGTAGCTATTTATTTTTAGGTGGAGAGCACACTTCTGAACTCCCTATAGGTGGGGCGGGCATTTATGATTCAACAAATAATAAACGACGTCTTCATACCACTCCCTTGGGGAAATGTCTTCGAGTTGATATTGTTGCACTGTGAGTTTAGGCCTTGCATCCATTGCTACTTCAGTAATCATTTGGGTAAGTACTTTTCATCTCACCAATCTCATTTGGTGGATTTCCATATCATATTCTTGCAGCAATGCGACCCACTTTTCCCTTCGTTCACCTAGTTCATTTTGCATGAGCAATGTTTTCATTGTTGGGTCAGGAACTATAGTGAACACCTTATTGTGTAAGATGTAATGCCTAAAATTCTTCACTCCTCTAACAAGGGCATACGCTTGTTTTTCTATGCTATGGTAACGTAGCTCAACATTTTTCAAAGGAGCACTCATGAAGGAAATCGGATGCTCATTCCCCTCATCATCTTTCTGGGTCAGAATGTTGGCACATGAGTGATCTGAAGCGAATGAATAAATGTAGAAAGGGTTTAGATAGTCTAGACTGACTAGCACTGGTGCTTCAAAAATTTCTTGTTTAATTTCTTCAAAGGCCTGCTTCACTTCGAGGGTCCACTCGATCTTGGTGTCTTGCTTCAACATGGTGTTGAGTGGCTTGACAATTTCAGCAAAGCCTGTAATAAACTTTTATACAAAGTTAATCTTTCCAAAAAAATATTTGAGCTCTTTCTTGCTTCATGGTAGTTGAGTCTACAATAAGGACTGAATGCACTCTAGATCAATGGAGATGCCTCACTCTGAAATAACATGCCCAAGCAGCTTCCCTTCAGAAACTCCAAAGATGTATTTTTTAGGATTAAGGGAAACCCCAAACTCTAAGCACCTCTGGAAGACTTTGCATAGATCAGAGACATGATCACTTTGCTTCTTTGAAAACACTGTCAAATCATCCATGTAGATGATTATGCACCTTCTGATCAGATCTTTGAATGTGATATCCATAGCACATTGGAAGGTTGCACCGACATTGACGAGCCCAAATGGCATTCATCTGTAGGCAAAGGTACCCCACTTGGTGGGTTGTCTTATGGCGATCTTCGTATTGAACCATCACTTGATTGTACCCAGAATAGTTGTCGAGAAAGGACATCATTTGTGAACCATTAACAATCTGCGGTACCTCATCCAATGAAGGCATTAGGTAATTATCCTTTTCTGAGGCTCGATTCAGATTATGGAAGTCCACGCACAATCTGATTTCTCTATTCTTTTTCCTATCTAGGACCAAGTTGGCCACCCACGTAGAGTGTCGAACTAGAAAGATAATCCTTGCTGGAAGAAACTTTTTCACTTCTTTGTAAATGGTCAGCTCCAACAAGGTGTTGATGGGATGCTGCCTTTGTTGGAAGGGTTTCACATCAGGCTTGAGAGGGATGGTGTGCGTTATGATGGAGGTATCATAAGTTTTCATATCTTCATAGCTCCATGCCACCACATCATGATACTTTTGAAGAGCATCAATGATTCCTTTCTTTTCTTCTCTAGTACACACCTTGCTAATAAAAATATTTTTGATTTTCCTGAGTTGTTCTGAGGTTATGGACGTCACATTGATTGATAATGGATTCCTTCTTTGCTTGCTGGTCTTGGTCTCTAATCTGATCCAAATAAAATATACGCTCTAGCTGAACCATACCTCTGGGAATCGTGTTGGTCTTGAGGTTGATAACTCCTATATCTAGTTCAGCTTCTTCTGGATCAACTTCATCAATTATTTGGGTGGAAAAGACATCAAAGCTCATGATGAACTTGAGGATGTTCTTATCATCATTGAAGACTTGAAAGTGATTGACATTATTTGGAATAGATGGGGTGGATGTCAACTCAACTGTGAAGTGTTTGAGGCCCAAAAAGGAAAGTGGTTGTACTGTGTTGGATGCTTGAGCCAAAGCATCAGCTATGTGATTCTGAGAGCATGAGATCAACTGAATATTAAAAGCATCTAAACCTTCTAAAAGATCCCAAACTCTATGTCTGTAGTTAGCAAGTCTTCTATCGTGGCAGGGGTACAATTTTCTAAATTGTTTCATTTCCAACTCGGAATCATCAAAAAATTGTAGCATCTTGATATTTTTCATTAAGGCCATAAGAAGACCATGCACTAGAGCTTCATACTCAACTATGTTGTTAGTGCAATAAAACTGCAACCTATGGGTAGCAAGAAAGGTCTTACCTGTTGGGCTGATGAGTTCAAATCTGGAACTAGCTCCTTGCTTTGACTTAGATCCATCAAATTGAAGCACCCAAAACCTGGAAAGCTCCTTGACACCTAGTCCAATTAGGCCTTCATTTCCTTTTGGCTAGGTGGTTTCCTCCATGACCTTCGAGGGATATGTCGATTTAGTGTTATTAGTAGTAGGTAGTTCTGCTGGCATCTCCTTTGGAATTTCCTTCTGAGGGACAACTAGTCCCTTGACATGCTATATTGTTGTTTGAAACAGGCAGCATTCAAACTTAGAGTGGGAAGTGTTGTGAATTCTGCACCAATTTGGTAGCAAGAGATCCTAGAAATTCATTTGGGCACCCAGGCTAAGTTGATCTTGCACACACTTTTCCATAAACTCATGAAAACCATCCAGCAGTCCCAAGTTATCATCTTGATCAGGCTCATCATCTTTCTCGACTAATATTTTCGTACTCTGGGGCATCTAGGTGAGGTTGGCTGGAGGGATGCATCGTACCAAGAGTACTTTTGCAACAAGTTCTTCTTCTTGATAGGTGAAGGGACAATAATTTCCTAGTTCTATCTCAACAAACAACACCTCATTGGTGTTGTTGTACTCCGTGATCATGTACTTCATACGAGGCTCGTGCTCTATGTGAATCTGATTAGGCAACCCTCTCCATGGAAACCACATGTGAGAATGATCTGTTGCAGCATATCCATGCAATGTTCTAGTGAAGTCTCGCCCAAGGATGAGCCCATAGGTGTCAGGGATTTCTACCACTTGAATATCAATGAATTGCTATATCCTTGGATCCGCAACAATCTGCATTGGGATCCGATTCATCTCTCCCTCTATGTTAATCTCTATTTTATCCAGCTGGGTCACTTTCCTTCTTGAAGGTGTGGGAGTAATCCCAAGAGCTTTGCACACTACGAGAGGCATAACATTAGCTGATGCTCCTGAATCAAGCAAGCAATTGTGTAAATTCTTCCCGAATATTCAGATGGTAGTGAGGAAAGGCAATGTTTCCAAATTTCCTTAGAAGAGGCCCATAGGCGTGTCCACCTGGGCTACTTGAGATTTGTTCTTATCACCCACCTTATCTTTGATCTGCCCAGAGGGATGATTCTTAGAGTTCTACCCATTGCTTTGATCAGATTATTTTGCGAGCTACTTACCCACAGACTGATTGGAGGGAACATCCCTCATTTTCCCTATGATTTCCTAGATTATGGGTTCTTGTCTAGGTTCTTCAAAGGTGACCCTTTTGGCTAATGTTTCCTGTGTCAATTTAGAGGAAGGAGTTCCATTAATTACCCTAAAAATGCATGCCTTATAGCAGGGACCTTGAGCAATTCAAAGGTAGATAGGATGATTTTAACTTTCTTGAACTCTTTTACAATGTATTCACCCATTTGTTCAATTTCAGATTCAAAGACTCTACCTATAGCAGAGTTGGTGGAATGGGCTTGTGTTTGGCTTGATTGATTTTTGGGTTGGCCTTGAGCCTAACTTTTTGGCTGGTTATGAGGCTAATTTAATGGCCTATCCTTGTTGAAATATTGAATGGGCACATGACGAAGACCAAGATTGTTACTAGCATTGGGATCCAACAGGGTGGTGAAGTAATTGGGTGGATTGGATGTAGTAAATGGTCCTCCTACTTGTTTTTTCCTTAAGTAGTAAGGTGTGGCTCTCTGATGGAACATGTGTACTTCATCCTCACAGGGTTCTTCATCATCCAAAGGACCATTATCTATTGCTTCAAATAATTAAGATAAAGCTTTACTGTTACTTACCTCTTTGACTTCTTTAGTTTGTAGGGAAGCCGTCGCACTCTTAGGCTCATTTCTTTCACTTCTTGGGAATGGGGCCTGGTTGACCATGAGCACAGAAGAATCATATGGCTCAGATCGAAATATGTCTCTACAATTTGTGTTGTCCACAGTATTTTGAACCTCCACTTGGAAAATTTCAGCTGTTGTTTGGAATTCAGGGTAATCCAACTTAGAATGCTTGTTTGTCTTGTGAATCTGACACTATCTAGACAGAGCAACCTCAGCTAGATAGACTCCACTAGTCATCTTCTCTATGCTAGTAGGTTGATCAAGAGGAGTAGGAACACCTTCATTGTTAGGCCTCTTATTCCACATCCGATTCTGTCTCTAGGAAGGTGTCCTCTCAAAGTTCTGATTTGAATTCTATCCTCTATCATAATTCTATCCAGAAGAGGTGCTAGCTTTTCGATCATCTTTATTATCTTGATTATCCCTATTATCTCTATTGATATTAGCTTGAATGTTGTGTTGGGAAGCCTACAACTGGTTATTCTAATTTCTCAAATGCATCATCTCAGTAGATATCTTTTTGATCATCTCAATCAACTCATCCAGTCGATCTTTCTCTATATTGCTTGGCTGCACCACTTGATTTTGAAGGAAAACAGGTGGGGTAGCAAGATGGTTTTGCTGAGTGGGAGGAAATTTTGGCCCTGTCAAGTATAGCGGCACTAGAGGCTATGGTTGATATGCTTGTTGTTGCTAGGGAGCCTGAGAGTAGGTCTATTGCCGTTGGGGTTTTAGATACATAGGCATAGGAGGTGCCTGGTTCAAAGGCTATCCTAGATGAGGGACTATGGGAAGCTAAGGTACCTGGTTCATAATCGGCCTGTGGTGTTGGAATTCTTGATTGATCCCTTGAATATTCATAGGATGGGAAACTACCTCTAAGGAAGGTAGTGGACTAGAAATATTCTGCCCCAAGTCCATGCTGGCTTTAACTGCTTTGATGTAAGCATCCACCAACCTAGCGGGTGGTGGGTTCATCCTCTTCATGAATGCTACAGTGAGATTGTCTAGGACAACATAGTATACTGTAAAAACAATAGCATCATCAAGAGTATATGGGGCTTGCAACCTTGTGTAGGCTCGATGGAATCGATCATTGAAGGAGCCTATCAATTCATTAATCTCTTTGTGAATAGATATGAACTACTGATATAACTCTGAAGGATTAACCAGAACCTTATATTTCCTTAAGAAGGCAGCCTTCAAAAGGTACCAAGTAGTGATGGTCCTTGTTGGTACATTTATGTACCAATAGAAGGCTTCTTCTCCTAGAGAATAAGGGAAGAGCCTAGATGCCACGTCCTCATGATTGATCTACATATCCTTCAGTGATATTTGGAAGATCTTGATATGTTCTTCAGCTGTCCTTTGCAGATCCCAAGGATTGAACTTCATGCAGAAGCCTTCCAGATTATTAGGCATGTCATGGTAGGCATTAAAGTGCAATGGAGAGGGGTTATTCCCTAGCCAAGCCATGAGGGGAGGTGGGGGTGGTAATTTCTATTGAATAGTAATTTGGGGTTGCACAAGTACAACAACAATTGGGACTGGACCTTGAACTTGGAGGGCAGGGGAAGAGGAAGAACCCTAGTTGTGGGAAGGATGAAGTTCGAAGGATGTTTAGAGTGGCTAAACAGAGGATGGATGAATGATGGAAGAAGGTGAAGGTGGAAGGGAACTAGAAGAGACAGAAGAAGAGGAAGCAGTTGCGTCTCCTCCCTTGGTTCACTTAGCCCTTGTGGGGGGCTACAACTCTTGAACTTCCCCTTTTTTTGGCATTGACCTTAAAATTATTTGAAATCTTTTAAGGGAGAATGATCCTATTCGATCGAGCTTAACATGGTCCTCCTTCTAGCGCCAATTCTATTGATGGGTTTTTTTCACACTTTCTCAACACAGGTAATACATAAATGCACTACCTCTCTTGAAAGGAAATCTCCAACAAGTTGCTGGAAATCACCCCAAAGTCTCTTAGGTGTCAGGTCATGACTTGCATGGAATTCCTTAGTTAATGTTTGACGTGACTTTTTTGGTAATCACAGGGCAGACTTACATAAGCTGGATGGAAGGTGGATCTTGAAATGGAGTTTCTAAGATGGGAACTTGGAGTGTAGTTTGCTATAGGTTCGAACAAAAATCATAAACTCTTGTTTCATCTTGAGATTTGGCTTTGCAATGTGCAATGAACCTTAGTATAGGCTACTTCTTTAAAAAAAAGGAGAAAGGAAAGGGATAGGAGAGGTTCCTAAATTTGAAACTAACTACGAATAGTGAACATAGAGGGTTCTACTGTGGACAACTTCTTTCAAATAGAATTTCACATAACTAGAAAACTCATAGTATCATGAAATTTGTGCTATCTTCTAAGGATTGTAGATGTTTTACCATTCATTCACCATATAAATGCATGCACAAAGATAAAAGTTTGGACCATCTTTGAATTTAAGTCCAGACTAACTTTACACAGCTATCTACCATCAATAAACAACAAAAATTATGGACAAGAAAGGCATCAACACAACAAAATTCTTCATAACCATTGAAAATAATTACTAAATCTATCAAAGTGATCTAAAACTAACTGAAAGAACAAAGTAAATCTAACTAAATCAGCTAACTATGGGAGATGTATCATGAAACATGCCAAGAAACTCAAGAATCCACCAAGTCAATAAAATTTTATTAAAATTTCAGTAGCATGTCATTACAACAACTCAACTCTCCCTTGAAAATGAGAGGACACCCCCAATTTATAGTGTCCCAAAAGTAGAATGAATGGCCAAGATTTATTTGCATTGTGTGGCCAATATTCACTACAAACTAGGGTTCTACCTACCCCCCAAATATATTACATTTTAAAATACACTTTTGTCCATTTCCCTATTTTGTCTTCTAGTGGCAACACAGTAGAATTTTGTCTTTTTGTTGATTTCCTTTGTTGCAACTATTCTGTAAGGAATTGTTCATGAATAATAGGGTTCCCTTGTTGATTCTTCAAAGTGACATACTCCATAAACTTCAATATTAGCGGCTAGAGCTTCTCAACTTCCACGATCTAAAATTGTAGCACTTGGTAACTCCATTGCTTGGACTAGTTGGTGAGGTTTTCCAAATCTTCATCGTACTTGGCAATGTGGTCTCTAAATTTTTCAGATTGGGAGAGGGCTCAGGAAGCAAAACTTAAGTATGTAGTGACCTCACCTATTATTCCATCTTCCATCTTCTTATGGAAATGCAACTTTACCTTTTTCCAGATTAATTTGAATGACAGGCATATCAAACACCGTCATTAGCTTCAGATACTAAATGCAATCTTCCCTAACATCCTTGGCCAAATCAATATCTGGATCCACCTTGTAGAGTACTTGCTCCAATATTTCCTTTCAATTTTCAAAGACCAACTTCCACATATCCACAAGCCAATGATCATCCTCCTTGAATGCAAGCTCCTTTTCCAAATTTTTCTTTGGTAGCTAGAGGATGGCCTCAATTTTCGAGTAAGTAGACCCATACATCCTTGGGAACTCCATACAAAATTTCCTTGTGCCCTCATGATACTTTTGCACCTCCAAGAACTTGTTTGTTGTCCTAACAACATGATTGATGCCCATGTTTCTAACATATGGGACTTGTCGGAGCCATTCTTCCATGGTCTTAGCCAAGTTCTTTCTTTTCTCAAGCTTGTTGGCTTTCTCCTTGGACAACAGTTGTGGTGGAGCCGAGGATGTAGTGGGGAGCTCTTCTGCTAATGACTATTTTTGAACGTAGGCTATCAAATCAGCCACTTGTGCCTTAAGTTCTTCCTTGAAAATCTTATCCTGTTGTATCAAGTGCACCACCATGGCCATGAACTCCTGATGGTGATCCATTTTCTGTTCTCTGGTGGCTGTCCCCAAGTCAATAGTGGAGACATTGTAGCTTATCCCTTCTTTTCCCACCATTGGTGTGGCTACCTACATGGTCCTACATCAAGAAGCATCCATCGTCAGCTTGGATCTTACTTTGGGCTTCTTCTCCTTCTTGGTGCTGATGTATGCCCAGGCCAAGAAGGCCTCTAGTCTTGCTCTCAAATCCATCAAAGCATGAGTTTTCTTCTCAAGTTGTTTCTCCAGCCACTCTGGCATCTAGGATGTCTCCTTGGGTGATTCACGGTCACGTTCTTCTTCGTTTCTCTCAACTTCAACTTCTTTATCATCAGGAGCTTCCCACTCTATCCTTGTGTCTTCTCCTTCTTTGTCAGAGTCCTAGATGTACACCGTGCACTTGATAGGGGATTTGATGGGCAGGTGTTCCTTGGGGCTTTCCTCCCCTTCAGTGTCCTCTTATTTTTCTTCTTCATGCCCATGTTCTTCGGGCTACTCCATTTCAGGGCTCCTATTAGCTTAAGACTCTTCCTAAGCCTTACCTTCTTCCTTACTTTCTTCCTCATGTTGAGGTGGCACATCTTCGTGCTCCTTCTTTTCTTGTTCTTCCTACCCTTCTGAGAAAGGTACCTCTTCACCGTGCTTGGTGATTTCTTCTTGTTCACTGGTTGGAAGTTTAGTGCTTCCTTCCATTTTGTCATCTTCTTGCCCTCCTTCCCCGGAAGGTGGTCTTTCCATTTCTTCCCCAACATCTTTTAGTTTTCAGGCTAGCTCTTCCTCAAAATTGGCATCAAATGTTTGTACAATGTATTTAGTGTTGGCATCTTTTTCTTCATTGCTCTCAAAAGATTATGTTTCCTCTCCTTCATGGACTACCCTATTAATTTTTTAGATGCTAATGTTCTAGATGTTCATGGTAGTCATGTGCTTTTTCCTCTAATGCCTTTGTGGCTTCCCTCTCTTATCATTCCAATTCCTTAGATATTTGCATCATGGATTTCATCTTTGGTGGTTCAGTTGGAGGCTTTGAGATAGGAACGCTGGAAAGAACCTATGCCAAGGTAGCCTAGATGGTTAGTTTCATCAATACTTTAGAAATCTCAGAGGGGACACTCTGCATATGCCGCAAGAATGCTTCTAGAAGTGAGAGTGTCAGTATAGCATTGTTACTGTCGTTAGTGAAAAAGATGTGGTTTGTGAAATGGAAGTGGAAGAACGTGGAGATGTGGTGGAAAAACAATAATCAATCACTACGATTGGTCCAATTGGTGAAGAAGAGGCAAGGTGGATCGAGATGTCCACCACAGGTGGGGAGGTAGCCACCATCGCCTAAGAAGTAGGCGAAGGAGCAGCCGTAGTGGAGGCAATCGGTGGGGACTTTCTTTGATCATCCTACATTTCCTCTCCTTCACAGAGTAGATCCTCTTGAATGATAGGCATCTCAGTGACACTACCCAATTTCTTATGTCTCTTGGAAGGTTCCCCTTCTAAGGCCTTTCTTGCATACACCTTTGGATTAGGCTGCTGCTCATCAGTCTCCTTTCTTTTCCTTGACCGCATGAGTGGAGGGGATTTTGAAGTTTCTCCTATTGAGGTAGTAGCTGCCCTAACATCTATTCCAATTGTCTCACTTTTGAGCCCCTCACCAATACATTTTGACCCAAATTTTGATGAATTTTCATCGAAATTTGGGTCAAAATGTACCAGTGCCTCATAGGTCAAGGTGATCCATTGCTATTTCAATCAGAAAACTTTCCCATAATCCACTCTTTTGTGTGAGACCTGACAAGCTTGGTTATAATGTCGAGGTCATCGACTTCCTACTCGTCCCAATCTATTAGTGGTAGTGAAAAATTAGCAACTTCATTATATCGGGGATCCATGATTGTGCTCTCATCTTCTTCCAATTAATTAGTCACTGGGAACAGGTTAACCCTTATTACAAAGTATGTGGTCATCCACATATAATGCCTCATCTGCACCTCATTATCATCTTTACAATTTTCCCATAAATCCTCAACACTATGTAGATGTGCGTATTCTAGTCCAGGTGCCTTCCTCATATGGCCATATGGATCCATCTGCGACCATGCATTATGAAATCTCAAATGGTATTCAATCAACTCCTTTTATGAGTTATGGACACACTATGATGTATGGAGCTTGCACATCCCTTGGCTGAGAGAAAGGGGATAAGAAATCCCTGCCAAATGTTTGCTGCTCAAGAGGGTGTGTGCATGCCACAACTGCTGAGCGAGCCCCAACATTATTATCCAGTCATTGGGATACCAGAGCAGCTTGTTTGGTCTTTTCGATAAGCCTTGTGCATGAATGTATGTAAACTTTGGATATTGAATAAACAAGAAAGCATATTGCTTAAGGAATGCCTGATCACTATAGGAGACTCACCTCTCGAAGTCACCCCAAAACAATATGATAATATGACCTATGAAAGTGTCATTGACTCTGCAATAATCTTTCTTGAAGTTCCTAAATTGCAATTGAGGGTACCTATCATAAAATTTTAACTCTGCCAAATTCTTCATTCGAAGCTCTGAAAAAGCCACTATATTTCCTTTGTTTAGCCAGTTAATAGACCAAGTAGGATGTCATGTAAAAATTGGAGGTCTTTTTGATAGCCATGAACTGCTCATGGAAGCAATTACTAATTATTTCGCCCCAGTAGAATGTGGTATCTTCTCCTCATAGAATATGTTTGATGAAGTAAACCATCCATTCTTGAAAGTACGTAGCAGTGGGAAGGCCCATTACTTTACTCAACAGGGTCACCAGATCATGGTAATCTTTGTAGAAATCACTTCGAAAGAGCTCTTGAGGAACCTTCACAACACTGCCCCTCTTCTCCTTTAGCCAATATTCATTTATGAGTTTCTTAAATTTAAGGGGATCTTCATCCCACATTGCCTTACATTCTTTTATGGTTGAAATTTCCATTTCCCCAAAGGTAGGAATGTGAAAGGTATTTTTAATTGCTTTGGTAGACATGTCAGCTGGAATATTTCCATCCCTATCCACTATTGTTTGGGTCTCTGGTTGGTATGCTTCCCTGCAAGCCATTACTAGTTCAAGGGCGATGAGAGCGGGAGGGAAGCCTTTAGCCTTGGCTATTCCACTGCCTCTGATTAATCTTGCATTCTCCATTGTTGGATTGACCCTAACCCTTTGCTTGAACTCATTGATATTAATGTGCCCAACATTGATTTCCGTGGCCTCTTTCCATGTCATGATGACCTTAGATTGCAATGGTTCCCCTTGGAACTAGTACTTCATCTAGTCTTTGTCTTCTTTTCCATGAGGTACTCTTCCTATTTTCTTTCCTTTTTCTTTCTTCATTATTTCCCCCGAGGGTCCTCCACTCAATTTCATATATCCTGTAGATAAAAGAGAGGTGAGTAAAATCAAGCATGAAATCTTGAAATGTTAGCCAAATCCCTTTAAACGAAGTTAGATTGGATAGTACAACATTCAAGAAATCTAACATTTAATCTAGATTGTCGCTAGCAGTTTACTGGAGGGAGTTTGGATGGTTCGGCCTCCATGGGTTAGACTTCCCTGGTAGGATGGTTGTTTTGAAGGGAAAACAGGGTAGGGCAACTTGCAAGGTTTCACCTGCCCTATGACTTAGTCAAATTGTGGAGTCCAGTGAGGAGAGTGCCCTATTTTGGCATGTGGGTCAAAGTACATTTGGCACTTAGGGGGCATTTGAGTCATGAATTGGGCAATAGAAATCAAGATGGTGCTTTTTCATTTGAGGTTAGCCATTTGGAATGGATTTGGCAAGGTGGCATTCTGAGGAAGGAGTTTCACTAGCCGGGACCCATGAGTTTGGAAGGCAATTGACACAACTCTTTGATCGTTTAAGTGCCTCGTGTAGAAGAAGGTAGGAAGCCATGAGGAGATCACCATTTGGAAATGGTAGACAACAAGCAAAAGTCCACTGGAGGAAGTCCAAGGGCATGGGTCTGGTAGAGGGCTTGGCATATGTGTTTTATTTGTTCAGTGGGTTTCATCAACAATCAAAGTACCATGTCCTAGAGGTTAGGAAGGTGAAGGCGATTCACTGTTTTCCAATGGCTGAGATGGGATGGAGTCCTGACGATGGAAGTCTAGCAGAAATGACCCACTGAGAATTTTATCATTTTATTCATGTAGTCCAAGGATGATCGGGGCCCAAAGGCCAAAAATAAGCCTCTTGAAAGCCATGAGAAACAACAATGCGACCATGACAACCCACCAATGGAAGTCCGCAGACCAGGACCCGAACAAAACTTGGTATGGTCATTTCATCATCAACTAATTAGAGAAAGAGAAGTGGTCTAGGAGCCTGAAAGTAGGAGTCGAAATTCCATTTGAAATGATGAACAATAAACGGTGCCCCGAGGATGGAGTCTCGCGGGGGCGGACCCAGGCGATGCGTAAGACTCCACTTTAGTTTAAAAGATTGACACTTCAATGACGAGGAATGAGAGCCCCCCCACCATGGTGGACCAAAAAGGTAGGAAATCCTTGGCCGAAGAATGATGTCGGAGAAGTGAAATTCTGTGTGCAATGTGTGGGTGATTATGAGGGTTTCTTAAAATTCAACTACATGGGTTTTAAGCACCTCCTTTTTCTCTATCCAATGCATACATTTTCCACCCCTTTTATCCATTATTTCTCCTCAAAATCAAATAAAAACATAATACGAGGCACAAACAACAAACCTACTGGTAGAACTTGGTGAATGAAGATGATGAAACCACCAACAAATGCAAAGGACCAGCGAAGGAAGGAAATGGGCTTGAGGGCAGCACACGAAAAATGATTTGGATCACTCTAATTGCTCTGGCTAGCCTGACATGTGAAAATGACAGGTCAAATTGGCCTAGTTATAAAACTTTATGGCAATAAATTCCATCAATAAATGAGCATACAATGACCAAAAAGTTGGTGAGTTTGAAATTCGAAATCGGTCATGAGGGGTCTAGAACCCAGAGGTTGGAAGGTGAGCTGATAGCCATTTGAAATAGTTAGTGAAAAACCACTGACGAAGAGGATCCTGGGGTCCAATGGATGAAACTCCGACAAAGGATGACCATTTGGGAAGGGCAAAGGAATAACGGAAACCCAGGAAGGGAGATCTGGAAGACTAGACTCGATTAGTCTTATGGATGGTAAGTTACACTTAGTCATTGAAAGGATGGGGAAACGATGATTAGGATGGCGGGTCCCAAGCTATGAAAGGGTGACGCCTATTGGCCATTAGAAGTAGAGAATGTAATAGGGAAATCTCCCAAGGGAAACCAGACAAGGCAGACCTAGAGGGTACCAAGGATGTCGGCAGAGGAAAACTACCAAGGGATCTCCGCAAAGACACCTAACTTAGAAAATTTGAGGGGGATGTAACATGGTCAACTTAAGATGACACTTTTAAGGCTCAACGACCATATGGGACACTAAACAAGGGGGCACACAAAATGAGGCAACAACAAAAATGACCTGACAAGGCAAAGGAAAGAGAGGGTCCTCATTCTGAAAGGGGTGTGTGTGCTGTTAGAAACCAAGATCTGATTGCAAACTAGAAAAATCACCTTCCACATAAGAGAAAAATAAAAAGGCAGAGATTTTCAAAAGATGTGCAAATTGATATATTCGAAGTACCAAATATTACAAGAGATAATTTTCTTTATAAAAGCAAAGATGCATAACCCTAATCTTATCTTGAGCAACAAGATAGCTCAATAAGATAAGGACAAAACCTATAACCTAGGAATTAAATAAAGCCTAAGTAAACTTATGCAAAGTGTAATTAATAATTAATTACACCAACACCCCCCCATAAGTGCAACTTAGGGAGAAGTAGATTATTATGCAAATATGAGTCTCGGCAACAAGGCATGATCAGTTACTCATGTAAAAATGAAAAGAGAGAGAAAACCTAGTGGGAAAACCCCTCCAGAGAAATGAATTGCTGTGAAGAAGCACTGGAAGAACTCTGAAGAAGAACCACTGGAACCCCAAATCCAGGAAGCAAGGAAAGATAATTCTGTCTACAACTTAAACCAAAAACAAAATCACAAACGAAACAGTAGACTCGATGCCAAGGAACACTGGAAACTCACATATTGGATCAACCCTGGAATATGTAAGCAATAGTGCATGAAAGGATGAATGGACCCATAATGATGACAAATCTGGAAGTTGTGTCTCTCGAAGCCAATGCCAAACTGAAACTAAAAATTTCCCATAAGATGAGTACCATCAAGATTATGGAACATTAAACATAAAAAAATGGCCTTCAAATGAGAAAGATTTGAACCAATGCGGATCAAGAACCATAAAATCCCAACTGAAGTGTGAACCGAAGCAAACCAACAATGTGTCTAGCTAAGCAAGAAAGAAGCTAAGGGAAACAACAGAAAACCAAAAAAACTCATGCGAGTTGTCACCAATACAAGATATGGATACAAGAACCCCCCTTAATGGAACTTTATATCAGTTCGTTATTAGAATACCCAAAGATTGCAGAAGGAGAGAATGCAAAACTACAGAAACATAAGCAAAAATGCAAACCTAGCACACGAAGTAAAAATGAATGCATGCATAAAATAAAGTAAAAATATTCTATAAATGACCTTCAATCTGCATATAGGTCAAAACCAGCTTTCCAACACCGTGAAAATCGTGAAAAACGGATAAGCGAATCAAAAGATACGTCTCCCAGAGTGAAAAAGGAAACATCTGACTTCCGAGGCAGAAAAAAGAATCAAAAATGAAAAACCAAAAAACTAAACCTACACCATTATGTAGATCTCAGAAGCAGCTTTCCGATGATATCTTGTTTGCAAAAAAATGACGTCGTATGTGAAAGTTACGCCTATTTCCGTGAAAGTGCTCCAAAAATGTCCGATTTGGCCATGTGGAGCCCTTAGGGGCTAAAAAATTTTGGCCGTTGGTCGCCTGGGCGGACCAGGGGGCTGGCGGCTAGCTCCTGGGGCACAGCCCCTGGTCACCCATGTGACTGGGGTGAGGGGCTGGAAGCCCGATGGGGGGCTCGGGGCTGAGCTCCTGAACCCTGATAAGACCGGGGGCTAAGTCAAATGGGCCTGCGGGGGCTGAGGACCTATGGAGCTGCGGACCGGGCGGAGGAGGCCATTGGGCGGTGATCCGGTAGAGCTCGGGTTGCCGCTCGGTGGAAGATGGGTGGTGAGTGCTTGCTAACTGGCTGCACAAATTCTTCCGTGTTTTTTTAATATATTTTTTTGATTTCTATGCATCGTGAAGCGTGCCTGGGGGCCGTACGACCCTCGGGTAATTTTTTTTGCCTCTCCAGATGACTTTTCCCAAATCAGACAAATTTTATATGAAAATGGGGGTTTTTGGGTGCTGTGAATCCAACGGCGAGGTTCGTTTGGGCCCAAAGTGCTCCAAAAATTAGGCGAGCCCCAGATCCATTAGAAAACTCACCGAGCTTGAAACCCTCGCAGATCTGGAAAACGGTGACGAAAATGAATAAAATAAAAGCCATTTCTGACTTTTGGCAGCATTCCAAATGCAACAGAAAACCCCGATCTGATCCAAGATGTTGCATAAATGTGCTCAAGGAATAAAACCCTCAAGGGACCTCGAACAATCTCTGCACTGTATTCCTCCGAAAAAGTTGAGAAGGGGCTACAAATCGAGGCTCTGATACCATGTTAGAAACCAAGATCTGATTGCAAACTAGAAAAATCACCTTCCACATAAGAGAAAAATCAAAAAGAAAAGATTTGAAAAAGATGTGCAAATTGATATATTCAAAGTACCAAATATTACAAGAGATAATTTGCTTTATAAAAGCAAAGATGCATAACCCTAATCTTATCTTGAGCAACAAGATAGCTCAATAAGATAAGGAAAAAACCTATAACTTAGGAATTAAATAAAGCCTAAGTAAACTTATGCAAAGTGTAATTAATAATTAATTACACCAACATGTGCTAAGGGCACAAAAATACCCACAACTTGGAATCATTCCCACGTTTTTAATATATTGTTGAACTTCAGGTTCAACATGGTGCAAATATAATTAATAACAATTTTGGCACACCTGGTGGGACTGTCGATTCAAGACAATTCAAGAAATCACAAGTTTTGCTATTTTTGATATACAACCAGTGAATTTCAGGCCTTTTAGAAGTTAAAAAGCAACATATATGGCAACTCTGAGTGTGGGAAGTAGTAGAGAAACTAGTGCATCATTGAGAAAACCATAGTATTAAGAACTCTGGTGTTTTTATTAGTATTATCAACCTTTTAAGGCATTACAAATAACATTATGGTGACTTCAATCATACATCATCTAGTTTTAGCAGCCCAAGTACCTAATTTTGTTGTCTAGGCTTGCCATGTTCCATGTTTTACTTATGCAATGTCTAGTTATTAGCACTACAATGGTCTTTCTCCTCCATTCCATCAAAATCCTACATGTATGCCCTCTTACCAACCATATCACATAGAATATCTTGTTGGTTTTATTCCAAATGATCCTATAACAATGTATTACCAGAAGTCCTATCATGTTTTCCACCCTCTCATCCCTGCTCAATCTCAATATCTTGTTTTGATGCCAACTAGCATGATTATTCACATAATCAGCCTCAAGAGCACCCTTACCAGAATGTATTGGATCTGATCGAAAAGCTTGACCATGTGTTGTGGGATTTGAGCCAAAAGCTTGAACATATGGAGATTAGGGATGTTATTAAGGTGTTCTCACACATATATTGGATGTTGGTTGAAATCAAGAAGTAGAAAAAGATTATCTCATAGTAGCAAGAGTTGGATGATCAATCCTTTGTTTATGGTCAAGAGTGGGTGACAAAAAGAATACAGTTTGACGAAAGTATTGAAAGAGAGATAGCTTCTAAAGAGGAGCAAATGAAGTTTTTGTCTAGTTAGGTGCAAATTAATCAAGCTTACTTAGATTATCAATGCCAAAAAAGGTATGAAACCCAGGCAACCCCTTCCATTCCTAGTTTTAGCTCAACTCTTCCTGTAATGTTGAATCATCTTGTGAATGAAGGGTTTTCCAAGTAACAGTTCCCTAGTTTAAACAAGAGAAACCTTTTGATCCCTTTAGTGAGCCAACCAATGAGCCTTCTACCCTTAAGATTCCAAGTTGGAAAGGGCCATATTTTTCACCCTGTGAGGTTCCTCCACCTATCATGCAAATGGAACCATGCTCTAATATCCAAAAAGAAAAAGAAGAGTAGGCTCTTGAGCAACACAACTCACTCAACATGGAGGAGACTAGAAATATAAACTTTCTGCATTTAGCTGTATAGGAATATAGATTAGAATAGAGAAAGATTGGATAGGAAAAGACCTTTCAAGAAGTGTCTTTGAATGCTATAACTTATTAGGTTCCTTTTTTGGTAAATGATGGTGAAAATGTTCCAATAGGAAAACAAAGTGAAATGGTGAAAGAGGCTAACCAAGAAGAGAAGTTTATCGTTTGGAATGGAGAAGGTGTGAGTTTTTTCACTCTAACAATAGTTTAAGAACAACAAGAAGAGATCAAATAGTTGTCGACTTTCTCTTTGTGCATATTTGTCCTTGATGACAAAACTGATAATATGGCTCTTTGGTCTTGGGATGCTTATTGGTTCAGTTCTGGTTTACTCTTGGTCTATTCCTATTTTGGCATTCAATACCTTGGTTGTGGACAATATTATGGCTTTGGTTTACATTCATATTTTTCATATCTTGTGGTACTAATCAGGTTAGCCTTCATGTGCAGATAAAGGTTATCTTGCTTGTACAAGTGATTGGGTTAATGTATTGGATTTAAAATGATATCATTTTATATGTTTGATCATTATATCGCTTTGATACTGAATCAATTAGAACTCATTTTGGCATGATGGATTTTAATTCTTCCTTGGTTCTGCTGAGACACATCCATGTGATAGCATTTCATTTCTCAAGATTAGATGTATTTTGGTAAGCTTCAGTTTTCATGAAGACTTGTGTTGCACATTCATTTTATTCAGATTTTATATGCTCGATTGTATCATTGGCATACAAGGTGCACAGGTGCTAGTAACTAGTTTATATGAAGTGAACAATTCTTGATGATATGTTTTCAATTCCTCTTCAAAGTACTTCTCTTTGATGGTTTACATGGAAACATTCGTTTTTCAAAGGGAAATCAAGTATAGTAAAGTGGTTTGTATTTCTTATAGCAATATAGCAATTATATGCTATATTCGATGGCATAAAGCAAAAGATATACATGGATTTGACTTGGGGTAATCAGACTATCTACATATGATTTGGTTTACATTATTCAAGTTCAGCCTACCATGTTTCACAATGGTCATATTATTTGATTCATTTTCATTAGCTTTTTATTTGTGTTTAAAATGAAAGCCATTTAAATAGCTATCAGTGATCATAGTGTTGGGATTCATCTTGCTTATTGACCACATTCATTGGGCTACATCTTATTTGAATTTCATTGTTTTGAATTATGCAATAAGTCTGCCTTAACTTGGAAAGTCAATGGTATTTCAGGTTGACACTAATAAACATGTGATTAATATTTTCATTACTCACGTGGATGTGAGTGGGAAGAAATATGAAAAGTGTTTGTAATATTTGTGGATTTCAAAACGATTAAAGTGCAGATTCCAAATGATTATGCATTTGGTCAAAATGCTGGATAGAAAATAATTTAGGGAAAAATCATTGTCTTTTTCATTTTGCTTTGAAGATATACCCCAACGCCATCATGGAGAGTTTGCAGTTATAGTTTGCAGCTAATTTTTGAGCTGAATGTTGGATGAGTTTTAGTGAGACCGTTATGAAAGTTTTTCACAATCAGATGGTAACATTCTGGCCACCCTGATAGGTATTTGAATTTTTAGTTTGGGAAATCTTGCATTGGTTTGTTAAAGCAACTGATTTTATGAATTAAGTGATTCGTTGAAGTTTAGAAATATGTTAAAGATTAATCTCATTTTTTCATCCACCTGAGTTTATACTCAAGGGTTTAATTGGCATTCATTGATATATCATTGATTTTCTAAAAACCCATCGTGGGTATCATGATTTAGCAACTTTGTTTATAAAAACCCAGGTTATTGTATTACGGGTTTTTTGAAAAGGAATAACTGTTCTGTTCATTGTATAAATACATGGCACAAAAAAAAGACATGATTCAGAGAGAGAAAAGAGAGAAAATAAGAAGAGGGCTTTATTGTAACACATCTCTGGTTTCATTACAGGGATTGCATTCAGAAATGGAGTGTGGTTTTTGTTTGAGTTATTTTGATCAAATTTGTGAAAAGAAGAAAAGAGGGTTTCTTCTGTAATCTCTAGTTTTTCACAACAGAGACATTTGTGTTCAATGTGGGAGAATTTTCATAGTATTGTAATGAACAATACATATTGTAGTGGGTATCATTGAAGATCATTTTTGTATTTTGTATTCAGTTGTGATTTTAAGACTGCAAATGTAAATGCAGTTGTAAGGTCATTTTTTTATAAACAATTTAGACAGTGACTTTGTAAAGGAGTTGGTGCTCCTATTGAAGTTGATGCTTCAGAATTTAGGCAGAGTTGGTGCTCTTTGATTAATGAAAAGGAATTTTTAGTGAGTGGTTTTTTATACCTCATGAGGGTTTTTCCACTTAGGAAATCTTTGTGTTATGTGATATTATTTGTCTCTCATTATGTTTTATGTTAATGTGCTCATTCAGTCAATGATCTGATATGTTTAATATGATCAAAAGTTTCTTATTTCAAAAGGTTGTCATGCAAAGTTAAAAAGTCTTTTATTGAGCAAAGTTGTTGTTTTGTTACAAAAGCACGTACAAGATTGTTCACACTCTAATTGAACAATATCATATGATGATTTTAACATGAGTTATAATTTTTACTCAAGTTTCATGTCAATCTGATTTTAAGTGTTGATGTACACTTGCATAAACAAGGCTGCCACATTGAGTTAAAAATAGTAAAAAGTCTCGTTGTACCTTTTAGAGTCAAAAATTTAAAAATTACTTCACTCTAATTCACCCCCCCTCTTAGAGTGAATCCACTTCCAACAATAGTATGGTGAGTTGTTGATTGATGATCATCAACAAGGAAACCAAGCCTTATACCATGAAGAAGAGCATAAATATGAACTTGACACTATTGTCCAGGATATGAGCTTTGATATCTTTGAACATGTTAAGGATGAAAAGGCTAATGTTGAGCTTTATGAAGAGGTGTGCATAGATATAATTGGATAGTTTTGTTCAATGTTGCTTGACAAGGAATCATTCCTGTTAGAGGTTGACAATCATGTTGGACTAGAACAATAGGTTCACAAGCTTGAACAAGTGTTCAAACAATAGGAGGAATATGGTCTTGATAGAGAGGAGTTCATTCTCTCAAGTCAAGAAAATTTTCATGAACTTGATTTTCAATGTCTTAGCTAGTTGGAGGATCTCCCTTTCTATTGTACAATAGAGCTTGAAGCTGATTTATCAGATAAAATTTTGTCTCAAGAGGCTTCTTCATTGTTTGAAATTTTTCCTTCCTTTGTTGAAGATGACAAGCCTCAATTGGAGTGTACTTCCTTGGATGATAATGATGAGTTGAAACTTGAATTGGCTATTCGTAAGAGCCTTCCAAGAGCCGATAGCTTTGATAAGTTATTAGCTACCTTGGTGGATGAGGATTTTCCATTAACCATGGACGAGGAATCAACTTGGCAAGTTATTATGCAGGGTGAAGGTAATGTTGCTATTTCTAACCATTCAAATTTCCTTCTCTCCAGTCCAAACTTAGCCAGGAAGTAGGACAACCATAAAAAATAGGAAGAAAGAGAAACAACTAGCAATGGTAGTTCAAAGTTTGTTCATTCTAGGGGTTGTCCAATTAGATATTTAGCTAGTTTGGAGGCCACTGAAGTACCAGAGGTCATGCTTGCATGCAAATATGAGGATGCAATTGAAGAAGAAGCTAATTTTGGATTTGTAGCTAAAAGCGATCAAATTTGGTTAACTTTTCAAGTCTAGGACATCAATAGGCATGATAAAAATCAAGGTGTAAGTGAGTTTATTTGCATCTTTCATGAAACATTACAATAGTCTATTGAATATTTGCATGTGTTTCATATTCTTTTAGCAATACATAATCATGTATTGCATCAATTGTTGATTAGAAAGGGGTGTTATTTTGCAAAGTCAGTCAATGGTTTTGTTTGACCAACTTCTTTTCTGGTTAGGGTAGG
Source organism: Sequoia sempervirens (assembly GCA_007258455.2). Lineage (NCBI taxonomy): Eukaryota > Viridiplantae > Streptophyta > Pinopsida > Cupressales > Cupressaceae > Sequoia > Sequoia sempervirens. The sequence goes on along the minus strand of VDFB02252616.1, from coordinate 109,562,400 downwards.
TTAGAATAGGATTCTAGATGGATTTTTCAATTCCATAAGTGTTCTTCAACACAATTAGTAGTTTTCCTCTAAGGTTTTGTTGTTTGAACAAGTTTTCAAGGTATCATGCACTAATTTGTTGAGTTACAATAGTGTACAAGACTATTTTTCAAGTCTTGTTTTGGTTTTCTAAGTGACTCTGTGCTGAATGGATAAGCCTAGGAAACTAGTCATGATGTTTAGTAGGAAAACATATAGTAGATGTCATAAAAAATCTTACCTATTTTTGCTCCTAGCTCAAATAGGTAGAGTTGATTATGTTTTTACAAAGTAAAAACAAAAGGTGCATCCATTCCCTGCTATGTCATATTCATATGCATAAAGGAAAACATCTAAAGACTACATCATGAAATTATACATATGCATACAACAAAGAAGAGAAAGAATCATTTTCTTCAAAAAGTAGTCTTTATTGATAATATAAATGTATGGTGTTCCACACAAGCCATAGAACTAACTATTAAAATGCATATAATGGAAAAAACTATACATTTCTAGATACAAAAGAGAAAGAATGCACATATAGAGAGAGGGGACCCATCATTGCCTGAATGATGAATCTTGGTTTTCTTGTTCTGCATCATCTTTAGTATTTCTCGCTTGTACAATCTCCATTTGATGCTCTCCTTGTTGGTCCTGGGTTTCTTGCATTTGTGAGAAGAGTGTTGTTTCGAGCAATGGAGGATCATTGGTAAATACATATACAAATAGCTATATACATGTAGTCTGATCCTCATGTGCATTAAGATAGCTTGCATACTATAGATGTCTAGGAAAACAAGAGAGTTATCAAATAGATCTATCATATGCTCTATTTTATCTAACATGTTTGCTCATTGTGTAGGTATAGGTGAAATATTTGTTTCTGTTTTGTTTCATCTGGTTACAACATGTGGGGTAAAATGGGCTTCCACAAGGGTTGAGCCCAACAAGCCACCCTTTTGTTTTTTGAGAGGAGTATGAGTGTGGACTTATCACACTTGTTATTTTGAATAATTACTCATCACCCATGGTAGTGAAGTTAACAGACTTCACCATCATAAATGAAAGGTATTTATTCTATTGATGAAAATAAATCATAATGAAGAATATAAACCATGCATTATCAATTAGGATAGTTGTTTTTATGCCAGGTGTTTCAAAGGAGCTTCCATAGTTATATGGTAATTGTGACAGTCAAGTGTTATGGTTGTGTTCCTATGGATTTTCAATTGTCCTTATTGAAAAAGAGAGCATGATCACTAAATAATGCACAATCAGTTAACAATGTACTAAAGCAATAATTTGATAAATTGTGCATGAACAAATGCAAAATTATGATAAAGTAGCTAGTTGACAATCTTATGTCAAGGAAATGAAGTTATTCAAGGGATCATATCATCATGGATTTAGGAGGAAACTCATAATATGAAGAACATAGTAACCTATCATAGTGATGCATAATATACATGGCATTGTTCAAAATGGATAATATGACAGTTAATGACATGTATGATGCTAGAATAAAAAAAGTGGCCAGTTTGTGAGTATAGCATGATGGTAAACATGACAACACCTGAAGAGCTACATAGCTGTAAGCAAAAATTATACAAGGTAAATTTTAAGGCTTGTTGACATGTCTATATTGTATGAGGATGGCAGTAAACTATGTAAAGGTTAACTGTGTAAAAATATGTAAGTGAAAAATATAAAGAATGGACCAAAGGCCTAAAAATCAATGTATTGTGCAGCTCAACTGACTCCTATTTAATGGTTTTGTTTTTTGATCTTATGAATCATGTCATTTATTTTGTGCATGGCCAATTCTCAGAAAGAAATATTTGTTTCATATACTAATGATATTAATATGGTCCCTATTAGCAGCTTAGAGAATATATCAGTTATGGGCAACAGATCTAGTGATCATATCATGGCAAGATTGTGATGACAGTGTGGGTTGTTTGGTAGCAAGTTAGTAGTAGCATGCACATAGAGGAGGTATTATAGAGCTCAAGCTAGGGTAGTTTAGACATGCAGATAAGAAGTACTAGTTTGCAAGAAGGGAAAAAATATTAATCATTCAAACATGACAGTCACAAGTGTCATTTTATGGTCATAGTGCACACTAGTGAAAGGAATGTTGAGGACTCCAAAAGCTTGTGGATCTTGTGACATTAAAAATGTAGATCATCAACAAAGAATGAAGTTCCAGGGATGGGAAATAAAACCCTTATCATTATAATGCAAACCAAAAAGGTGGATTATATCTTGATAGCTTCCATAACAAAAGGGAGAGGAAAATGAAAAAGAAGATTAAACCCATAAACCCAACCTTCCAGACTTAAAGGTAGGGTTTTAGATGAAGAAAACCCTCGAGCCTACCTAAAGAAATCATGGAAGTCACAAAATACATAGATGGAATCAAATTGACACAACAAAATTTGAATAGAAATCAAGACCCTTTGAATATTTATATGCAGGAAAATGAAGCTCTCAGCCATGGAAATTAGAAAAATGTCTTTTCATTTTTTCTAAGAACCTTTAGTGTCTGCATAAATACAATGGACATCGAACATTTTCAATAAAATATTATTGAACCTTATTTTATGTGTTTTCAAGCTTAAAATGAATCATCATTTCTAGAGTATGTGAAACAAGAAGATGCACAAAGAAAATAACATATTCTTCATTTAGATTTCTTCCAAGTTTGTGGGATCTATAGGAGAAAGAAAGAGAAGTGGAATATAATCTTGTTTCTACAAATAAGCTTGATTTTGAGTGTTTCTTTCTTTAGAAAATGGAGTAAAAGACAAGAAAATATTTTTAAAGAGATTACCTAAGCTTATTTGGTCAATTCCCCATAGAGTGTGCGCCCAGATTTGTATCAAAAACCTCCACGGAATACTTGTACAAACCCTATGTTGGCAGCCAAGAGCTTCCCAAAAAAATTGATGGGTAAAATGAAATGGCTTTCACTCTTTTGGTGTTGCTTTTGTTCTAGGGTTTTCAACCCTAATGAAGGCCGATATAATTTATAGTATTTCTTTTACCTTTTTGTTTTCAAAATGTTTTCAAAATTAATGCCTCAGACTTTCCCTTTGTAAATGCTAGTATATAAGGAGTCTTTTAAGGATTATTCTTTGCATTTGTTCATTAAATGATATCGATTCAAAATTCTAAAGCATTTGATTTAAATGATATTGATATAAATCATTAAATCAATTTGCTATATCAAATGCAAAAATAGAGTGTCATGCTTTTTCAATGCATTTATGTATTTTGTTGAGCTTTGATGCTTATGCCAAGCATATAGGAGGGTTTGAATCAATTGGTCGACCAATGGAGAGAATATAGGGGGTGTTTACTCACCTTTTTGGAGATAATGAGAGCATTTAGACATATTTTTCCCGTGCCTTAATGTTTGGCATGGTCAAGCTTGACTTCTTCAACACTTTGGAGCTCTTTTGGAGAAGATTATGTAACTAAGGAAAAAAAATATGTTAGCACTATAAAGCATAAACAAACTAAACCCTAGCTAAACAATGAAGAACAATGAAATAAAATAGCATAAAAAAAAAGAACAATCTCATGAAGTCTTTGTTGGACTCAAGGAACACTAAGAGAGGGGTGAATGAATGTTCAACAATATTTAAATTTCATTTCAGATCTTAATCCATTTACAACATTTCAATAGAAGTAAAGATGCAAGCACATGAAGGAAACAATCAAAACACAATAACACCAAGATTTTTTATGTGGAAACCCTGTTAGAGGAAAAACCACAGTGGAGATCAATCCACAATATATACTTTATTAAAAGTATGAAGAAAAGGGAATTCACATGCATTCAGGCACACTGCCTAGAGCTCAGTGCTCAAAATTAGGAAGGCTCACTGCCTTACAAAATGTTTGGATTACAACAATAGGTTTAATTGAGAAAGTAGCATCTGTAAATGCTTGGTATCAGTTTCGATGAAGCTCATAGATCAAATTTTGGACCTTCTGTCTGATTCTGGACTTCGCTCTACTTTTCCTTAATTCACTTCACAAAAATCGTCTTCTGCACAAGCAAAATTTTCTCAACTGATTTTCTGATATTTGCAGACACATCTGCTCTACTCTTCACACCTATTCTCATATTAAGATGAATTAATTGGACTGAGATATATATCCACTATCAAGGATTTCAATTGCTTCAAGTCGGCTTCAACGAAATATGAAAAATTCTCTAATGGTTGGTTCAACTCACAAATTATATTTAATGCACACCCATCAAAGTTGGCTACTGTTATGTTGGGACCCAAAACAAAATTTCCAACACAAGAAACAATTAAAAAATTACTCCTTATACATACACAACATGCTACATTCACCAAGTCATCCACCATGAGAAAATAAACAAAAAAATCATCCTGTCGGATCTCCTAACTCATACATCGATTAATGTGAAAACAAAAAACTTAACAAGAAGATAAAATAGATGCTCAACAACATTCCCTAATATCAACAACCTAAAATGATAATCCGATGAAGCATATGGATTGACATACTAACTAGATACCCTATTCTCCATTCTCACTTTTGGTAAAACTTTGTTCTTCACTCTGCCTGGCAGTAGGAACAAATTTGGATCTACAGACTAGAGTAATGACTTAGGTTGCCATAAATGACAACACTAGAAGCCATACTCAAACAATCTCCCCCTTTGGTATTGATGGCAACATTAGTAAAAAATGAAGTTAAGTGTTGAAACCAATATGATTATGTTGCCAAAGTTCAAAATTTCAAAACACAACTTCTTTTCAAAACACATCTCCCCCTTAGGATGATAAATTATTTTTCACTACTCTCTCTCCCACTTTGACATCAATGAAAAACATATTTTTCATTGCACTCTCTCTCCCTTTCAAAAATTTGATCAAAATTTGAAGAAATACAACTACTACTCGAGTCAGAAAATTATCTTGTACTTATCTTTCATTTCCAGAAGAAATATCCTCCAAGCTTCTATTGCAATCCCAATGATTATGATCATGATGTTGTTATCTGATGTTCGGTTGATAATCTATATGAGGGATTCTATAATTGTGATTGCCTCTTCTAATTTCTCTCCTTTCCTCAAAACCTCAATCAACTGCTCCAATCTGCATTTGGTTAAATCTTTCACTTTCCAAAAGGAATCCACAAGGTTGTTTGTAGTGAATATAAATTTTGTATACTCAGAATGCAACACTTGAATCCTTTTCTTGACTACACCATCCTGATCCTAAAACATGTTATAATCCTGACCTATTTTGTTCAGCTCAGATTCAATCTGCTCCAGCTTATCTTTGTATTTCCCAACTGCATGAGGCCAACAAAGAAAATAGTTGTATATGTTATTGGCTATACTTATGCATTACCTCAACACATTCATTTTCCTTTTTAGTTTGGTGAGAGATAGCCTAAACTGCTCCTTCAGATGTAGAATTATTTCTCCCTCTTTCCTATCCTAAGAATCAAAGACTATGGCATCCTTAATGCACTCAATCATCTCTTTAGGAAACAAATTCTGTGAACTCTCCAAACCAATGTTATTGTGCACAAAATAAGTACTTAGTGTGCTCTCGATCAAGTCCTACAGATAAGAGAATCTAACAGACCATATATCTGCAATTCTCTGCATCCCATCTTTCTCCTGAACAAGCTGTAGTATCTTTGATTTGGATAAAACACTTCTTATTCACTTCTTTCTGCCATAACTACGTCCAGTTCAATTGATTCCAGTTCTTCTCTTAGAGTGTATTCATCAGATTCTTCATCTGGTATGTCCACAATCACTAGATATTTACCTTTTCCTTCAATTTTTGGAGTCTGGCGTGTAAGAGGAGTGTAATCAACAATCTCTTGTGCTCTTTTCTTCTTCCTCTCCATCTCATTGGAAGAAGATCCAACTTCAAGTTCTCTTATTGGAATGTCAATGCTAATTTCTCCAAACTTCCCTAGCAATTCTTTAAATAAATTGGCATACTCTTGCTCACAATTATCCAAAGTATTAGAGTGTTCAAAAATTTGTTTACAAACCGGTTCATTTTCTTTCCAGAAAACATTATCGGTCTAGTGAGCTTTTAGTGCAATGTAATATTGTCTTGCTACGTTTGGTTTGGTGGTAGTCGTGGCGGATTCAAAATTGTGTTGGATGTATTGACAAGTGGTTGAGATATGCTTGGAGTGATCATAGTAGTGAGGGGTTGATATGTGATAGGTGTGAGAGTGGTTGTTGAAATGATTGAATTGATAGGGATGGTTGGAATGATCGAGGTGATAGATCCTTGGGAGACCATATTTTGATTTGTTGGGATTGATGTTTTCATTTGATTAGATATCATTTGTTGGTGCAATGTCGATTGTATATTCAAAGGATTTGATGTGATGTCTTGATTGGTGTTAGGTGGATTGATTTGGATGGAGTGATTGGTGCTAGGTAAAGGGGGAAGCCCTAAACCAAGGAATCATGTTGATATGGGTAATGGTGGTGGAGATGTCTCTTGGTCCAATGACTCAACTATTTTGGTAAGTGTAGCAATTTGATCTTTCTAAATTTTATCTTGATTTCGATCTTGATTCCCTTGATATAGTTGATTTGGTTTTTGTTCAAGCATATTTTGGATGCATACTTGTGGTTTTTGAATGGGATCATGGAAAAATTGATTTTGGATAATGTTCTAATTTGGGATGATGTTCAGATTTGGCATGATAAGTTGAAATTGAACATTGTTGATGGTGGGAATCACATTGCCTTGTTTTAGGTAACTTTGATTTTGCATGGTGTTACCTTGACTTGGATTAATACACATAGTCGTTAACATTTTGTTTGGACTTTGAACAATATTCGTATGTTTTGCAAACATATCCATCCCAAAGTTTACCAAGTTTGGACTCAAAATGTTCATGTTTGGTAAAGTTGTACTTGGTACATTCTCAATTGGCATGTAGGGGTTTGATGGGATGACGTTGTTTGTTTGAAGGCTCATGCATTGATTGTTCACTTGATAGATTTGTAGGTTTGGACTTGGATTTAAATCTACCATCGAGAAAGTTGTTCCAAGATTTTGAATGGGCATACTCACACTTGTTGTATCATCAAGATTTGTAGGGGATAATGATCCTATGTATGAAATTTTGCATAAATGTAAGTTTTGAAAATCAATTGGCATTGTAAGGATTTGATAGTTTGGTTGACTTGGATTACTCATGATGTATGGATCAAGTTTATATTCCATGTTCCTCTTGTGTTTTGACCTTGTTGACCTATAAGGTGTTTAGGACCAATGATGGGATGGAGGATGAAAAGGGGTGAATGATATGAGTGTTGAACGTTTAGGGACTTTGAATCAATGCTAGACTTAGGGTTTGATTTTGATTGGTTTGATTGGATTTGGATAATGGACTTGTAAACCCTAAGATGTTGGATGTGATCTTAGGATGAACTTGTTCAAAGGATTGCTAATTCAATTAAATGTATGAAAAAGGATACATTCCCATACACCTAACTAAACAAGGTGATTTTGATTTTGATGATTTACCCAAGTCTAGAATGATGTTTTCAAAGCTCTAAAATTGTTTGTGGGATGGGATGATAAATGTTTGAAATGGATGAAGTGTTTGATTTGATCCTAAATAAACCTAGGAAGGACTTGTTTACGAGACCAAGATAGTGAAGAACATGCCTTTCTCTAAAAGTAATTCAAAATCAAAAGATGAATGTTTGCATGAAAACCATACGACCAAAAGATGCCAAACACATATGTGGGGTCCAATTGATTTAATCTTTTCTTAATAGTTTCTTTTTACCACAAACACACTCTTGGTTAGATTTTGAATCTAGATGTCTAATGTCTCAACTTTCCCCTTATCCCACAAAGTGTATTATGCGGAAACCAAGGAAATTTGAGGCAAGAGTTACCTATTGTTGACCTTAGTAGGATCAAATTGAGATGAAATCCAAATTCTTAGAAGCCTCTAAGGATGTGAATCCCAAGGGAAAGAAATAACATATGGATTGAGTCAATTGCATTTGTCTCCAAAAGGGTTTGAAATTTGGATGATGATGTTAAGTGTTTGTTTTCAAGAAGTTTTCAAACAAGCAAAGCATTTTGTTACCCAAGAATAAGTACAATCATATGGATGTGAAAGATAATATTTTTTGGATTCCCACTTGGACAAGTCCAGCTATGCTTATCTTTAGTGAATGGTTAGATGCTTGACCCCGCTGGCTCCCCTCCATGACACTCACTTATACGGGGCAGCCAAGCATCAACACCCATGAAACTCCCATGGAATGTTTTCCATTTCTACTAAAAGACTATAAAAGTGTGAGGTGGCTTAAGAATTACTGTTCTTGTACCAACAAATAGATTAAATGATTTTGGAAAATTCTAGCACATGGGTTTTAATAAGGACTTTCCATTCGTGGAGATTGACCCATACGGAAAGAGTCCCATTTCGGATCCATTTTGTCGGAATCAACCACGTGATATTGGCATTTACTCCAATACCCACATTTATATACCGGTTGGAAATACTCTTGGCTTTAGAGTGTTACTGGTTGAGTTGTTCCCTTGGGTGAGTACTTTTTCCCCAAGGCAGGTCCTCTAGGATAAACAAAAGCGAATAAGGAACACTATTCGTAACTCGATCAATCCTTGTTGGCAACAAAGAGAGAGAATATACGCAACAATTCCCCCACTCACACTCGCACAAGATGTTGTTCAATTTTAAACCCAAATCGAAGTGTGGAGGTGATTGCTTTGTCTCAACCTAAAATCATGAAAAAGGCCTTTTGATTCTCAAGATCACTATACAGCACGAGAGAAGCGCATATGTCCTTTTTCAATGCCTTTAGTTCAAGTAAGCCTTCACAAAACAAAGTTGCACTTGTTCTTTTTAAATCCTCAAAGAAAAATGTAAGTTATTTTTAAGCACCAAAAGACAAATGAGAGTTGCTTTGTTCAATTGTTAACCAAAAAAGAAACTTTAGTAAGTTGTGTTCCTAATGTTCATTTTAGCCCTTTTGTAGCAAAAAATTGAAATGTTTTTTTTAGAGCCCAAAAGAAATTTAGTAGGTCCTAAAAGCTTGAAGGGGTAAAATCCTTAGAAGTGGGATTATAATTGCTCCCCAAAGTGTTCAAAAACACTTGATACAATGATGTGATAATGATTTTTCTTTGACTTCCATGCTCCATGATCCTTTAAAACTTACAATACAAGATCCAAATGTTAGATGACATCAAGGAACAAAAATATATGAAGGTTAGATAAATGATTAAGCATAAAAACCCTAAAATTTAGACCAAGTTTCATTGTGATTTGACATTAAGTGAAAATTTGAAAATTTAAACTCTATAAAAATTTATAATAACCTACACCATTGGATAGCTTATGAAATTATACCCCATTTCGAAAAAAAAAGCTTTGAAAAAGACCAAAAAATGACCAAGATATGGCCATTTTAAGTTTGCATAAAGAAGCAAGAAATCAAAGGCGGTGCAGTTTGAGCGGCGTTGTTTGGGTTCAAACAGTGACACTGGAGCTCAAACAGTGACGCTGGAGCCAAAAGCGGCACTGTTTAGGTTGAAACAGTGAAGCTAGAGCCAAAAGTGGTGTTGTTTGGAGTTTTAAGCAGTGCTATATGGCACCGTTGGGTTGTCAGCGACTCTGTTTGCTGTAGACACAAAAAAAATAGAAAAAACACAAAATTTTGATGAAAAAACGTGATTTAAACTTTTCGTTTTCCCTCCCTCTAGTGCCAAAATGTGAACCTAAATCCTAATACCTGCAAGAACACAACAAATGAACACATTAATAAGATCAAATGCAAGTTAGAATAAAGGTTCCCCATAAAATCCATTTAAACCTATTTTAAATAGAAATAAAACAAGAACACAATGAAAGAAGATGAAAATAAGTTAAATCCTATTGAGAATATGCAAACTCTTGATCTTATGGGGGAGTTGGTGCCAATTTGATGTGGAAATTTTCCTTTTCCCAACTCCTTTGCAAGATTTTATGATGAATGGTGGTGATGATCCACTTTGTTGAAGATTCAAGTGTGCTCCATGATGAAAAAGCCTTCATAATCTAGCTATGGATTCAAAAATATGGATGAAGATTGCTCTAAATTTGAGTATAGTAATTTTACTCAATTGGTAGATAGATAAAATGAAGGATGAGCTCTTCATTTATAGAATGCTAAGATGGATGAATGCCAAAAATGAAGCCATGTGGGACTAACATTCAACCAATGCCAAGGTGCCACTTGTGAACATTTGATAGGATGAATCTTGAGCACATTTTGATCCATGTGCAAGTTTGAAATTTGAATTTGATGAGATGACATGTTTAGGGGGGATGAAAGATGAGTTAAATGCCAAGTGGGAGACATGTAAGAGACAATGTAAGCGCTTTAAATGCTTTGTTGGATGGACAAGTCTATTTGGGGGGAGATTTCAAACTTGTAGGAATATTCCCCTTTTGATGCCATTTTGAAAGTAAATAGAGAATTATTAAATCAAATAAATGATTTAATTGTGCAAGTTGCAAAATCTAGAGGATTGGAGTGATTAGGATTAGCATTAATCATGATTTGATTAATTTAAATGATGTTAGTTGATTTGACCATTTTGACTTAGATTTTAGAATTTAAATAACTCAAAATGAGAAGAGAATGATTTAGACTTAGTGAAATAAATATTTTTGATTTATTTAACTAAAGGGGGTGGTGGTAGATTAAATTAGATAAATGTTTGATTTATTTAATTTAATTAGACGAACTTTAGAGATTTAATCAAATAATATGGATTATTTAATTAAATCAAAGATAGGAAGATGAAATGACCTAGCTAATTACATAGAGACAATGATTTAATTAAATCGAGGGATTTATTTAATTAAAAGAGGAATTACGATGAATTTAATCAAATAAAGCTATTTGATTAAATGGTTAGATAGAGGGATAATTCAGGATGAGGCAAAGTTAGTAGATCAGGATCGAGTGTGCGATATCAATTTGTATATTTTCTATGTCTACAGTAATCTGCCTCCTTTATTAGTTGCACATTTTCCATCAATTGATCTTTTAGCAATCCACATAGATCAAAATCATGATCCTCCATTATCATTTTATAAGAGATATAAACTACACCTACCGAGGTTGCACCTTCCTTGATTTTGAAAAAGATTTTGTATGAAATTCCATGTGCAATGTACCTCCTTGTTTTGAATTGACTTCTTTTTCAAAATATCCCCAAAATTGCATAATCTAGTTAAATTATTGATTACCTCTTTCGAAATGTGATAGGGTTTATCTAGAGTTAGAATGCCATCATTCAATCTATTCAAGATAACCTAATGACTTCCACATTATCAAAGTATGGAAATTCACTCCAAATGTCCAAACTTCTATGTTTCACACCTTCAAGCCATTTCAATTCATCAAATGCCACATATTTCTCATATCCATAATCTTTTTTCAAAACAAGAAACATTGAGAGGGGGGGTGAATCAATGTTCTACAAAAAATAATTCTTCTATCCTGACCTTTAATCAACTTAACACATTTAATCAAAATCATTATGCAGAAACAAAAAAAAAGAAACCACACAACCATAACAAAAGGATTTTTATGTGGAAACCCTATAAGGGGAAAAACCACAGTGGATGACCAATCCACAATAAGTTCTGAGTATACTCAAAAGAAGTATTACAAAATGGGAATGCACTTGCATTCAGGCTCACAGCCTAGAGCTCACTACTCAAGATGGGTCTCACTTCCCTTACAAAAGTTTGGAATAGATCCAAAAGAAAATGAACTGAGATAATAACATCTACCAATGCTTGATTATAGTTCTGGTTTAACTTTGATGTTGAACTTTTATCTTGATGACTGATGAAGAACTTCTGCTCTGTTCTGCTCAAGTTCGCACACAAAATATTTATGCACAAGTGAAAATGCATTATATCACTCAAATACAACTTAGAAATTCACAAAATACATACACAAAACTTTATACATACATCCAAATGATATGAACGATCATCTAAATATATCCACTCACAAAGAATCAATCACCATAGGTCGATTTCAATAAAACTTAATAAAACAATTCGCAACTAGTCGACCCAATCGATGGATAATTTTGATGTGGATCTGAACAAGTCAGCTATACAATAGCTAGGACCAATATTTGATCATCTAGACTTGAAGATAATTAAAATAATTCAACTTTATACATCCGCTACACATTATTACCACCGAGTCAGATTTATCAAGAAAATAGACATAAGATGTCCAACCGGACCTACTGAACCATATAGCCACAAAAAAAACTTCACGAGATTCAATAATAATATGTTCCAAATTCCTAAAAAAATTCATAGATCCACAACCCAAAATGGTGATCCGGTGAAGCTATCAAAATAGGTGCCATATTCTGACGGTAACACTACCGATAACACAATTTTCATTTCCTCTACCAGTGCGATTGAATGCATAACTACAGACCAAAAAGGTGACTTTAGTTGCCATCAATGAAAACACTAGAAGCCAAAAATCACGTCCACTTGGATCATATGCCAACAATCTCCCCCTTTGGCATTGATGGCAACACTTAGTGAAAAATGACTAAGTGGCCAGATTAACATAGTGCCGGTATACAAAATACTGAATAGTGTACCACTACAAAATATTACTCCCCTTAAGAATATTAAGAAATTTTTCACTACACTCTCTCTCTCCCTTTGACATCAATGACAAAATTTGGGATACAAAATTATATAAGTATTATCCGAAGACTTACAACAATTTGAAGATGTCTTCAAAGACCTTTTTCAATTCACTAAGGGTGGAGTCCCAAATACTCTTTAGACTTTACAAAATGGTGATGTGACCACAAAGAAGATAGGATAATGTTTCTGCTACTTCTAGGCTTACCAGATTAGGGGTGGTGACAACACTTTTTGCTTCCTTTAAGGCATTCACCAACATCTCAATTTTTCTACTAATCAGTCCCTTAAGTCACTTACTTTGCTAAAGATTCTTTCATTTTCAAACTTTAAATTCTTCATTTGGTCAAGCAAGGATATTACCTGACATTCTAGTAGTTGAGTACTACCCAAATCTTCAATGTTCACATGCACATATGCCCTAATATCATCGATGTATAGAACATTGTATGGCATGGAGGAAAATGCACCTAGGGGCTTAGTGTCTACTGATTTGTATGGATGCCACTTAAACTTTGGACGCAACCTATCTTTGACTTCAACCAACAGTGGGGTAGACATGATTGAGAGAACACAAATTTACAGGTTTTTGCTATAAATACCTTTTGGAGATGAAATGGAGGTCGATTCGCAGAATCCTTTTTGAGCTTGAATCTCCTTTCTGCTTTAGCGAGGGTTACCTTAGAGTGCTTCAAACTTATTTAACTTGAATGCAATGTGAAAAATGAGAGTGAAAATGGTTCCTTTATTTTCATCAAACTTAACTTTGTACTTCTGCAATAAATGCTCTTGCCCTAATTTTGTATGTTTTCAAAAAAATTATGTTTCAGGTCAAACAATTCTTGTGTGGACCATTAATAATCCTTATTGATGTCTTAACTTCATTTCACAACATTTGAAGAATAACCAATTTCCTACTAGACTCATTTGAATTCCAGTGCTAGCCACTTGCAGGGGATTTAGAATATTTTCTTGACAACTCCCCCTATGGCAGAGACCTACAATTAGTTTCCAGAGGCATTACCAGAAGAGACTTCTGGTGCACGGTTCCATTTGTGTCTGTAGAGGGGTTCTTCCTCACCCATTTCTTCTGCATCTGCTTCTTGATTTCATCTGTAGTGATCTTTCCTTTTCCCTTAACATCCAGTTGCATGTTCTCTTTTATCAGACCTCTTATGTTCCAACAAAATCTGGAGGTGTGACCAAATTTATTTCAATTGTAGCAAACAACATTCATCTATCTAATCCAATTGTTCCAGTAGCTTTGTCTTGATCTACGCTGGTTAGCAACATGTCCAAATCTATTGCATGCATAACATTTGATGTCTCTATGTAAATTATGCATCATAAATCTACACTCACTTGACTTATGACCATACTTGTAGAAATTAAAGCATTGACTTGAAAATGATGGTCTACTTGTGTTCATCTTACTCCTACATTGAGAAGCCATATGACCAAATTTGTTACAAGCATAACAATAGCCATTAAATCTTTGAGTGCATTGGGTTCCCTTACTGGATTCCTCCTAGATTCATTCACCTAGTTTCCTTGTTTGAATTTTCTTTGTCTGGAATTCCTTTGATCAGATCTCCTTTGTGTAGATATGGAGCTTTCTCCTTCTTCATATCCAAGAACTCATTTATCACCATCAGTTATTTGACCTTTGATCAGTTCATAAACCTTGGATGATCTTGCTTTGAATTTGTCCTTAAACTCATTTGTTGTAGTGAGTTCATCTTTGAGATCATCAAGATTTTTTTCAAACTCCTCTTCATTATTTTTGGTTTGTTCCATCTCATCTTCTAGTTAGCTGCATTGTTCAGACTTTTCTCTCAAGGATTGTGCAAGCTTTTCTTCATTTTTCTTTCTGTCCTCTAACTCCTTGGTCATCTTCATCATGATAGATTTTGTCTCACACTTCAAGGCAACATTCTCTTGGGAAAACTTTTCACATTCTTCTATTTTCTCCTTCAGAGCTTGACTGATTTGTTCATCTTCACCGGTTTTATTCTTCTACTTGAGCTAACCACTTAATTAATTTCTTTTCTCCCTTGATTCATTGATTTTGTCTTTCAATGACTGGATAAATTTTTTCTGCATTTTCAAGACTTTCTTGTAGTTCCTGGATCTTAGATTTCGACTAGTCAAGATCATCCAAGGCCACCATGAGTTGTTGTTGTAGATTGCTTGTATCCATTGAATATACTTTCCAAGATCTCTGCAAGCTATTAGACTTCTTTTGAGGAAGAGGCTCTGATACCAATTTTTGGAAACAAGCAACACTAAGAGGCAGGGTGAATCAGTGTTCTAAAAAAATTAATTCTTTTATCTTGACCTTTAATCAACTTAACACATTTAACCAGAATCAATATGCAGAAACAGAAAAAAAGAAACCACACAACCATAAAACAAGGATTTTTACATGGAAACCCTGTAAGGGGAAAAACCACGGTGGATGGCCAATCCACAATAAGTTCTAATTATACTCAAAAGAAGTATTACAAAATGGGAATGCACTTGCATTCAAGCTCACTGCCTAGAGCTCATTGCTCAATATTGGGCTCACTGCCCTTACAAAAGTTTGGAATAGATCCAAAAGAAAATGAATTGAGATAATAGCATCTACCAATGCTTGATTATAGTTTTGGTTTAGCTCTAATGTCAAACTTCTATCCTGATGACTGATGAAGAACTTCTTCTCTATTATGCTCAAGTTCACACCCAAAATATTTATGCACAAGTGAAACTGTGTATGATATCGCTCAAATAGAATTTAGACATTCACAACATATACACACAACTTTCTACATACATCCAAATTATATGACCGATCATCTAAATATATCCGCTCACAAGGAATCAATCGCCACTGGTTGGCTTCAACATAACTTAATAAAATTCACAACTAGTCAACCCAATTGATGGATAATTTTGATGTGGATCCAAACAAGTCAGCTATACAATAGCTAGGACCAATAATTGATCATCTGGACTTGAAGATAATTAAAATAATTCAACTTTATACATCCACTACACATTATTACCACTAAGTCAGCTTTATGAAGAAAATATACATAAGATGTCCAACCAGACCTACTCAACCATATAGCCACAAAAACAACTTCACGAGATTCAATAATAATATGTTCCAGGTGACTGAAAAAAAATTCATTGATCCACAACCCAAAATGGTGATCAGGTGAAGCTATCAAACCGAATACCCTGTTTTGATGGTAACATTGCTGATAACACGCAATTTTCATTTCCTTTGACGGTGCGACTAAATGCATAACTATAGACCAAAAAGGTGACTTCAGTTGCCATCAATGACAACACTAGAAGCCAAAAATCACGTCCACTTGCATCATATTCCAACAATCTTTTCACTTTTGTATTCATCTAAATTCACAATTTCTTTGATTTGATTCATTTTTCCTTCCATACCAAACAAGTTTTCTATCGAACACCTAATTTAGTGAGAATTTTACAAGCAACTAAAATACCTGATGAATTCACCATCGAAATGTCATTAATCCTTCAAAATTCTATTGTAAGGGATCTCCTTTTTTTCTTCTTCAATTCATGGTGACAAATAAGGGTTCCAAATACCCTTTTATAACTTGCACACCTACCCTCTTTATTGCATTAAATGTTTCTCCCTAGGTTTTTCAGATACTCTGCTTTCTTAGAAAGTAAAAAAAATTCATCTGTGAACCTTCTAATTCTCAAATTTTTGCATAAATGACCACTGATACAATTTGTAAACTATTTAGCACAACTATTGACAATTTCCTGCATTTTTGTGCTAGCTACCGACAGTGGGACAAAGGGTTTTCTTGAAAAACTCCCCCTAGGCCAATGGCTTGAGATCAATTTCCGGGGGAATTACTAGAACCTGCTTCCGATGCGGGCTTATTTCCTTCATCAGATTCACTCTTCCTTACCCATGTTTTCTTCATCTGATTTATTATCTCTCCCATAGTCATTTTCCCTCTTCCTTTATCATTTGTTTGTGGAATTCTGCCTTTGTATACCAGACCTCTTCTATCCATTTTTCTGTTCTTGCAGAATCTTGCAATGTGACCAAATCTATTGAAATTGTAACACATGGGATTTATTTGTCTAGACCATTCATTCCATTGATTTCCTCTTAATCTGCATTTATTAGCACTATGCCCAAATCTTCCACAAGTGTAGCATTTAACATTCCTTACATTGACAAACATACTTCTACATTCAATTGACTTATGACCAAACTTGTTGCAACTGAAAAACTGACTAGGAATTGATGGATTTCTTGAATTTATTTTACTTCTACACTGAGAAGCCATAGGACCAAATTTATTACAAGAAAAGCAGTGACCATTAAAATTTTGAGCATTGGGTTGTCTTACCAGATACTTTCTTCCTTTGTTCATCTGATTTCTTTGTCTAGAATCCTCATGTTTAGATCTGAAGCTTTATCCCTTCTCATATCCAAGACCTCGCTTTTCATTTGCATCCTTTTGTCCTTTATTCAACTCATGAAGCTTAGCAAAACTAATCTTAAACTTCTCCTTGTATTCATTTGTAGTAGTGAGTTCATCTATGAGAATAACTATGTCTTTCAATCTCTTGTTCATTATTTATGGATTGTTACAGTTCAATCTCCAACTAAATGAATCCATTATTAACTCTGCTACATTTTTCAGATCTTTCTTTGAAGGACTAGGCCAGATTTTCCTCACTCTTCCTTCTTTCTTTAGTCTCCTTAGTTTTCCTCATTACCATAGATTCCATCTCAAGCTTTAGAACAACATTGTCTCTAGCAAGATTTTCACAATATTCAGTTATTTTTTTTAAGGTCTAATTTAGGTGAACATCTTCCAACCTTTTATTTTCTTTCTAGTTTAGCTAATCATATAGCTAGGTATGTGTAGGATCACGATGGGCCAAAAAGTGGCAATATGATGGGTATGTGGCTGACGACTTTTTTTTACCTAAAATTGATGAAATGAAAAAGGTTTTTAAAGGAGATTCTCAAATTTCTACTAATATAAATTATTCTTTACTTTGAATTTAATAAGTAATTATTATTAATTTTCTATTCAAATTACGAGTAAAGTCCTGATTGATAGATTGATTGAAAAACATCTATAGATTTCAAACGGTATCACATTTTTTGAATCCAAAACATGTGTCACATTCTATGATTCGCATACTATAGGATTTAAAAAATAAAAATTGAATTTCATGAAAGTTTTGACCAAGTTAAGGTGGTCGACATATGGGATTTTTATATTTTTAAAAGTTGTAATAAAAAATTCATAATTAATTATTTACTTGGAAAGAATTACAAAATAATATGCATCACGTCGAGACATGAGTCCTCTACTTATATCTAAAATCTTATAAAAAATATTATCATTTTATTGTGGTTAGGGTGGTTAGACGGACACCTACTTCTTATTTTTCCTGAAATTAAAAGCACTACTTGCATTGAAATTTCAATTTTTTACCAAATAGATTTCTTTTTTTTTTAAACAAAAACCTAGTAGTTTAGAAACTACATTCAATTTGATACAAATTCTATTCTTACATGTTTTTGAAATAATATAGATAACTTATTCAAATTTTTATGTCAAGTTGCCTAACTCTGATTTTTCTAATTTTTTTGCCATTTAAGGGCATATTTTTTCCATGATGATCATGCACATACCTAGCTCCTTCCTCTTTTCTCTTGACTCATTGATTTTGTCATTCAATGATTGAATGAATTTTTCAGCATCCTCAAGATTTTCTTTTAATTCCATGACTTCTGCTTTAGACTGATCAAGATCATGAAGTGCCACCAAAAGCTATTGTTCAAGACTACCAGATTTCATTGCATTCCAAGATCCACCTCAAGCTTTAAAAATTCTTTAGAGGCACTTGTTCTAATACCAATTCTTGGACTCAAGGAACATTGAGAGGGGGGGTGAATTAGTGTTCAACAATATTTAAATTTCATTTCAGAGACCTTAATCCATTTACAACATTTCAACAAAAGTAAAGATGCAAGCACATGAAGGAACCAATCGAAAAACAATAACACCAAGATTTTTTATGTGGAAACCTTGTTAGGGGAAAAACCATGGTGGAGATTAATCCATAATTTATACTCTATTAAAAGTATGAAGAAAAGGGAATGCACATTCATTTAGGCACATTGCCTAGAGCTCACTGCTCAAAATTAGGAGGGCTCACTACCTTACAAAATGTTTGGATTACAACAAAAGGTTTGAACTGAGAAAGTAGCATCTACAAATGTCTGGTATCAGTTTTGGTGAAGCTTATAGATCACATTCTGGACCTTTTTCCTGATTCTACACTTTGCTTTTCTCTACCTTAATTCGCTTCACAAAAATCCTCTTCTGCACAAGAAAAATTTGCTCAACTAATTTTTTGATATTCACACACACATCTGCTATGCTCTTCACACCTATTCACATATCAAGATGAATTACCTGAACTCACATATATATCTGCTATCAAGGATTTCAATCACT
Source organism: Sequoia sempervirens (assembly GCA_007258455.2). Classification (NCBI taxonomy): domain Eukaryota; kingdom Viridiplantae; phylum Streptophyta; class Pinopsida; order Cupressales; family Cupressaceae; genus Sequoia; species Sequoia sempervirens. The sequence goes on along the minus strand of VDFB02252616.1, from coordinate 109,543,090 downwards.
TCAAGTTGGCTTCAACGATATATGAAAAATTCTCCAATGGTCAAGTCAAAATCACAAATTATATTTAATGCACACCCATCAAAGTTGGATAATGTTATGCTAGGACCCAAATTTTTTTTCCAACACAATAAACAATTAAACAATTACTCCTTATACATCTGCGACATGCTACATTCAGCAAGTCGGCCACCATGAGCAAATAAATAGAAAAATCATCCAGTCGGATCTCCTAACTCATACACCGATTAATGTGATAGCATAAAAATTAACAATAAGATAAAATAGATGCTCAAAAACCTTCCTCGAGATCCACAACCTAAAATGATAATCTGGTGAAGCATATAGATTGACATACTATTCAGATACCCTGTTCTTCATTCTCACTTCCAGTAAAACTCTGTTCTTCACTTTGCCTGCCGGTAGGAACAAATTTTGATTTTCTAACCAGAGTAATGAATTAGGTTCCCATCAATGACAACACTAGAAGCCATATGCCAATAGTCTTCATTCCCTCCATGAATCACCTTCATTGCACCTTCTCCATTTGTTGCAAGTAGATATTTTCCCTTAGATTTTTGATGAGAAACCTATGACTATGACAAGCCCTAAGCAAATATTGAAGGATTCTATTCAAAAGCTAACAATGCAAGTATGAAAGCAAGCCTAAAGTATGCAAAAATGTCATGATATCATGAATCACAAAGTCAAGAGATGTCCAAATGAGGCTAAAATTACCTTTTTATAGAAAAGACAATTTTAAATGAATGGCCAAGATTGTTAGATGAGAGATGCCCTAAGATCAATGGTTGAAATTAAATGTGATAATCTACAATTAGCGTTAGGGTAACATTGGGTTAAAACTTGAAATGAAGGGCTGAGATTTTATTTTAGAAAAATCAAATCAATGGACAAAAATGCATGTGACAACAGGAAACATTGGGCATGTAAATAGAAAAAGCTGGAGAATCAAATAATAATTTGAAATTATTTGATTTAAAGACTGGGTTGACCTTTTGAATTAAAAATTAATTTAATTCAAAAGTGGTGGGACCATGTGACAGTAAATAATTATTTTAAATTATTTACATGAAGGAAGAAAAAAAAGAAAGTGGGACAATTTTAAATAAATGACTTTTTGTTTAAAATTAGAAAAAGCCAAGGTGGACAATAATTAAATAAATTATAAAAAATTATTTAATTATAAGAGGACATTAGAAATTAATGACATATTTAAATAAGTAACTAAAGTTTATTTATTTAAATAATCATGAAGAAATAGAGGACAAGTAACAATTAAATAAATTTAAGAATTTATTTAATTATGAAGGGACATAAGAAATTAGTGACGTATTTAAATAAATAAATATAATGTATTTATTTAAATCATCAGGATAAATAAAATATGTGAATTAATTAAATAATTGAGAATTATTTAATTAATAGTCAAATTTGGACCATACAATGTAATTAAATATTTTAATTAAATGTTAAGAAGAAATATGGAGAAAATAAAGTTCGTAGGCCTAGGTCAATTTTATACAGTCTACAAATTTAGTTGCTATATTTTTGTCTTTTTGGAGGTATCCGACCCAAGGGAGTTTCTGGATCCTTTTTTGGTGGATTTTTGTTGGGAGTTGGAGATATAGTCACTTGGTTGACTCATTTGTAGGGAGCTCTGATTATGCATTTTTGTACTTAGTGACTTTTTAGTCCTTTGATAGATTTTTTCATACTTACTCATTTTTGGACATAAATAACAGTGGAAACCTTGAATATCAGTGGTTGAAGTATTTTTTCATTCTTGTTCTTTACTTTATTGTGTGCACTCAATTGATTTGATCAAGTTATTTGTGAGGTTATTCATTTCCTTATAGCTTTGTCTCATGTTTAACACCTTTAAGCAAAAGGTATGTTAATGTAGGTTATAATCTATGTCAAAGATGCAAATGGCTATTAGCTATGAAGTTACCTTCCTCCTACGAGATTGAGCATTATGACCTCTTTGTAAAACACTTATACAAAGACATACTGTAATGAGTTATGCAAGTTTTGATTTTTGTCATTGAAGGCAAGTTTTTGTAATCTAAGTGTTATGTGTGTGTTGAGTTTGGTATATCACCCCTTTAGATCCAGTTTTTTAGTTTTTTAGTTTATGTATTCTCTCTCCCCTTTTCCTTGTCAAACAGTGAAATAGTTACGTGAATTGTAGATTTTTGGGGATATGTGGGACTCTCTTACACTTCTAGTGTTTTGCACCTAAAAGGAGAGAGGTATCCCAAAAACCTTGGTGGTTCACTCAAGACTAATGAAAATATGATTGAAATATGTTTAAATAGTGTGAATCCCAATCCAAATACCTGCAAAACAAAGAGATTAAACACCCTAAGTTAGATATTGCAAGCATAAACAAGGATTCCCCATGGAATCCATTTACAATTCAAACTAGGAATGAAAATATGAAAGAAATAATACAAGAGATAAAACAAAGATGAAATCCTAATTTAAATAGAAAACTCTTGATCCCATGGGGGAATTGGTGCCAATTTGATGTGGAAATTTGGCCCTTTCCCAATTCCTATGCTAGCTTTGATGATTTGGTGAAGATTGTGATCCACTTTGATGAAGATTGATGAATACTCCAAGCTAAAATTTGCAAAAGAACCTAGCTAAGAACTCAATGGTGTGAAACTTGATAGATATTTGAGCATGGTAACTTTACTCAAATTGTGGATGATGAAATAAGGATATAAGCTCTTTATTTATAGATTGATAAGTTGAAGAGATGTCCAAATTTGATCAATGTGGGACAAAGATTCAACCAATGATATGTCAACATGTGAGAGGATGAAGGTTGAGCAAGATTTGAGAAATGTGCCAATAAATGCACAAATTTGAAATTCAATTTTTTTGAAATGACTTGTGAGAGGGAAGGAAAAATGCAATAAATTCCACTTGGCTCAAGACAAAGGACATGTAAGATGGAGCTATTGCCTTGTTAGAAGGACATGTCAACTCACATTTTTGAATTCAAATTTGAGAATATTCCTTCAAAGATGCCTTTTTTTGAATGAAAATAGGTAATTATTAAATCAAATAAATGATTTAATTGTGCAAGTTGCAAAATCTAGAGGATTTGAGTGATTAGGATTAAAATAATTAGGATTTGATTAATTTAAGGGGATATTTAGCTGATTTGACAATTTGATTTAGATTTTTGGATTAATTTAAATAAAAAAGAGATGAATATGATAAGAGGCTAATTAAATAAAAATTTTGATTTATTTAATTAAAAGGGATGGTGTTAGATTAAATCAAATAATGTTTTAATTTATTTAATTTAACAGATAGACTTTAAAGATTTAATCAAATAAATTGATTATTTAATTAAATAGGGATAATTAGATTAGATGAATTGATTTAATTAACAAGGGAAAGTGACTTAATTAGACAAAATAATTTATTTAATTAAGAGACGACATTGATGAATTTAATCCCATAAGGAATTTGATGAAATAGTTAGATTGAGGGATGATTTAGGAAGAAACTATGTTAGTAGATCAGAGTGTGATATCAATTTGTATATTTTCGATGTCTACCTTTTCCTCTTTGAAGCAATGCACTTGTTGTGTTGGTTCAAAGAATAATCTTGTTGAGATCAAAGTTCAAAATTCTCTGATTTTAAGATACCCCACTATTGCCCCAACAAGAAGAATTATGCTGGTATACTGCCCCCTCGAGAGATCGGGCGAAGAGGTTCGATTTGAGGGTCGATCTCTCGACAAAGAGGTTCAAGATCATATCAACTCATGTGTTTGATGTAGACAAATTTGATGATGTAGACAGATTTGATGATGTAGACAGTCATCAACCATGGGTAGTCTCATGCCTATTTTGATATATTACACACACTTGATCCTGATTTGTAGCATGACAATTACATTATTGATGATATAAATGAGATGATTATGATGTTTGGGTGATATGATGATGCATGGATGATATGGATGCACATGATATGATATGATGATGATTTTATGATTATGCATATGGGTGATAGATGTATGGTTTATGAGATTCCTAGAATAACCAATCTATATTATGCAATGATGAAATCTAATTCATGCGGGATGATCAATGTTTCTTATATGATATGATATGATATGATATGCAGATGGTTTGTGGATGCAGGATGGATGCATTAGTGATGATTTATGATTAACTGTCATGGTACCATGTTAGCATGAAAAGCAAGAGATAAAAGAAAACAAGAGATTCCAACAAGACATGAGATGATGATGATGATGATTACTTGCCGAGGAGTTGGGATTTTAAAAGGGCCAATTACCTTATTGTTTGATAACACACCTAGATACGATGCATCAAGGTATAAAGAACCAGGATGGCGTTGTACCTAGTGTGATGGACTTTGACTCTGACAAACAGATAGGAGTATTCTTGTTCACACTTGGCATATAGAAACCTTGTAGGGACGACCTAACAAAGCAAGTATTCGCCAAGTTATTTTACAAGAACGCCCAACAAGCCACAGAAAAGATAATGGTCGCCCCATTCCTATCTCTAAATCCTCGCTCGGATATCACCGAGGTCCTTGAATGAGCGCAATAAGATAAATCAAAAGAAAAGATCAAGTACGCAAACAAGTCAATGTTCTTCATATCTCTAGCCAAAGGATGTGTTTTGATAGGATAAGAATCCAGGGTGATATCCAAAATGATGCCCATTGTCAGAATGATATATCCTAGGACATGCATTGTATAGGATGATGATGGTTTGATAAGTTGATTGATAGGATGTTGATACAAAGTTGATTAACATGTCTGCGAATGATCAAGAGTCTGATTTTGTTTTAACAGTTTTGTTGCTTGCTTCCGATTTTACGATTAAAGATTGATTTTGCTGATTGTTATGATTGTTTCTGTTTGTGTTGCCAAAGGATGAAGGTGATGATCAGTTTATTATGGATGATTGATTATTGCGGGTGAAAGAAAAATGATATGGATGAATTTTTTTTCAAATATTTGGATGTTTTTGACATTTTGAAATGTTTTGAGGCTGTTTTTGGTATTTTCAAGATTTTACAAATGTTTTGATTTTTGATTTTTGCGATGTTTTTGGATTTTTGTGTCTTTCAAATGTTTTTGGATTTTGATGTTTTTCGAATGTTTTTTGATTTTGATGTCTCAGGGGCTAATCAAAGATTAGCCTTGCCTACGCTTAAGCTCAGAGACGACGTAGTTCAGATTCCAATGTTTTTGATATTTTATGACTTTTTGAGTGTTTTTTATTTTTTGATATGTTTTGAATGTTTTTGGATTTTTTCGAATGATTTTGACGATTTGGATATGGATATGTGTGATGATATCAGTTCTCTATTTGGGATTTTTTTGAAGACCAATCTAAGGTTGATGGACCAAATCGATGGATTGATGATGATGATAACATTGTTGAGGATGCACAACAATGCAAGGCTTTGATTGATCAAGATTGATGATGATAACATTGTTGAGGATGCTCAACAATGCAAGGATTGATTGATTAGGATTGATGATGATAACATTGTTGAGGATACACAACAATGCAGGGATAGTGAACTTAAGCAACACAAGGATTGGAAAAGATATACCCAAGATGATGATGGATTGATGATGATTTGATCAAGACTGATGATGATAACATTGTTGAGGATGCACAACAATGCAAGGATAGTGTTAAGCAACACAAGAATATCTTGATGATTTCTTGATTGGATTTGATTGATCATGATTGATGAAGCTTGGTTTGAAACAAAAGATATTCGAATGATTTGATGTGACGTTGACGTATAAATTACATGCGACTGATATCGATTGTTTTGATTGATGTTCGATGAAATATGAAGCTTGATAAGGAACGTCTTCTCATCAAAATATGCCATGGGCTAGTGATTTTTGCTCGCAAGTGGCGGAACAATTTGATTTCACGTTTGTCAATGTTCGGATCGCCACATAAGTTAAAGGATATAGATCAATATTTATTCTCGAAGCAAGATGTATATATCTGCCCCTAATGTCTAGCAATGTATGGAATGTGATGGGTGGATGCTTGGATAGGTGTATGTATGAATGGATAGGGCCAACATGCAAAGGATGCCAAGGATCATCTTGTGATAAGATAAGGTACTCAGATAAACAACGCTCATTCGATAATGCTTCATGGCTCATATAACATTGGATAGGATAGGGTCAATGAAAATGACCCATGTCAAGGTGTTTACCGTATGTAAGTGTAAAGTGTGCCCCAGAATTTCATCAAGATCAAGATAACTTGGATGATGGACGTAGATGGATGAAAATGGATTGGATCAATGGTTTATGGATGGATGGATTTATTATGGATAAGATGGATGGAATGCTCGATTTATTACGGATGGGATGAGATGCTTTCATCTGAAGTTGTGTACGTAGATGCTCGATTCTACACATGATGCCTGTTTTCCAGGTTTTCATCATGGTATTGCCCAAAGCGCCACTATAGTGGTTTTCACTAGAGGATGATTTTTATCTTTACTATTTTCAATCCTTTTTCTGATTTTTTTGGATTTTTTTCTTTTTTGATTTTTTTGATTTTTCTGAAAGATTTTAAACTCATGCTGCATCATGAGGTGTTGCTGATGTAGATGCCCCTATCATAATGTGCCATCGGTATCCTTCTCGAAGAAGTTGCTTTGCTAAGATACGTGCACTTGAATATAACTTTTGAGTTTCCTAATTTGCTTCGTCGATATCGAAGTTAACTTTGTCTTTGTGCGCACATCGCGATAGAGTGCCTTCTGAATCCTTATGATAAAGGGTCGTTGCCAATACATGGTCAATGTGAGCATTGGATATTATGCGTGGATGCATGGATGGAGTGTGTTTAGGGATAAGAGATGGATTGGTTGATAGTTTGGAATCTTTGACTATCCAAACTTGGGAAGATGAGCAATGATGGGTGGATATGAAAGTGTGCATGGAATTAGGACCAACTACTTGATACACTTTGTACATTGCTTGAAAAGCCTTCCTTTGCTTTTGTGGACCTCTTTGATGGATACTTCTCCCTTTTTTGTTTTTCCCCATAGTTTCTTTGACTGATGGAGTTTGATAGGGATGATCTTTTTTTGGTATCCATTTGTATTTGACTTGTCCATTATGCTTCTCATCTTCTTTTGCTTTGATAACACTCTTTGTACTTTGATTCAATTCCTCCTTTTGACATTGGTCCCAATTCGTGGATGGGGTGATGGGTGGATGAAGATTCGTGATGTGGCTGGTTGTAGTATTGAAACTAGTTTCATCATAAGGACTCTTTGTGCTCCCTATGTTGACGTTTGCTTGAGAAGAAGTTGCCCCCAATATGGTGGTAATAGTACCTTCATGCTTTGATTTCACTTGTTCCGAGAGATTTTGTTTAAAATGAATTCTCTGATAAATGACCACCGTAGGTGATGTTATTTCCATTTGCTGCTCTGCTAACTCTAGAATATTTTAAGTTCTGTCTTGTCTGCTTCATTGAGTGGATAATGTTGGATATCCTTATACCTGATGTCCTTAGTCTGAATTTGGGATATATCTGATCCTGATGTTGATAACTCAGTTTGACTGTAGGAATTGATAATTTTCTCTTTTTGTGTAACAGGATCCTGTTTAAGATGAAGATCATCTACGTGTCCATCCACAGAAAGCATCTCATGGGTATATGGAGGAGTATGTGCTACATGGATATGATCATCTTGCATAGATAGGAGAGTGTTCATTAGATCATTATAGTATCTTGAAGATACAAATTCTTGATCTTGAATGATTTCAAAGTTGCTTTCGACATGCTCTGGATCAATTTCTTGACATGGATTAGTTTCAAAGGATGGATTGCTTACAAAGGGTTCTTGGATGTCATCATTAGACATGGGAAGCAACTTAATATCCTCAAGTGTCAAGTTTAGGGTTTCTTCAGTATCTGTAACCATGAGGTCAAAGGGGGTCAACATGTCTTGGAAGGGACCATTGCTAGACCTTGGTAAAAGATTTTGATCATGCTTTGGAATGAATTCTTGAGATATGTCCTCTAACTCATAAGACGATGTAGAGACATTTTCAACATGACCATAGGTGAATGGATTGTGCATTATGTCAATAGGATCAAATAATCCTAACACTCCTTGAAATAGATCACTAAAGAGTGGCTCTTGATGTATGGTGAGTTGGTCATCGAATGAGGTGGAAACATCTTCAAGGTGCTCATTGATGGGGAGATCTTGATCATTGTTTTCAACAATTGTGGTTGAGATATTTCCAATGTCTTCAACCATAGGGTTAAATGATGTTGACATTTCTTGAATTGGATCATTTTTGGTTGATGGGTTTTGATCATGATTGAAAAGGGACGCTTGACATATGTTGATTCGATCTTTGGATGCGATAGAAACATCTTCAATGTGCTCTTTGATGAATAGATCTTGCTCATTGTTTTCAACAATTGTGGTGAGGAGATTATCAATTCTATCACCAGTGGTTGAATGTTCATCGCTATCCCCAATAGTTATCATTTTTCATGTTGGTGCTTGCATTTGTTGGGCAGCTTGAGAGGCTTGTTGCACTTGTTGAGCTTGTCTTGCTTGTTGTGTGGCTAGATATTGTTGGATGGCCCTTTGGTAGGCTTGGTGAGCTTTTAGCGCGATGCCATATTATCTTGCTGCGTTTGGTTTAGTGGTAGTGGTGGTGGATTTGGGATTGTTTTGGATGTAGTGATAATTGGTTGAGATACAATTAGAGTGATCATGGTAGTGAGGGGTTGAGATGTGATGAGAGTGGTGTTTGGAATGATCAAAGTGATAGGCATGGTTGGAATGGCCGAGATGATAGATCCTTGGGAGACCATATTTTGATTTTTCAGGATTGATGTTGTCATTTGATTAGATACCATCTATTGGTGCGATGTTGATGGTATATTAAAAGGTTTTGATGTGATGGCTTGATTGGTGTTAGGTGGATTGATTTGGATGGAGTGATTGGTGCTAGGTAAAGGGGGAAACCCTAAACCAAGGAATGATATAGGTAATGGTGGTGGATATTTCCCTTGGCGCAATGACTCAACTATTTCGGTAAGTGTAGCAATTTGATCTAGCCAAATTTGTTCTTGATTTCGATCTTGACTCCCTTGATATAGTTGATTTGGCTCTTGTTTAAGCAGATTTGGAGTGTGTACTTGTGTTTGATTTTGGACAATATTCTGATTTGGGATGACACTCAGATTTGGCATGGTAGGTTGAAATTGACCATTTTTCATGTTTGGAATATTCGTATGATTTTCAAATGTATCCATCCAAAAGTTTTCCGGATTCATGTTTCAAAAACTTGTACTTGGTACATTCTCATTTGGTTTGTAGGGATTTAGTGGGATGGCGTTCTTTTGAAGGCTCATGCATTGATTGTTTGGTTGACAAACTTGTAGGTTTGGATTTAGATCTACCATTGAGAATTGTGTTCCAATCTTTGATTTGGGCATACTCACACTTGTTGTTCTGTTGACATTTTTTGAAGGTAATGGTCCCATGTATGGATTGCATAAGTGTGAGTTTTGATAATCGATCAGCGTTGTAAGGCTTTGAAGATTCAATTGATTTGGATTACTCAAGATGTATGGATCAAGTTTATATTCCATGTTCCTCTTGTGTTTTGACCTTGTTGCCAAAGTGACCTCTAAGGTTCTTAGGAACAATGACGAGATGAAGGATGAAAGGGGTGAATGATATGAGTGTGTAACGTTTAGGGACTTTGGATCAATGCTAGACTTAGGGTTTGATTTTGATTGGTTTGATTTGGATAATGAACTTGTAAACCCTAAGATGTTGGATGTGATATTTAGGGTAAACTTGTTCAAAGGGGTGCTAATTTAACTAGAGGTATGAGAAAGGATGCATTTCCATACTCCTAACTAAACAAGGTGATTTTGTTTTTGATGATTTACCAAAGTCTAGAATGATTTTTCCAAAGCTCTAAAGTTGTTTTTGGGATGAATATTGATAAATGTTTGAGATGGATGAAGTGTTTGATTTTGATCCTAAATGAACCTAAGAAGGACTTGTTTACAAGGCCAAGGTTTTGAAGAACATGATTTTCCCTTCAAACCAAAAGATCAATGTTTGCTCAAAAGACCATAAGACAAAAGATACACAAGAACATGTGTTGGGTTCAATTGATTTCATCTTGATTAGTGAATTTATTTTACCACAAACACTTTCTTGATTAGATTTTCAAACTAAATGTCCAATGTCCTAACTTCTTCAAACCCCACAAGATATGTTATGTGGAAATTTAATGAACTTAAGGCAAGGGGTTTCCTATTGTTTACTTAGGAAGACAAATTGAGATATAATCCAATGCTTAGAAACCTCTAAGGATGTAAATCCCAAGGGAAAGCAATAACATATGGATCGAGAGTCCAATTGTATTTGTCTTCAAAGGGTTTGGGGGAATTTGGATTATGTTAAGTGTTTGTTTTTGAGATGTTTTCGATCAAGCAAAGCATTTTGTAACCCAAGAATAAGTACAATCCTATGGATGTGTAAGACAATATTTGTTGGATTCCCACTTGGACAAGTCCAGCTATGCTTATCTCTAGTGAATGGTTAGATGCTTGGCCCATTGGCTCCCCTCCACGACACTCTCACTTATGGAAACCAAGCATCAACACCCATACCAAAACTCCATGGCGTATACTCCATTTCTACTAGAAGGCCAAAAGTGTAGAGCGGCTTGAGCGACCATTCTTGCACCAACAAATAGATTAAAGGATTTTGGAAAATTCTAGCACATGGGTTTAGTAGGTTTCGTTAAGTAGGAGTTGACAATGTGGCAAGAGTCCCCCTTCCGGATCCATCTTGTCCAGTTCCAACGTGATATTGGCATTTCTTCCAATATCCATTTATATCTGACTAGAAATGCTCTTGGCTTTAGAGTGTTACCGGTTGATTCGTTCCCTTGGGTGATTACTTTTTCCCACAAGGCCGGCCCTCTAAGATAAACAAAAGCGAATGAAGAACAAAATTTGTAACTCGATCAATCTTTGATAGCAACAAAGAGAGATATATGTGCAAAAATGCCCCCCACTCACTTGCACAAGATTTTGTTCAATTTAAGCCCAAATCAAAGTGTGGAGGTGATTGCTTTATCTTAACTCAAAGTCATGAAAGAGGCCTTTTGATTCTCAAGATCGCTATAAAGCATGAGAGAAGCGCATACGTCCTTTTTCAATGCCTTTAGTCTAAGTAAGCCCTCATAGAAAAACACAACTACACTTATTTCTTTTAAATCCTCAAAAGCCAAAATGTGAGTTCGTTTTAGAGCACCAAATGAAGTGAAATTTGTATTCAATTGTTAATCCAATAAGCAAAATCTAGTAGAGATTTGGCCAGTCCTAAAAAGTTTTTTTTAGCCTTTGCAGAAATGAAAAGGTTCTTTTTAAGCCCCAGCGAGAAACCCCAATGTCACCAAAGGTATAAATTCTGGTGACAGACAAACAACAAATGCGTGGTATCTCTCACTGTACCCGTCAGGCGTTAAGATGAACCAGTCATGTCAAAGCCCATCGCCAATTAATTGCCGCTTCAAACCCATCGTCGAAACTGACTGAACAAATTCTCTTTATGTCAGATAATCTATTCAAAAGCTCATGAAATTTCGCTTGATGATCATGGGCGCTAAAAGAATCTTAAAGAGCACTAAAACAGTGTGAATGAGTGCTAAAATGACGAAAATTTTAAGAAAACGTGTTAGATTTGTAATCCATTGCCCTCCTTCTAGCGCCAAAATGTGAATCCCAATCCAAATACCTGCAAAACACAGAGATTAAACACCCTAAGTTAGATATTGCAAGCATAAACAAGGATTCCCGATGGAATCCATTTACAATTCAAACTAGGAATGACAATATGCAAGAAATAATACAAGAGATAAAACAAAGATGAAATCCTAATTTAAATAGCAAACTCTTGATCCCATGGGGGAATTGGTGCCAATTTGATGTTGAAATTTGGCCCTTTCCCAATTCCAATGATGCAAGCTTGATGTGTTGAAGAGATTGTTGATCCACTTTGATGATGAATATGAGAGCCCCAAGCCAAAAATCTGCAATAACCTAGTTAAGAACTCAAATGATGAATGGAAATGGCTAAGTATTTTAACATGGTAACTTTGCTTGGAATGTGGATGATGAAATAAGGATATAAGCTCTTTATTTATAGATTGATAAGTTGAAGAGGTGTCCAAATTTGATCAATGTGGGACAAAGATTCAACCAATGATATGATGCCACTTGTCAACATGTGAGAGGATGAAGGTTGAGCAAGATTTGAGAAATGTGCCAATAAATGCTCAAATTTGAAATTCAAATTTGTTGAAATGACTTGTGAGAGGGAAGGGAAAATACAATAAATTCCACTTGGCTCAAGACAAAGGACATGCAAGATGGAGCTATTGCCTTGTTAGAAGGACATGTCAACTCACATTTTTGAATTCAAATTTTGGAATATTCCTTCAAAGATGTCTTTTTTTGAATGAAAATAGGGAATTATTAAATCAAATAAATGATTTAATTGTGCGAGTTGCAAAATCTAGATGATTTGAGTGATTAGGATTAAATTAATCAGGATTTGATTAATTTAAGGGGATATTTAGCTGATTTGACAATTTGATTTAGATTTTTGGATTAATTTAAATAAAAAAGAGAGGAATATGATAAGAGGCTAATTAAAAAAAGATTTTGATTTATTTAATTAAAAGGGATGGTGTTAGATTAAATCAACTAAGGTTTTAATTTATTTAATTTAACAGATAGATTTTAGAGATTTAGTCAAATAAATTGATTATTTAATTAAATAGGGATAATTAGATTAGGTGAATTGATTTAATTAACAAGGGAAAGGGAATTAATTAGACAAAATAATTTATTTAATTAAGAGATGAATATTGATGAATTTAATCAGATAAGGGAATTTGATTAAACAGTTAGACCGAGGGATGATTTAGGAAGAAACGATGTTAGTAGATCAGAGTGTGATATCAATCTGTATATTTTTGATGTCTACAAATAGAATGTCCTAGATGCAAAGAAATGATAAAAGATATTGATTATGGATGCAAAACTAAGGAAATGCACTTTGTTTGAAAACATGTTGTGATATGCAAAATGAACTAAAAATGCAAGTAAACTGTAACATAACTTAATGAGATTGAAGAGGTCAACCTGGAAATTGGAAAGTGATGGAGAGGAGCTCTAGAATCCTAGAAAATTCACTGTTGAATCCAATTGGGACACTTACGCCAAGCTGGGCGAATTTGTCTTGTTTCAAGGAAATTATGTTAGAACAAGTTTCAGCCAAAAGGGTACTGAAAACTGCAAAAATAACTGTTTAGGCCTAGTAGTGGGACTAATTCACCACTAATGGTGAGTTAGTCCACCTCTAGATTTTGGAAAATTCAAAGATGCAATCTGTAGCTCTCAGTCTGCAGTTCAGCTCCTTATAGGTTTCCGGATCTAAATATGTGGAATCTGGTCTATAGGTAATCTCCAAGCTTCTTTTAGGGTTTTGTTGACTTTGAATGACTTTGATAACTTGTTGACACCTTTTCAGACCTTTCTCTTTGATAAATCTACACACAAGACCTATAAAACACATGCAAAGAGGGAAAAAAGTGTTAAAGGGTAGTGAATTGGGGTTTGCCTTGGTCAAACCCTAGTTTGGTAATTAAACCCTTGAAAATGAAATGAAATGAAAAGATAATGATGAATGAACAACGTGAAATGCTACAACTCTCCAAACCCTTGAAGTAGAAATCTAAAGATATGCAAGTAGATGCTCTAATGGATGTAGACTTTGAAATGCCTAGAATGCTAAAGTGAATGCTTGATAATTGCTTGAATTATTAAGTGAATGAATGGGTGAAATGATTGAATGGGGGTGAAATGAGAGAAAAACCCTATATTTATGTACATGATTATACATAATTTCCTGAAAATACCACATCACAGGTCAACCTCAAGGTTTAGAAAATAATATCTCGCCAGAATTTTGAAATAATTTTGATTTTTGAGCCAAGTGGGACTAAGTTACCCCTATTGGTGACTTGGTCCCACTTAAGAAATTTAAGTGGGTTTTGGGAATTAAAGTGCATTAAATGATGTTTAAAGGGATTATTCTAAAAAATACACTTAAGTAGGGCCTATAAGTGTATAAAGGGATATGCAAGTATATACTCAAATGGATGTAGATTTTGAAATGCCTAGAATGCTAAAGTGAATGCTTGATAATTGCTTAAATGATTAAGTGAATGAATGGATGAAATGATTGAATGGGGGTGAAATGAGAGAAAAACCTTATATTTATACATTATTATACATAATTTCCTGAAAATACCACATCACAGGTTGACCTCAAGGTTTAGAAAATAATATCCCCCCAGAATTTTGAAATAATTTTTATTTTTGAGCCAAGTGGGACTAAGTCACCCCTATTGGTGACTTGGTCCCACTTAAGAAATTTAAGTGGGTGTTAGGAATTAAAGTGCATTAAATAATGTTTAAAGGGATTATTCTAAAAAATACACTTAAGTAGGGCCTATAAGTGTATAAAGGGGCTATTAAGCATAAGAAAGGGTTGAATTATTGATGAAAAACCTAGAAAAGCATAAAATTTTGTTACAACACTTTCAAATAAGGTTTGGTAAGTGATAAAAATAAGTTATTTAAGTGAATTATATTAAAAAGTCCTAGAAAAGTGTGAAAGTGGGTTACAACACTTCACAACACTTTTAAAAGACATCATAAAGTTTTTATTGATTCACAAGGGTCCAAGACCTAATGTGAATGTGTTGACCACATTAAAAAATTAAATCTAGGAAAAACTACGCCAACATCCAAAAGAAAGACCCAAATGAGAGTGAAAATGTCCAAAAATACATTTTTCTATGCTACATTTAGCCCCCACTTTAGTGGGAGGATGAACGTGCTTCAAATTCACACTAAAGTAGCCAAACAAGCACATCAAGAGGGATGCAAATGCACTCATGCTGAAAAGATGAGATAAAAAAAATTAATAGGGGTGATCATGCCCCCAAGATCAAGATCCCATGGCAAACCAAACATTAGCTCAAAGGAATACACATGAAAATGATGTAAAAGAATGAAAGAGAGAAGAAAAATGAAAAAGAGAGAGTTGGATCAAGCTTCGATCATTTTTCCATCATGTTGTGGATTAGATCTAGGCTATTTGTTAGAAAAAAACATACTCACTCTAAGGTGACAGAACTTATGGTTGTCTGCCATGTGAGAAGGCCTAAAAAGGTGAGAAACATACACTCATGGCTAGTATGCACTCACACACATGTAGGTGGCTATGGGGAAATTCATGCCTCAAAATCGGCTTCCTGCTCAACCATACCAAAGATATACCTCCTTTGAACTTTAATAAGGTGCCATAGAAGAAAATGACTTTTAGAGCTTCATGAGACAAGCAAAACTTCATGTGCTTGGAGCTCATGAACAAACACGATGGCACCACAAGCATGCAAGATGTGTTATGCAAGGTGGCCATATAAAAAATGCAAAATACAACATCCAAGGGATGTTCAAATGGGTCTTGCTTAGTTCATCTGAGGTTTTTAACTTAGTGAACATTGTATCTAATGTATCCAAGAGAGGACTGATCAAAGGATAGAAGATTCACAACTTAGGGGATGCAGTGTGTCGCATCAAGCCACTAAGAGGAATGCAATATGCTAAGATAGATCATGCTCATGAGGGACATCACACCCAATGTCATCCACAAAGCGAAAAAATGCATTGTATGAAGTAAGAAGGTTGCACTGAGAACCAAGAAAAGGAAAAATGCAAAAGAATAATGCCAATATATTCCCCCACTTTAAAGGAATTGCTACACATCATATTGTGAACAATTACTTTAAAGTAGCCAATGAAAAATGAAAACAAGAAAGAAAGACATGAGAGCCAACTTGGAAATCCCTTATGCCAAGTCATATGTTTCTGAGTAAGGCTGCGTAATGCGAAGAAAAAAGAAAAGAGATGGGATGCCACCAAAATGAAAACACCAAACTCATAAGAGATCTATGGATTTGGGGTAAATATTTTCTTTTCTACAATGTTGTTTAGAGAGCTCAGAACTGTCATCATTCTCCAAATACAAAGAACTGGAAGAATGACACAAAGAGAGTGAAAGCAAAGAAAAAGAAATAACCTTTTGGGTCAACATGGAAGAGACATAGAGTGTCTTGACACTTTGCATCATCCCTAAAAAGAAAACACAAGCCAAATGAAAAAGAAAAGGTGAAAGAAAAAGGAAAGGCACTTTGGGTCAATGCCGGAAAGGAGACATGGATGTCTCGATGCATCATCAAAATGAAGAGTCCGGCGCGTCAAATAGCACAAGGTCAACCGAGAACATAAGATAATCTCAATGCACCTTATCCATCAAAATTTCTCCGGAATCAGGACAAATAGAGGAATTCAGAGAACATCGTCGACAATTGAGGTAATCACAATATGAAAAACAATCTCGATCGTCAGCCATCGCTCGATCAATCGGTATCATGAGTGAATAACGTGGTTAAGGGACAATGAAAAATGCTCTAGCAACTTATTACCCCCACTAGGTGCAAGGAAAGAATGAGCCAAGGTAGGTGATGGGAAAGGTCATGTAATAGAAAGAAGGGAATGTTCTACAACTATGACATGACAAGGAGTTTGATAATGGTTTATGGGTTTAGGGGATAGCAATTATAGCCATCAAAATGATACTTTCTCATTATTTCTTTCAATTGATGACACTCATCACTACAATGTCCAAGAACACGATGATATGCACAATGTGGAACATTGGAATCTTTAGATTATATTACTAATATATTCATATATGGTAATAGTATGAGTGCTTTGTTTAAAATTATTTACAATTTCCTTTCACATTTAGTGGGTGGACGAAGAGGAAAATTTAGTTTTTGTGACTTGTAAGGCCTCTTCCATTTGCTAGATTCACCCTTTTCTTGAATTGAAGGAGGACCAAAATTGATCCTCTCATCCTTGTTATTGTTATCAGTCAAGGGTTTCTCTCGAGGAATTAGGACATTCAGATCAAGAGGGGAATCATAGATCACCATGACATCATCACGAAGCCTTAGATATTCTGTAGGAGGTTTGTTGTTATGAGGGGGATCATGACAACCTAATCCTGTTGTGTTTTCATTTTTTGGATTTTTCTCTAAGAGTTGATGAATATCATGTTCAGTTGTTGTGTCACATCCTTGTTTTCTCAATATGGTAAAACCTTTTCCATAGGTTTCTTCAAGGTTGATTGGAGTATTTGTTACTTTATTATCATAGAATGGTTGAGGGGTTGTTTTTTTAGAAGAACTAGGTTCACCTTGTGTAGGGAACTTAGGTTCTTCATTTCTTTTAGGATGTAAGTAACCAAACATATCAAGAGGTGGTACTATAGGAATTTCTTATTGTTTCATGGATGGATAAAAGGATGCATTAGCTTCTCGGTTGTCAAGGTATTCATTTAGGTACTTCTTCATGCTATCATCATCTTATCCAATGATGTCAACATCATGAGGACATTAATGAGGAGTTGAAAGAGCATGAGGAAGTTCAATGTCATTAGGATCAGTTCTAAAAGCACAACTTGACATGTCAAATAAGCATTTTAATGACATCCAAAGCTTATTAAAACACATATCCATGATGCAAATGAAGGAAAGCAAACTAAGTGTAATAAATTGAATGAAACAACAAATCTAGAAATATTAACAAAAATGAAAAGAATGAACTATAAATGATAGAAAATGTAGTGCAAAATGTGCAACTAGACTAAGTCAAGCCCAAGGTGGTGAATGAGTCCAGGGAGTGATTTTTTTGAAAAATTTCAGAATTTTTGAATTGTATTTTATGTTATTTAGTTTTTTAGATGCAGATATAATATGAATATGCATAATTTTGTATATTTTTAATGAAATGCAATGCAAAAATGCAAGCTAGATGAGCTTTTCACTAATGTAAAATTTAAAACCCTAGTGAACCATCAATTTTGAGGTGTGTTCTATGTACTTCTATTGCACCCTTAGGAATTTTCACCTAAAAGGAGAGACATAGAACCCTAAAATTGAGGTGGTTCACTCAAAATGAGGAATTAAAGATGAAATTGATACTAAATTAAATGGTCTAAATGCAACTAAGTGATGAAATTGATTAATTATTAATGCAAAACTAATGAAATAATCAATGTTTGAAAACACAGTGACATTTGTAAAAAGCTTAAAAAGATGAAAAAAATGCAAATGAAACTAAACAAAAAGCTGCAATTTAGAATGTGTGTAGCTGTAAGACTGATGAAGATTGGAAAGCACTCTAGAAATCTAGAAAAGTTGACTTTTGAGTTGACTGGGACTCATTTGCCACCTTGGGTGAATTAGCCCTAGGTCAGGGTTTTCTTCCCAAAAACTCATTTCTGCTCACTGGGTACTAGGATCCGTAGTTAACTCTGATATCCACCTCATGAGGGACTCATTTTCCATCCATGGTGAATCATTCTTCTTTCAATTTTCTACAAATTTAGATCTCAGACCCGCACCTTGTCACCAGTACAACACTTTTTGACAAGAATCTAGATCAAGATCTTAGAAAATACCTGCAAAATAGCTTTAAATTTTTTGTCTAATGGGGGCTTTGCCTTGGTCAAACCCCTAATTGGGTAATCAAACCTTGAATGGATAAAATATTCATAAAACCCTAGCCATAAGTGTGTCAAAGACTAGGAAAATATGAAGTATGACAAAACCCTATTCTAATGTGCTAGAATAAGATGTGAAAATGTGATTTGAATGATGCAAGACTTCAATCCTAGAAACCCTACAACATATCAAATGGATGTAAATGACATGAAAATGAAATGCAAACCTTAATTTGAAGATAAGAGAAAATGGAAGATGGAATCACTTCAAAAACAACTCTTTAGGTTTGATTTGATGGCTAGTTGCATCTCCTCAATCTAGATTTCTCCATGATTCACTATAGGCATCTATTATCAACTGTTTTCCATGTTTTATCTTGAATGAGAAGTGAGATTGAAGACCTGCAAAAACCCTAGTTTTCTGCCCTAAAGCTTCAACTTTTCTGTAGAAAATACAAATGAAACTTATTGTGGAAGACCCCTAACACTTGAATTTTTTTTTTGCTTTGTAAAAATGACTAAGAGATGTGAAAAAATGACCTAAAATTTGTATTTATAGGCATCAACACCTAATTTTCTCGCTATTTAGACCTAAGAGGCCAACATCCACTGAAAATTAAGTTGAATTAATTGAATTTTGGCTCAAAATTAAATTTCCCCCCAAAAGGGACTCATTCACCACCCTTGGAGAATGGGTCCCACCAGAGGGGACTCATTCACCCAAGGTGGTGAATGGGTCACACTAGTGGTTTTTGGAGGTGTGTTTTTTGGGATATGAGTGAATTAAATTTTGTTTGATAGGATTTAGATGATTTCTCAAGTGAAATGGGCCTCTAGATAAAAAATAATGGGTCTTAGGGGCCTATAAATGTTGTTTTGAAGATTGAATAATGCAAGGGTACTCAAAATTAGGTCCAAATTAAGTGTGAAATTGTATCTTTTCTCAAGTGTCCAATTTTCTACACCACACCTAGAATGCAAATTAAACGATGATAAATGCAATGCAATGTTAATGTAAGCTAGTCCTAGGATTTAAATGCACTGTAAATTAGAAATATGATATTCTAAATGCAGGTTCACCAAAATGAATCAAATATTTTTTGGGGTAGGACTCTCTTACACTTCTAAGGTTTTACACCTAAAAGGAAAGAGGTATCCCAAAAACCTTGGTGGTTCACTCAATAATAATGTAAATATGAGTGAAATATGTAGAAATAGAATGTACTAGATGCAAAGAACTGATAAAAGAGATTGATTATGGATGCAAAACTAAGGAAATCCACTTTTTTTGAAAA
>VDFB02252616.1:109441326-109522917 GCA_007258455.2 Sequoia sempervirens | reverse complement strand
CTAGCCCGTTCTCGGGATGCCTCTCCCTCTCCTCTTTTTGAAGAAGATTTTTGGATGTCTACTCCTGGATTCTACTTAAGGATTCTGATGATTCCTGCTTGGCATCGAACTAAGATTAGGATTTCAGACCTCCCTACTAAACCTCCTGGACCTTGGCCCTACTTGTATGGTAGAAGAAAGAGTCCCCACAGGGAATCCTCTATGTCTTAGCCTCTACGGCCTCTCATAACTTTTTCTCCCAAAGAAGTAAATAGGAAGAGGCCCACTGCTGAGGCACTAGATCTGACTCCTTTGTTGTTCCTCAATTTTCTCCTCCTGTTCCTGTTCAGTCTATTGCTCCATTGGAAACAATTATGATGGACACCCCTATGGCTAAGAAAGAGTCTTTCTTCCCTTCGCGCTCCTAGCCTCTATCTCGAAGAGTCGTAGAAACTACCTTGTGCATGAGTGCAAGCGTCGATGAAAGGCTTTTGTAGCTGAGAAAACCGCTTTGCAAAATAAGGAAGAGGAGATGACTGCCCCTGCTTCAGGGCCTCATACTGTGTCCTTCTCTCTCCTCCCCTCTACCTTCATTGAATCTAGTTCGGTCTCGCTTCCAACTCCTATTGTGAGTGAACTTGACCCCAAAAAGGTGCAGGTGTTCATCACTCCTTTAGTTGAGCCGCACTTGTTGATTTCCCTCCCGGACATATCGTCGTTCCCAAAACCCATGGACATGCCAAATACCTCATTGGTGTATGCCGCGGTTTTCTCCTCCTCCTCCTTCATGCCTCTTGCCTCGTCTATGGGGAGTTCACATCCCCCGATGAAGCAAAAGGTGGAAGATGGCACTTCCAGCAATGGAGGGTGTATGAGGTTCCCACCTTATCTGAAAGGTGGTCCCACACTAGCTTGTTCTGTCCTAGTGATGGAACAAGTCCTTGCTTCCCTTGAGTTTGTCACCGCTCCCGTGTCACTCGGTGAGCCAGAGCCAAGCAGTGAATCTCGGGCATAGTCCTCCCCATATGTTGAGGTACAACATGGCACTCCTATAAAGTGCATGTTCAACTCTCTAGACGAGGTCCTAGCCTTGTCAGTGATCTTCGTAAAGTTGTTGACCATAGCTCCACAAGAGCCTAGTGGAGAAGACCTTGCAGGGCCTTCTTCCTTAGCCCTTGTTGTAGGAGGTTTAAAAGTTCATCCCATTAATATTCCACCAATGCAGGCTCATCCTCATTCCCCTTATAATGTCTAGATTGGGAAGTGGATGACCTCTTGGTCAATGAGTGTTAGGGGTAGGCCTCTTCTTTATCTTTAGATTAGAGGCGTGTGTGTTGTGATGTGTTCCCCATGATTGTGCTGTGTTCCTGGATGACCCTTGTCACCCTTGTTGGTGCTTGGATATAGGAGTGATTTTTTGTCATGAACCTTCTTCTATATGTATCATCATTCTTCCATGTGTGTTTTATTTTCAGCAAATTAGGGATAATGAAAAGTGTTGGGGGCAGTTAGGCTTCCCTTCCATGTTGACCCATTTTTTTATTTTTACTTTGTTTTCCATGCATTCTTCTTGATCTGGTGGGGATTGATGATCTTTTGCCTTGCACCATGGTTACCTATTATTTATTTAAGCATGAATAGATCTGACCTCACAAAACCAGATCCCCTTATGTCTCTTGTTTGTGATTATTTCTCTTTTGCTCTTTTCCTATCTTTTCCTATCTTTTCTTGAGTTGTCTCTCGCATGTGTGACAATGCCATTTCTATGATACTTTGCTTTTTAGAAAATTCATTCATTTTCAACGAATCTTTTCTCGAGAATCTTTACAAACTTTTTCAAGAATCGCATTCTTGACTTGGACCCCTAACAGAACGTGTTTCCTTTATCATGGGTTCACAAAGAAAGAACTTGAGAAATTTCCTCTGAGGTGGGAGAAAATTTGACCTTCCCCTCACGAGGGGGCATTTTCTTCCTTTTGAATTCCTTGATGAAGTAAACATCTTTTGAAAGGATTCCTTGGTGATGAATTGATTTGAGAAAAAAATGTCTCTTTTGCAATTCCATACAGCTCGTCCCTTGAGTGGGCCCCTCTTCACGTCAAGTTCCTGAGGGACCCCTTTGAAAGCATTCCAACTTTTTGACAGTCTATGTGACTTTCTTCTTGATTTCTTGCATGGCCACTTTTTTTTTGGACACGTGTTATCTATGGGTAAACATGTCACTTTGTAGGTGCGCCTATAAAGTCGCTTTCCAATCTGACTCTACGAAGTCTCCTTCTTTAGGTTTCCCTCATGTGAGAGAACTTGTAGGATGCCTCCTTGAAGGTCCACATGCCTATACGGTGCTTACTTCTCTAGGATTCCTTCATGTGAGAGATCTTGGGGGTCACCTTCTTGCAAGTCTACAGACTTGTAAGATGCTTACTTCATAGGGCATCCTACATGCGAGAGATCTTGGGGGTTGCCTCCTTGTAGGTTTGTGGTCCTGTGAGATGCTTTCATCTTGCAATATTTGTCCATCATTGGTTTGAGGGCCTTCAATGTACTTTGTGCAGCTTCATAGTTTTGTGGGGCTATGGATTCTTTTGTTCAAAACTCCTCAAGGAGATTACCTATGGAGTCCTTTGCTCATCTTGTGCTTTCGAGCTCGCTAGATCATAGTCTGCTTCCTCGATGGTTTAGGTATAAATTTATAATCCTACTAACTCTTCGATCTACTATACTGAAGTACTCATCAATACTCGTGCTCGCTAAAGTGGGGGAAAAATGTATAGGAGAAAATTTTCACCCCCTACGCAAATTCCCCTTTCACACACCCTCACCTTAGAAAATAAAATCCAAAGGAGAAATTCCACATCACCCAACTATCTTTTGTCCACTTGGAATCTATCCTTTGTGTCAATGAGATAATCTTTGTTGGGGACGTGCACGCGATGCACAGATGTCTGCGTAGCGTACTTCCATCCATGACACATTCTTATGTCTGAAGGTGGCAGAGGTGTTTGTTATCAATCAGATATGCACCCTTTGTCAAATTTGCAAAAATTAGACTATCTATTGAAACATGGAAACTCTTTTCAGATGTGGGTGATCTATGCGAAAAGAGAATCTCCAGAGTGAGCTGGTTCTCCGAATGATGAATATTATTCTAAGTGATTTTATGAGGGAAAGAGTTAGAAGGATGACTGAAATTAAAACCTATGACTAACAAATGATTCACATGACTTATGAAAATTCAAACTTAATCACTCATAACAGCTTCTCTATCACAGTAGCCCTCACAATCTCATTAGCACATGTTTCATCAGTGATTTGCATGAAGATCTGAAAGAACTAAACACAACATGCAACCTGAAACCATGTAATTATGAACAAAGATTTACAATAGAAATACATATAAGGATTCAAGTTTGAAACACAAAGACATCAGATTGCCATTAAAAAACTGAGACAAGAAAAGTGGGAAGGAGAACTCTGCTGCTTTATTAAAACTGAAAGAGTGAACCTGCCAAACTGAGTACAAAAATAAGCTTACAAGCTCCAAAATGCTAAGAGCAAGAAACTAGAATTTGAACTGAGAAGAAGAAAAAATACAAGTCTTCTTCAAGATAAATCTCTCCAAAAACCCTAATCCGAGCTCACCAAGAAAGCTCGAGGAAAAGGTATCAAAGTTGCCCAAAAAGTCTGCACAAAACCAAAAAAAACTCACTGTTTCCATGTTCATACTGTCCAACCTCTAAAAATAGACCAAATATGCTTTTAAAGAAATAAAACAACTTATCTCTCAAAGAGGAATCTCAAATCCGACCCGAGGAAGAAAAAAAATTCAATCTGCTAAAAATAGCAAGGAATAAAACCATCTACTTTATCCTTGCTTTACATAGTTGCAGATCTTATACTCTCTCAATCTGACCTAATTTTGCAATTAAAGATTTTTTTGAAATCTTTTGCAAAATATTACAACTTATATCTTCACTTACAATGTTTGATTTTTCTAAAAAAAAAGTCATAAAAATATAAGTCATCTCTCTTATGAATATTTCAACTAATTTCTTTAAAATCAATAAAAGGTTTAAGACCTATCCTTATCTTTAAAGTAATCCCTTCCAAAATCTAATTGATTTTCCTTAAAAACCGTTGAAAGTAGTTAAAGGCTTCACCTAAAGGCCTAAAGTATTCACATAATTCATTAAACAAAACAAGACTTAGACAAAATTTTAACCACATGAGCCTCTACATTGCTCGACCTGATCATTAGGGAAGTCGACCTTTCAAACTTTTCATAAGGTTTGATATCAAATGCAAAAATAAACATGAATGATAAGCCCACAAGCTCGAATTAGGGCAACACAACAAAAAAAGAGTAAACCCTAATCTTCACTCATTTCACACTTTGTCATTTTGAAGATAAGCTCTACCTGGGAAAGATGGTACTGCCATGAGTGAGCTCAGTTTGTAGCTTGCAAATGCTTTAGAATTTCATGTTTTTTCTTCATATGGTCGAATCCCCTCTGCAAATCATGGGTAAGTCAATTCTAAACTGTATTATGACTTTTCCACTATATTTTGAAAAGCAAGAATGGCCATAAGGCCGCAGCTATACACCTATGATGCATTCATTATATTTTCTTTTCCTGTTTATATGCTCTTCCTCCATGAGGCACCATAGGAGACATTACATGGGCGTTGTAGGGAGCTCTGCCATAGCTCCACTGCGGGCTCATAAGATCTCTTCAGGCACATGAGGGTAAACTCGCACTCTCTTTGCATTCTCATTATATTCTATCCTTCAGAAAACTCATCAAAACTTCTCTTTGCGCGAGCAAGATGATCATTAAGGAATAAATATGTGAGCCATCTGTGTAGGCCGCGCCCAATACATGCACACATTGAGTGTTTTGGAACCCTCTGGGCTCGACCCAAGACCACAATTTACCTCTTTGAAATTCTTGTCAAAACCCTTGCATGGGTAAATGGTGTTCTAGAAGAAATCCGTTCATTTCTATATTTCTGTTAAAAAAAACCCAACATGGGTAAGCTGGAAATGGCAAGAAATCTGCATTTTGTTTTAAAACCCTCATGTGGGTATTCTCTAAAAATTGTATTATCTTCCTTTGAATTCAAAACCCCAAAATGGGTATTCTGAAAAATGAACAAGAATCTGTATATTTAATTATTTATGCAAAAATTGGGCCCGACCCAACATGTTTTCCGGTTTTCTCAATTTTTGCCATATGGGTACTTATTGTTTTGAAGAAAACCTAGTTATTTTGTGATTTTCTCTTATGGAACTCGCTAGAACCACTATGATTGCTGCTTTCTTTTGAAATCTCTATTGCTTCAGATAAAAACTCTGACATGGGTGTCACTGAAAATTGTAGAATCTGTATTTTAATTCAAAACCCCACTGTGGGTAACAAGAATTTGAAGAAATTTGTGTTTATTCCCGTATTTTCTATTATATTTAAGCTCAACCATGAGAGAACTGTATAAATATTACTACCTGACAAAAATCCACCTGGGTGTATAACATTCTAAAGAACACATATTCCTTTGCCTTACTGTTGAAAACCCTCATATGGGTAACCCTTGACTGAAACAAAAACCCTTATCTTACTGCTCCGTTAAAATACTCATGAGGGTAAACTGCATTTGGTGAAAATATGTATAATTGACTTGAAACCCCAATGCAGGTATGCTGAAAGAATAAGCAAGAATTTGTATTATTATTTATTCAAGGCTGGGCTTAACTCACCATGGCATTCGATAGCAGCATTTTGAGATACAACACCTATGGGTATTCCTGTACAAACTTCTTTTAAATTTTGGCTACTTCTATTCATTTCCCTTCAATTAGCATATATAATTCTGCCCCATTCTCTTTATAATTATTGCTCCCCTTTTGATTGTACAGTAGCTCGGCCTTACAGAATTCAGTTTACATGCCTTGATCTTTACATTATTTTATATTATTCCAGCTTGCGTCTGTAAAGCTTCTTCATGTTTTGTCATTCTCAGCTTATTCTGGAAACAATCTTTCCACATTGTAACTCTTCTTTGAAAATAAACTTGATTGAGAGAACAATTTAATTAATAGAACAAAAACCCCAAAACAGTGTACTTGATTGTTCCTCTTTCAAAACAGTGATGCATAACTTAAATTGAAGCAACCTTGCATTCTCAGCCAAAATGAAACTGGTTGTTTTATTGAATTATTCACCTTTATCAAATATAGCAGTCACTGAATTGATCTTGTCATTTTATTCTAATGGAAATTTGAAACTCCTTCACATGTCTCCATGCTTGACTGCCCTTTAAAAGTATGCTATTCTATCTGGCACTCTTCATGCATTTTTATGCTCCATTATTTAAAACTGTTTTATGTCTTGCTCTCTTCTGAAATGAAAATCTATAACATTTCTTTTTGTCGAGGCATTATGTATGCCTGTTCACTATCACTGTCGTGAGCATGAACACTATTGAACTTTGCATAATATCATGAACATGATGACAAATAATACTATGGCAGAAGAACATGAACCATACATCAATGTTTGAGATGAATGTACTCATTTAAATTGATTGAGTTGATTAAACCCACTGTTCACCTGTAGCTTTCAGAAAGAATTTACATGATTGTTATGAATGAATAGTTGGTTTAATGGCTTTGAAAGATGAACTCTCCTTTACTCTTTCAGTTGCATACTTCCTTTCTTGATGAACATGATGATTACAATCTCCTTCTTAGCCCACTTGTAATGAATAAGGGGTAGCATGCCGAGATCTACCCTTGTGGGAGCCCATTTTTTTCCACATGCTTGATCTTTAAATGATAACCAACTTCATGATTTTCCCTATATCTGCACAAAGAAACAAACGATGTTAGCATAAAACAATATATCATGATGTGGATTTCTCTCTTTCAGCTCATGTTTTTGCACTTCTCTTGATTGTTTTAGTGTATGATCAGTATCATACTACATTATCGTTGATGATTCATGTAGGTATATTTATAGTCAGAGCTCTAACATCCCTCTCTTCCTTCCTACAGGTCAATGGAGCTCGAAGAAGACAAATGGTGCACCACTTCTATGTCGGCCATCAATCAACAGGAAATGATGACTATGTTTATACTTATGTGATTATTCCTTTTATGCATCTTCCATAGTGTAGTGTGATGCTTATGATGCACTGTAACAGTTACATCCACGGCTTGTGTGGATATTTGATTTCAATCTTCTGCTTTTCATTTTGAAAAGAAAAATGCATCTCAATGCAAATTTGTACTATCATTTGAATTCTTGCAATCAAATGGAATTCTGTAAATATGAATTACTTTATGAAATAAATGAAAGAATTTCGTTGCTTTATCGTTGTATGCTCAACTTTGTACTCCATTTGATTCTAAAACATTGAATATCAACTTCTAAAATTCTAATTCCTCATTTCAAAGCATAACTGTAACTTGATAAATAATGATAAATAAGATGCAATTAGCACCTAGCATATGCAGAAATAATTGTATTTTCCACTTTTAAATATAACACTATTTAGTCAGCTCCACCAATTGAGCTGTAGCGAAAAATTGGTAACAGTGTTACACACCCGATTGGGGTTGAATTGTAACGTCCCTCTTCGACCAATTGACCCAAAAATGGAAGATTCTTCCCCATTCTTCTTTCAAACTCATTTATTCTCACTTCATTTCATCTTCTAACCATTCTCTTGAGCATTCACTTCCCTCTCAAGCAACATTCCAGCACTCCATTGCAACAACACTCCATCAACTCCACATTGTAAATGTGAAGCAAGCCATAGAAGCATGGGCTTGGAGTCTTACGAGACCTCCCTTCATCATAGTTGCAGCTGTGGTGACTTTTCCAAGTCCATATATCCTCCATTGGCTAGTGAGCTCTTGGGTGGAGGTGGTAACGTTTCACTCCTCTCCTTTGTGATTTGGTTGAGTAGCATTGTATTGTTTTGTAGTGTATATTGCTCTCTTTTCTTTCCTTTATCACATATTCTACTTCATTTCTTTCTGGTTTTCCATGGAGGTGGAAACACCAAAATGGGGGTCTGACTGAGGTAGGCCCCTATACAACCCCAACAATTTTCCCCTTCTTGTGTGTGTGTAGGTGAACATTTGCGTGGAGCTAGCTGGCAAACTAGCACATTGGTGAGATCATTTTCATCACCCTAGCCTTTATATACTTGATTTGTCCTCTCCTATGCATAGATAAATCCTAGATTAAGGATTACAAGAGTCTCAAGTGCCAAAAAATATTGATCTTTCTCAGTTTCAAGCCTTCATTGTTCATCTTTCATCTACATACCAATTTTATTTATGTAAAATGATATACCACCCATTGACCCCTCACACATAAAATCCTTTCATATTGAAGTCATTATTGCTAAATATAAAGTCAAGAAGTCTTATTGGATAACAAGTTTGTCTTAAATTTGTGTACTTTGAGACTGTTAAAATAGTTAGGGTTCTCTACAACTAACCTAGAACCACCATATATCTTCCTATCTAAGTGGGACCTATGCTACAAAAATAAATTTTCATGTTGTAGAATTTGATCTTCCCTATCTTCTCCTTGGTCGCCCATGGATTCATGTCGTGTAGGTTGTCCCCTCCACCTATCACCAATGTCTCAAATTCCCACATAATAGCATGGAAGTTACCATTCATGTTGATCCACAACCCTTTGAATATTGTAAAACAATGGAAGCTTCCTATCATAATGTTCATCATTGTCCTAACTTACAAACATTGGTAACTATGATAAGGTTAAGAATTCACCTTCATTTGTCACTATAGTGTAGAAAAATGTATCCCTTTACATTTTCTCACTTGTTTGGGCCTTCCTAATTTAAATTGCACTTAATTTAATGCCTTAATTTAGTGTTGTTAAATGTACCTCTTTACATTTACACACTTATTTGGGACCTCTTAATTAATTGAGATTAATTATGACTTAATTAGCCCTTTTATTCATTTACAAGCCTAATTAATTACATTTTCCAAAGTGGAAACATGGTAATAATTGATGCCTAAACATAAGACTTTACATTGAGCAATGTGTGTTCCAAGAATAGGGACCTGGGACCCATTCGCCCATGGGTTAATGGGTCCCCCCTAGACCTTTGGACCCAAATTTAAATAATATTTTTGGCAATATTTTAATGTTTTCAAATCCATAATTCAATGTTAGCTTGTGATATTTTAATTTCAGGAAACTAAGGATACATACCTATAAATACAAGGTCATTTCACTAAGTTTCACCTAGAATTTTTAAGTGAGAAAAAGTATAGCAAGGTTGATAATCAAGAGCATTCAAGAGTAGATATATCAAAGATTTATTGCAGCATTCAAGATCCATTCATCATGTCAAAGTCTTCTTGCATCATGCATATTTTTGGAGCTAACATTGCGATGTAGGTTTCATGATTAAGTCAAGCATTCAAAGTATCATTTCAAGCAAGATTCAAGTATCAAGAACCACATCCAATTTGTCCATTTCATGCAAGTTGCAGACCTCCTAAGATCTCCATTATCAAGGTTTCATACAAGGGTTTTTTGAGTGGTAACATAGCTTTGTTCATTCTTCATTCCCTCTTTCATGAATTATTTCAATTCAAGGTTTGACCAAGGCAAACCCTTATTCACCCAAAACAAACATTTCTCTCTCTTGTGTGTGTGATTGTAGATTTAGG
Organism: Sequoia sempervirens; assembly: GCA_007258455.2. Classification (NCBI taxonomy): domain Eukaryota; kingdom Viridiplantae; phylum Streptophyta; class Pinopsida; order Cupressales; family Cupressaceae; genus Sequoia; species Sequoia sempervirens. The sequence goes on along the minus strand of VDFB02252616.1, from coordinate 109,513,217 downwards.
TTGAAGAAGACTTGAAGACTTTTTGAAGAGCAAGATTTAAAAAGTTGTCAAAGTTGAAAAAGTTGTCAAAGTTGTTGTCAAATCATGGAATCTAACCTATAGATCAGATATCCAAATTTTTGACACTAAAACATGGACAAATCAAAATCTTTAGATCTACACCAGAGGCTCCTGAAATATTGTTGAAATCCTTGTACTTGGACCCATTTTCCCATGGGCGAATGAGTCTCAGATTAGCTTCCAAAAAACAAATTTGGTGACTGCTACACATGTTTCTTCCCATCTTAGATCTACATTCTATTTTATGGTTTGGAAAATATTGAGCTTAATCTTCAAGGTTCAAGTGTTAGATTGCATTTTGGAGTCGATTTTCTATTTTTAGTTTTTCTCTCCAAAGTGTTGTTTAACCTTGACCCCTATCCTTCAGTCATAAGGAAATATGAAGATTCTCACTTAGGGTTGACTCACCTAAGGGTTATTAATCAATTCTTTGTGGTGATCTCACTTCGTAATGAAATAAAGGAAAATAGGTTCCTCATACATTTTCAAACAATAAAAAAAAACCCCTCCAACCCTATTTTTCTTTGTTTAATTTTGGTGAACCTAAATTTTGAGCATTATAAATTGCTAAGTTTGGAGTCCATTTCAGCCCTAGATCTATGTTTTGCATTTATTTGCATTGCATTGATTTTCCTCTCATTTAGGGTTGTTTACTTGCATTAGTTTACATCTCATTTAGGGTTTTAGGTTTGCATTTTTGCATTCTTTAAAACATAGAAAATTCAAAAATTTCAATAATTTTGTATAGTGTCTATGTAACATTGTTGAATGAACAAGACAACAGAGAGGGGGGGCTGAATCAATTGTAGCAAATTAAAAAGTAAAAACCCTCAATAGTAATTAGATCCATAAGCATTCATTAAACCCTTATTTTGTTAAAGTGATTAATCATGAAATATAGATAACAAAAACTCAAATAACAAAACCATACACAAGAGAACACCATATTTACATGGAAAACCCAATAAGGAAAAAAACACGATGAGGATTAGCTCAAAATATAAGTAACTACAAAATCGATACAAGGGCTCACTGCCAAAATAGGACACACTATCCAAAAAGGCTCACAACCAGGGCTCACTGCCATAGAAAGAAAAAAAGAAGATAGAAGAAAATGTTACATAGAGAAAAAATTCTCAATGCAATAAGGAATCCATCACAAATTCTCCAACACATTTGCACTAGTACAAAACATCAATATATGACTAAATAAACTACTAAAAATTGCATATAAATGACTAATTTTGGTTACATGACCATTAGTAGCTTTATTGTCGGGTCATTTATAACGACTCAAATTTATGACTAAACTATTTTAGTCATTTATCTAGTCATGTAGTATTTATTTAGTCATATATTTAGTCATTATTTTAGTCATTATTTAGTCATTAATTTAGTCATTTTAATATAATTAGTCATTAATTTATACCATATATTTAGTCATTAATTTAGTCATTTAGTCATTAATTTAGTCATTTAGTCATTGATTTAGTAGTATATTTAGTGCATTTTTAATTGCGTCATTTGATAGTTTATTTTATTAATCAAAAATATCACTTATCAACTATCTAAAAGATTTGCACAATAAAACAACAATAAGAAGGTAAAAAATAGCTTATTTTATTAATCAAATAGATGTTATGTGTAAACTTGAAAATTGAGTTACAATTTGTTGTCCCAACATGAAAGATTACAATACATTGCTGAGAGAGAAAAAACTAGCTGAAATCTACTCCAAAATCTTGCCTTTATGTTGTTCAATAGCTTATAAAAGAATAAGAACATGACTATTATTTTATATTATAACCTATAGTCCCTTACCCTTGTAATGTTTGTTGATCCTCTAATTGTCATTTGTGCATGGCTGTTCTTTTATATCATAACCTACAGTCCCTTACCCTTGTAATGCATAAGTACATGATACATCTTTGCAAAGGAACTTTCATTCTATGATTGTGATAAAGCTTCAATCATCTGTAGGCTGCCCTCATTCTGATTACTATCATCTTATGACCATGTTAATTGTTACTTCATTGTTTCTCTTACCATTGAACTATCCCTTAAAAAAATTGATAATTTACCTCTTCATCTTCATATCTTGTTGGTTTCTTTATCACCAATCATGAATCCTACCAACTGAAGTAAATTTGAGTCATTGTCCACAACTTTCCTACCTATCAACAACTCCAAAAGAACAATACCATAGCTATAAACATCAGATTTATCATTAAGCTTTAAGGTTCTTGCATATTCAGGGTCAATATAACCAATAGTACCCATAACATAGGTGGAGGTGTGAGTTTTGGCCGAGGAAATGCACTTGGCAATGCCAAATTCTGACAAATGTGCTTCGAAGTTGTCATCTAAAAGAATGTTAGATATCTTTACATCCTTGTGAAAAATGCATTGGTTATAGTCATGATAAAGATATGCTAATCCTTTTGTAGCACCATAGGCTATTTTAGATGAGTATCCCCATCTAATTTAATCTTCTTTGATGTTCCTACACAAAAATTTAAAATGTTTGTTAGGTTCTCCCCAATGTATTTTGATCAGAGGGTAGAAATATTGATTGGACTCATATTTCATAAATCTATCATGTTTTTGTATAAAATAATTTTCTCACCATGTAGGATGTCCCAAAAACTTCCATTTACCATGTAGTCATAAAATAGAAACAACAAAAATATAGAACTACATAGTACTGAAAAAAAAATTAAAAAAGAACCTGGAAGAAAGGATGTTGAAGACATTCAGCTGCAGTTGGCACCTACATGTTTTGTACCTGGCCTCGGCTCTGTCCACCTAGTCCAAAACAAAAAGCATGTGAACCAAGTTAGAATCCCCACAAAATTCATAAAGGACAAAAAACTTCATATGTTGACAACAACAAAAGTAAATACTAAACAAGAACACTTCCCAAACTACATTCACAAGCATAAAATTTAGAAATATACTATTACTAGATTAGAAAGAGAGTACTTTGATAGAAAGAAAATAAGAGACAAAAAGTGAAGAATAGTTAGTTTAAAAAACAGATGGGATCTCTAACATCAGATATTATATTTAAAAATTGGATTGTGAGGTTTATGATCCAAAGATCCCACGATAGTAACGGTCATTGTGACATATTTTGTACCCATCTAGATACGTGTCCTCACATAATAAGGTGCAATATATTTCATTCACAAACATCTATTTTCATTAAGGAAGAAAACATCAGGAAAAGCTATTCATGATGGCTTAGGACAAGAAACACGTAGAATTTTTGGAATCCCACATGTTTGTTAATTTCAAAAAGCTACTCATTTATATCACTAAAATATATTCTCTTAATAATAGAATCCAGTTAAAATCTTGTTATATAGAGTACACAAACAACTTGTGTTTATAGTCATGTTCCCAAACTATCAAATCATCTTACAAAAAGACTATGTGCTGCTCAAATTCAATTTATTACAAATGTGGCTGCTGAAAATGAAAATTGCAAGAGGCAAGTTCAATAACTAAGTTAATGAATATATTCATGATTTGATCATTACCTATTCATTCATATTCTACTAGATGCTTACCATTCAAAAAGAAAAATGAAGGATTAAGAATATGTATAAGAAATTAAAAAGTTGAGAATGACAGAATAAAAACTAAGTATTAATTATAGAACTTGTGTTGTCAAATTAAAAACATGTACATAAGATCATTTAGAGCCTTCTATATACTGAGGTTGTCATTGTTCTTGTGTCATTTTTTTACAGGTTGGTGAGTTGTTTTGTGCTTAACTAAAGATCATTAAAATCCCCCTTGATAAAAAAAAAATACCACCTCCCTCAAGGTAACTTTTTCCCTATAAAATTTGGAAAGGAAACAGTTTTTAGGGCATCTAAAAACTAATAACTAAAAGAGATGACTTGGATTGTGAATCATATATGCCATTATGCACACAAGTGGATCAAACTTGTTCTTTTTATAATTCTTTGGTTTTAGATGTGCTGCAAGAAACTCAGTTTGAAAGTCTCATATAAAACCCTCTGAGTGAATGGAAAAAGACATACTACACTTCATGTACAAAGATTCCTATCATACAAAAGTTCCATGGATCTAGCTTGTAAAAGACTCTTAAACCCACATATATACTTTATTTCTCATTCCAAAGGTAACTTGATACAGAAGAAAATATACATATACGATAACCTAGAAAATAATAGCCAATAATCTGTGATGCATGAGTTTATGTTTTCCAAAAGACTCAAAGTTAGTATTTTCAATTAGACTCATAGTTAGTATTTTCAATTAGAACAACTCAATTGCTTTTCTCAGGTAACAATTTTTTTCTTTGCAAACAGAAAAGGAGAGGAAACTAACCATGCACAAAGATATTCAAACTCTCTTGTCTATTGTAGCTCTTTATGGAAACTTTGCCACCACCTCCACCAGCCCATCCCTTACCTCCAAAAGCACTTATCATACCCGTTCCCTTCCTACACAAGGAGAAGCAAAGTCCCTCAATGCTACAATCAATAAAACCAATGTAAATGTAAGCAAAGAAAGTGCATCCATGGTTAGTGTAAACAATAACCTTAAATTTGAAACAATTCCATGGGTCTATACTAAAGTACCAAAGCATTAAGGAGATTTTAAATTTTCTACCATGTTCATATCCTAGAAAGATTAATGACTTACGTCAAGATAGTGACTTCCATGGGTCATTATCAGTTAAAATTGCTTGCATTTGTTAAATATCTATCAAGAACATAACATCTTAAAAGCATATTTCCTTGCTATTAATCCTACAAATGAGCATAATGACAACTCTTAATAATTCTATGATGATTTGACAAAACCCATTTGTGAGTATTACAAATTGAATAAATGAAACAAAATACTCATATAATGAAATATCTTAATATGGAGACAATAAGGAATACATTATAAATATGTTTATCTCTTTCTAATATGCTATAGAACATGAGCTCTAAGAAGTAACACCTATGAAGGTCCACAATATGCTAAACAATATTGAAGTCAAATAGATTCTATGAAATCAAAATAGTAACTATTCAAACAGCTGAATTGCAACAAAACATAGCAGATTTTAAATTATCATAACTTTCATGTTACTAAGCCAAATTTCAAAATTCAAATTGTTCTAGAATGTTGGGAAAATGGAGGACAAAAACCATAAATAGTATTGCAAAATGTTTAACCATGCATGAGCAGTTTTCTCTACAACTTAGCTCACTAGACTACCCAAAACAACAGTTGGCAAGTAAAATAATCTTAATTCATTTGTAAAACCTTTGACTTTTGGCTTTAACAGTTTGACTCAACGGACAATGTTCATCAAGAAAACAAGGATCACAATATGACATTAACAAGACAAAAAATAAAATAGAATAAAATGATTATTCCCAATACTAACTTGGCATGTAAGGAATGATGATATAAAAACAATATTGATCAAATATCGTGAAGGTTATTTAGATGAATAAAACCTATCAACTAAATAAAGAGATAACTATACAACCCCAAAATCAAGATTATCAAAATAATACTAAAAAATAATATAATTGTTTGAAGCGGATTTAATAAAAACTTAACTATGGATTTTCTAAAGTTTACTTCAAATCCAAAGAGTACTTTTTTCATTGCATATTATGTTAAATAAGGTGATACAAACTGTTATTTTGCTGTCTTTCTTTGTTAACTGGGAAATTTACTTTATGACAAAGCCTTGGAAGAAAATTAAGGTTATCCAAGGAAGTTAACTGCAATTGTATAATTGATAATTTGATTTAGATGTGTTTGGAAGGCATACAATCTAAGATACCAGTTCGGATTTGGGTATTGTTGGTATGGTAATTTTTTGGGTTAGGTTTGTTAACTTTGCATGTAGTTCACGAATACTCGTGTCCTTGTATAAAAATATGAATAACATGAAAGAATGCATAGTTAGAAAAAAAATACTTGCTCTAATTGAAAAAGGCATATATATCCATGACAATAGTTAAAAAGAGTTGCAGAGCAGTGAAGTTCCTACCAAATTGTGCAAGGACAAATTTTTAATCTGTCTTTATTTGTTGTGTAGGGGCAGGCTACTGCATAGCACTAGGGGGAGGCTACTACATGATACTAAGGACAGGCTACTGGAGACGACTAGAGATAGCCTACTCTGCAAGGCCAGAAGCCTCGGCCATGGCAAATGACACATTTGTTCTATTTACCATTCATTGGACTGTTCTATATATTATTAGACTCAAAAGATAAGTGTTCTTGTATTTCATTGGAGCTCTGCCATATTGACAATATGGTTGAGAAGAAGAAAAAATATTAAAGTACTATCTACAAAATGAATTTTCAAGGTTTTCCAAAAAAACTATAATGTGATTCAAAAGTCTAACAAGAAAGACAATCAAAGCTTTGACGATGGTGTATAAAGAAATTGTTTAAGAACTGCAATCAATTATTTTTCTTTATAAAATTGCTTAAAATGAAACAAATGTATTTCATCCTCAAAATAAATTACAAACTCTGATATAAATGGTGGTCGTCCTATTTCATGTATTTGAAGGTTTTAGCATAAGCATTGAAAAAGAAGTTGAAAGTTTCGATAGCTATCATCAAAATCCAAACCTTATTTGAGCCTTCACCTTCAGACTCATTTTCCAATGTCACATAGAATCATAAAAAAAAAGATGATTATATACACCCAAAATAACCATGCCAATAGTTTCCCAGACCAATCCTAGAGGAACTAGAATGAGATTTGAATTTCTCAAAATGCATACTATCAAAGACCAATCAAAAAAAAATTCATGGATAAAGGGAAGGCTACAGCCATTCAAAGTTATATCCAAAATACAATCAATGGGGACCAAACATAGGTTCTACACACAATGACAATTCTGTAATCTCAAGTTTAGGCTAGAGCCGCAAAACCATTAATGCAACTGTGATATAGCAAAGTCAAATGGATAATAAAATAAATATTGTAAAATAGGTGGCAAGAGAACAAATAGTAGCTTTCTCCAAAGGGATGTGCTGCAATTGTACATGGTCTTGTTGTAATTGTACATGGTCTTCTATCATCACCATCTAGCTTTCTGCCCAAGTTCTGCCTGTTTCTTCCACAAACTGCTTGAAAATCATAGTAACAATGTTCCTCAAGAGACTCTCATCAATATTCATTGAAATGTGCACGTCTTTCAAGTTTTTGATTCAGTGATGTCTAAGTTTGACATTAGTTGGTTGGAGAACCGGTGCCTCAGTTGTTTGGTTATTTTGGAAATGAACCAGATTTATTTGTTGGCTATTAACTTAGTTTAGACAACATTTTGCATGTAGTCCCAAGCACTTAACCTTGGCCATGCATATGGATCAAACAACCTAAAAGGTAGGTTTGCAACCATAACCAATATAGCCTAAATAGGATGGCACTAGATAGATCCCAAAAACAACTGCTCCTAGTTGATATTAGAGTTATTTGTAGTAGCAGCAGAACAACAATGTGTATCTTCTCATAGGTCTGAAAGTGAAGTAAATGCAGTAACCTTATTTTTTAACCTAATCAAGCATTCCTTGGCTATGCTTCATGCAATTCAGAAATGGTGCTCACTTATACACCACTATCAAGCCCACATGGCCTATTTTTTAAAATTCGAGTGTTTGTATTGTATAAAGATACCATTCATTTATTTGACCACTGATTTTAGTCCTTTGGTATCCAGATGCATACAACAATATATTTTTCAACTACTGAATGTGGTCATGGTATAGAGAGATGAATCTACCCAAACTCTACTTAGTAATATAGCTCGTTTCTTAAAAGAGAATAAGTCACTATTCATGATTTTTGCATATGCATTGATTGTTGAGGTATTGTGTTCTTTCCATACTTAAAAATCTGATCTTTTGAATCAGTCCTTTGCATAGCACTAGGGGTAGCCCGTTACATAGTACTAGGGGGAGGCTACTACATGGTACTAGGGGTAGGCCACTACAAAGGACTAAAGATAGCCTCCTTTGCAAGACTAGAATCCTCGGCCATGGCAAAGGAAACATTGTTCTATATATCATTGGACTCTTCATATAAGTGTTCCTATATTTCATTGGAGCTTTTCCATATTGAGTCTTGACAATATTTGAGAAGAAAATAAATTAATTACTATCCACAAAATGAATGTTCAAAGTTTTCCAATTAATTGTAGAAAAACTATAATGTGATTCAAAAGTCTAACAAGAAAGACAATCAAGGCTTCTACGATGGTGTTCGAAGAAATTTTTTAACAATTGCAATCAATTATTTTTCTTTATAAAATTGCTTAAAATGAACAAATGTATTTCATCCTCAAAATAAATAACAAAATCTGATATAAATGGTGGTTGTCCTGTTTCATGTATTTTGAAAGTTTTAGCATAAGCATTGAAAGAGAAGCTGAAAGTCTCGATAGATATCATCCAAATTCTTTATTTGAACCTTCACCTTCAAACTCATTTTTCAATGTCACATAGAATGTATACATAGTTGAGACTTGTAACTAACATTAGTCCCACTTTCTGCCATGAATATGAAAACCATCACAACAACAACAAAAAAAATTGAAATTTTATCTCTATAAAACACAAAATATTAACCATAGCTATGATAAAAACTATCTACTCATATAACTATCTATAAAAGGCAAGCCAATTTGGTCAAATATGAGTAGAAGTGAAAGGAAAATACCATTGTCCATTTTGTGTGTAGACTTGTGGGTAGAAAAGTTGTTTTCTTCTTGCTCAGTGGCCATAATGTCTGTTGTTGTTCTAGCTATAAGGAAATGATCAGCCAACTAGCAGAATATCTGAATGAAGAATATGTAGAGAAACAAAATGTATTACATAATTACAAAAGAAGAAACTCTCATGCCCTAATGTTCCAATTGCATCTAGTGGGATAAAGAAGACTATTAATTTTTGAAGGTATAAATTTACTAGGGAGCTTCTCTAAAAATAAAATTCTAGGAGTCGAAGACCATAATGTGTCAAATTTACAAGTGGAAAACCAAAAAATGCAAATAGAAATTACTTTTGTTACTAAAAGGAAGAATCATACTGTAAGTGCTCACTCATCCACTACCATCTATTCTCAAAAATTTATGAGCCCACCAAAATTTTGGAGTGAATTCATGGTAGCATATCTAGTTTCTTTCATGGCTATTTGGGTTTGGAAAGCTTTCTTTGGTGTTTATGATGGGCATGGAGGCCACAAAGCTGTAGATTTTGTAGTAGAGAAACTCAAACAAAATATTGTGGATTTGATGGTCAAATCAGGAGATCTAGAGAAGGCAATTAAAGTTGGATATGTAGCAACAGACAAACAGTTTTTAGAGCAGGTAAACTAATAAAAACTTGCAAAGTTTGGGTACTAATATCTTCTTGGATTGGAACACTAAGCTATTTTCTATTGAAGGTTTTTGGCTGTGCAACAATTTATGTTTAAGATTCATTGGAGAGGTCTTATTTTCTGTATTGAGACATATAAGGTTATCTAAGAATATTGGAATGAAAGTTTCTTCTTCTTTTAAATTGAGTCTGGGTTTTGCATTTTCGTTTTGTAAGATATGACTATTGACCTGCTTTGAATTGAAGCAAGGTGTAGGCAGTGGGGCATGTTGTGTAACTGCTTTGATCAAGGATGGTTGTTTAGTTGTTGGTAATGTTGGGGATTGCCGTGTAGTACTAAATAGAAATAGAAATGCTGAAGCCCTTAGCTGGGATAATAAACCAGGAACAAAGAAAGAAAATGTGAGGCCCACCCCTATGCTACATCTAGTACTTGGACTATTTTGTGTTTGGTTATTGTCTATGATATTGATACCATTGATGAGAAGATATTTAAATGTTTAAGTTCATATGATGATTTGATTTTGATTTGCTACATGCTTAGTAATCTGACTAAGATGATTTTATGCTAGTTATTAAGTTTGTTTAATTTGAATTGAAAAATTAATTATGAATGAATGAAACAAGTGGTGGGAACCAATCATGTTGCAATTGGATGAGTATGAAAATTATGGTTAAAATGGTATAAGATAGGTGGCTAATTATTTTTCAATTATGTTATAGGATCTTTATGCTATACAAATTATGAAACTTGTGTGAATGCAATTGTGATTCAAATGATTTGATTATTATATGAGTATGATTTACTTGGATGGATTAACGTGTGTATTGAGTGTGCAAGTACATTTTCCATGGCCAATGGAAATTGGAGGCAAGTTTTGGGAACTCTATGTAAATTAACCAGTGAAACCGAGCTAAAGTCCATATGAAGGGACTATAGTTCCATAATGTAATTATTGATGTTATTTTTGAATGTTTTTAATTTGGTTTTTATTGCCATGTCATTCCATCCAGGAGGTGAGTTGTCTATCCAAGTGGACAAACTCGGATTTGAACTTTTAGGCACTTTTTGGGGATTGAAAAGTGATATTTTTTTAAGTGTTTTTATGTGTTTAAGGTCCCTAGGGCAGGTACCTATGGGTTAGGTACCTTTTTAGCTTAAAATCATGGGTCAGTCTCAAGATAGGGCACTCCTTTTGAGGCCTTAAAGAGGTTTGACGAAAATAAGGTTTGGGAAGTGGGATGGCGATTAGTCCCTTTCCAATCCCACTTCTCCATGTTGTCTTGGAAGTCTCCCAAGTCCTCACACATGTGTGAGAACACATGGGTGAGTGTTCCTAGGAGGGTGAATGGAAGGTTGACAAATGTCAGCTCCCTATTCAAAGGAATTAAAACTTGAGTTTCTATAAAGCAAACTCAAAACAAGGGTTTGGGGATTCTTTTTGCATTCTTGATTTTGGTTGAATTTTGGGGGAGTGAGGAGTTTGAAGAAAAATCTTGGAAGAAGAGGAGTTGTGTGGTTCCTCAACCCATCTTTCCTTGAGTTTGGTTTTAAGGTAGATTCACCACTTTTGTTTCTACTTCTTCATGTTTCTATTTGAAAGATTATATGTGTAGGTGAAAAAATGTGCTTGAAATTTTATCTATTGTGTTGGATTTGTATGTTTATTTCAAATTGGTCTTGGAGCATATCTTCTTATGTTTTTTATGTATAATGTGTTATGGGAAAAAGGGTTGTGTAGGGATAGGCTCACCCAAGTTGGGAAGAGCATCCCTTGTTGGGGATGGTATGGAGTAGGAACCTCCATGGGGAAATCTAATCCCTCCTTAAGAGGAGAGGCTAAAAAAGGGTATGAGTACCCATATGTAATTGTGAAATGGTAGAAATGGTTTTGGTGGTATGGGTTTCAGAGAAAGAGAAGATATTAAAGAAGGATAACATGCAAAATGATGGGAGTATGATATTGAATAGTTCTTGATGCTATTATTATAAGTCCCCATATGGAGTGAGTAGTCCACCCCCATCCCCCACTTTGGATTCTTGATAGAATCCTAAAGTTATGTGAAATTCCCTTTGGTGGGTGTGAAAATAATCTTATGTGTATCATGTTGTGTGTAAAATACTGTTTTGCTTTGGTTTGTTTGTACCCGGTTCCCTCGGTTGCCTCCTAGCTCGGGGGTGGTTGGTTTTCCAACCAAAGGTTGGGAGGTGAGCTCTACCTTGGCTATGGAAAAGTATTGTGTTCCTTGTGTAGGTTGGAAGATTTGGGATTCATGTAGATTTTGAAGAAATCATATTAGTTGTGCCTTCGTAGATTGGATGAAAATGTTGTAGTTGCCATAAAAGTTTCTTGATGAACTTTTGAATATGTAAAGAAAAAGTTGTGTATGAAATGTTGTATAATTAATATTTGGTACTCTTATTCCTCCTATTTTTATTCAAATGGTAATCTTAGTATAACATTCCACCCCTTGGGAAAATTCAAGAGAAGGAAATATGTGAACATAGGTACAATATTTACCTTTGAGTGTTTTATTGTTCAATAAAAAAAAAAAGAAAACCATATCAAATTTGTATCATGTTATACAACTTTAATATTGTGATTACAAATGAAGAAGGAAAGATTTTCGTTGTTGCATAAAAGAAAGAAATGTATATTTGGTTTTGAGATAGTAACTATTATTCTGCTTTAGAAATAAAATAAAAGGGAAAGCTTTTACATTTATAGCTTTGAGAAATATAATATGATCCTTGTAAAATCTACATATAACATGCCAAGAGAATTCTCATGAAATAAAAATATGATCAATAAATTATGGAAATCTCATGTCATAAGAATACAGTCAGTAAATTGTTTCAGAATAATTCCAAGTGTAATTTTGTTAAAAAAAAAATGTTTTGTCATCTATAAAATTGCATTTCTTGTCCTAAAAAGATAGCCCTCTAATACGCGTGGAACAAAGTTAGATAAATAGTATCCATTTCCTAAAATAGTAAGATTAGAGAGACGTCTAGAATGAAAGTATCCTTCAATCATTAATATATCCATGTAGTATTTTCATTTCAATAGCTACAGGAGTTGAATCTTGGAAGAAAACAAGAAAAGAAACAGAAAAAAAAAAAAAAAAAAAAAAAATCTGTAGCATCTCTTATTACCAGCCACAGTTTAACCACTCAAACTATAGAGCGGAACTATATGTGCCTTTTATACAGTTTCTTGTCCACTTAGTGCTTAATTCCAAAGGAATAATGTGTAGTATCTATTTCATTTCTTGTGCACTCTGCAATAGTGTAAAATAAGGGAGAAATAATGTTCTTCCTAGAAGAAAGCAAAAATAATGACTAAACCTGTTCATAAGTTCAAAAGCATTTGATCTTTATTACCATTCTCTTCATACACTAATTGACACTACCATCCATGTCGATGTTTTTACTAAGGAAGCAATAGGTAGATGCTTTCACCACCCTACGCCCTGCCTTTCCTCTATCTTCATGAGCTCTGTGTCACCATAATTTGCTAAGGGATAGCCTGCAGTTTTTGAACTCAACTTTGGTTGGTAGAAGAAAATTAAATAAAACAAAAGAAGATATCAAAAAAAAAAAACCTGCTCTCAATCATGGTCTATTCTCCTGAGGGTCAGCGCTCTTGTAAACCTTTCATATATCCCTCTTCCATCAAAATATGGATATAAGATAATCCTCTGTCAGTAAGGGGAAACCTCTTCACTTGTTAACATTTTGACAAGTAGTCAAGTCTCTGTGCAACGCAGTAATAGCTGAAGGAGAATGACAAAGTTTAATAGCATGCTGAGGGATATTTAAATAAATTTAGTTGAGTAAGTAATAGTTTTAGCACGTGAGAGGGAGAGGTCATGAGAGTGTTTCAGTCAGGTACTCTACTTCCTATCTCAGTGTTGGGGCATCTACGCCTTATAAATTTGAGCGCTGGGTTATAGCATATTTCATTAGATGATCAGACTGGCATACTCTGGCAGACCCTTGAACACACCCAAATGAAAAGACTCTTCCCATTGATCTATTGTTTTATGATCTGTCTTTTCCCTTCTATCAATTTGTGATTCTGATTGACTTTTGAATCAGTGCTATTTGTTGGCGAATAGGAAGAGAGCTAATATTTCTTATCAGGTTCTTGGAGATCACGTAGGTGCATTGATATTAACGCTAGATTATCTTAATATGGCATGTTTTTTTTTTTAAAAATTAAAAAATAAAATAAATAAATCCCAAGATACATTTAAATGGAGTCATGGCGCATGAACTGTGGGATTCGATTTAGGGGCTATGAGGAACATTGATGACCCTAGTGAATGGTAGATCCGCTTCAAGTAGTTGAAGGCCGACACAGAGCAGATGAAGGAACGCTAGATAAAACATTGTAAGGGTAAAACCCCATCAACTCACTTTGGGAATCTCCATAAGTATTTTATGATAGGAAATAACATTGGTCCATCTCTATGAGGTTGACAGGCACTATGGGCAGCGTCTAAGACCAGCAAAAGCAACATACAGACTTAAGTGAACTGATAAAAGCCAGACCTGCAATTCAACACCTAGCATTGAAATATTTCCATAGAGACGATCCTAGTAGGTCATGTAATCTTTGTAATATTATTGTGAATAGTATAATGCTACTTTTGTGACCGAGTGTAGGAAATACGCAGGAAATAACATTGTGTATGAATATCTGAATACTATTGTAAACTTGGTAATAGTAAACCTTATTTGATCGATAGGTAATCAATAATGGTATTATCTTGAGCAAGTATGAAGGAATAGTCTATTAGCTTGATTCGTTTGCTGATAGTAAGACAAACATGACCAATATAATAAAATGAATACAACATCGTAAAGATCCATTTGCATGGTTGTACAATCTTTAATAAAGAAATTATCGAAAGATGAAAGTTATTTTCAACGCTTCCTCATCCATTAGCGTAAATACTAGCAAGAATACAAGGAGCTTATTGTAGCGACATTAATTCCATCGTGGAGATACCTTGCATAAAATTCTTCTTCCTTAAAAGAGCGGAAAATGTTCCCATATTCCCTTAAAGAGAATCTCTTAAATTAAATAAGATTTTAAACAAAGGTACATATTAGTATTTAATAGGGATTCTTTAAGAGAGAGAGTTAAACCTCTCTTTATTCATTTCTTCTTTCCTTTTTCTTTTAAGGGAAATAAATTATATGTAAATGTTAAGAAATTTAAAATGAATTTATTCCTATTAATTAATCTTTAAATTTATATCTTTAAAAGTCATTCTTTAAAAGGTAAATATTCATGTATTATATATTAATTTATTTGTTTTCAATAATTAAATTAATAATAGTTAAATATTTGAGGATAATCATAAAACAAATTACAATGAGAGGTTAGTAATTATTATGGAGATTATAAATATTTTAATTATTCACATATTAAAGTTTCGTGGTGAGATTGTTCTTTGTGTGTTCCAACAATATCGTCAGGATGAAAAAAAAAGGGGGGGCGGGTGGGGCCATCAAGTTAAATAGGGTCCCATCAATTGATCCTCAAGATTAATAGTAAATCAAGAAGACGATATTTATATGTTTTCCTCATGTGAGAATCCATGAAGAGGTAGTCTTTCAAAGATGTTAACCTTCATGAGAGAGTGAGTATCGACTTTGAGTTGGTAGCTAAGAGTCTAGTAGACCTTATGTTTGGAGACAACGGGAACTTTTTTCATTTCCTTACCCTACTCTCGAGCGTTATGACAAAGATGATGTTGCACAAGAAATGTTACCTAAATGTGCAATTCATGAACTATGTACTTGTATGTGTATTAAGATTGGCATTTTACAATAATGTTTAAAAAAAAAAAATAGTAGCATTCTCACCCTAGTTTAAAATGTGGGCATTACATAAAAGAAAAGGATTAAAAATCTGGTAACCATTTTTAAGCACAATTTGCAGCATTGATTTGTATCCTACCTTTTTCAGTGATAGGATTGCTGATTTTTTTTGAGGATTTACTAGCAAGGTGGTTATGTGGATATTTTTCATGGAGCCTAGAGAGTATAGGGAACCCTAGCTGTATCTAGAAGCATAGGATATTTTCCCCTAAAATAATGGGTATCATTTGAACCAGACACCAGAAAGCTGCCCATTACATCTGATTGTGAATTTGTGATATTAGCATCAGATGGACTTTGGGAGAATTTTCAAGTGGCTTTTGCATTCTTATTTGTTTGCTAGTATTTGTACTTATATTCAAATCTGTGATGAGGAATCTTCCTTCTCTTTTGCTGACATCCGAGTATGTGCATTTTGCATCTAAAATGTTAAGAGTTTTGTTTTAGTAACATATTTTTGTCATGCTTTTACATGTGTCAGGTCAACAATCAAGAGGCAGTGGACATTGCGATGCCTTTTTGTATAGAAGAAAAGCAAGGAAAAAATAGCCTCCCTAAACATTTTGAACTAGGAGAAGCATCGAATGAGAACAATAGTCCCCCACCAAAGGCCAGGAAAATTTCCTTGGGAGCTGTACTAAAGATTCTGAAAGTCGAGTGAGTGGCAACTATACCAATATAGGGTGCTATGACCAAGACCTTAAGGAGAATACAAAAATGCAAGGGTCAAAATTAAACAACAAAATAACCCAAAAGAGAGCACAATTAAAACCCTAAATCTCAAAATGCTAAAAAATTTAGAGATGGATGGCCTCCAAAAAGAAAAGAAGAAAGATAATGTAGGGGCTGACCCGTACAATTTCTTCAATAGAAGCAACACATCTTGGCAATGTTTGATCTTTGGGAAAAATCCGTATTTGTGTTTCCATTATTATTAGTATGATGGGCAATGTTATTATTGTTATTATTGCTGTTGCTGTTACTATTCCCTTCGTTGTTCATTCTGGAATGTATTTTGAGTAGTGCGTCCTATGCAAGAGAAAGGGATAGGGAGGTGGAGTCGGGATCGAGTCTCTGTGAGGGAGAGTGAGAATGAGATGTTTCATAAACCTTGATGATTTGGTCATCGTCCCTTGAATCAAATTCTGAGAATAGAAAAGATGCACAGACTGTTTTACAAATGCCACCGCCCTCAGAATGCTTGTCCATGTCTCCCTTGCATGCAAAACGCAACCTCACTGACCTATAACAATATGCAACAACTTCAAAATTTACGTGGTATACTTCCTGGAAATGCCCGCAGAGCCTCTGACAATCTATAGAGGACCAATCAGAGAGCACCAAAAAAGAATTATTGGATATTTGAACTAAAAAACGTGCATCTTCACTGACCCAACTATCAAATATTGCATGTCTTTAAAAAAATTGCATTCTAATTGGCCATAGCAGCATACATTAATCACTATTTATTGTTTAAGCCTCCGCTATAGTTCCCGGTAGGAACTAACAAACACAATTGTATGCTCCAGAAGTGTATTTTTGGGGGAAAATTAGAAATGAAAAAATCAATCAATTTAACCAAGAAAGACATGCAAGTAAATTAATTGAAAATTTTGCACTGTCAAAGTTGAGAGGGGGAGAGACAAAGCTCCAATCTGCCTCTTGTCAATATGTTTTCCCATGTTAAACTTCATTAATGTTTTTCCAAAGTGAGCTTGCTAGTGGAGATAGAAGAGAGGTGAAGCCTGGGTGAGAGATAAGTTATGAACCCTTTAGAGGATAGCAGAGATATTTTTCTAGTGCTCTTAGAGTGAAGAATGCTAGGGTTTCTATTTTCTCACATTATCTCAATTGCCTTGACGGTGACTCAGTGATAATTTTTCCTTCACTATTCTCTTATTGCAAAGTTGTAGGTGATTTTGTATGGTTACAACAATGATTTCCTTGTTTCTAAGAAAATTTCATATCACAATCTTGGCTTGTCCCTTGGTAAATCTCACAAAGCTTGGTGGGATTATTGTCTGTGTGAAATAAGGAAAAATGAAATCCTTATCTATTTTGAATTTGGCATCTAGAGATCCACTTTGTTCATTGGCTCATAATGCAAGAGTTCCAACCACTTTGAATACGTATTCTAAATTTAGCATGATGTCCACAAATGTCATCTACACTTGTGAAGGATACTTCTAAAGCTCTAAGAAGGGTATTGCGGCATATTTTTGATGCATTGTTGTGGGCTTGCCATTTGTCTCTCCATGCCATCCACAAAGTGTCCTTTTGTCATCTCAAAGATTGGTTTGCTACATTCTTGTTAGTATGGATTCAAAGTATAGATCCCTGGGTGTTGTTAAGGAGATGACCCTATAGTTCTGATATGTAATTTTTTTCTATGGAGTTATTCCCTATTCTAATTTCTCATCTTCCTAGTTGGCCACCTGTCTCCTAGTATTATACCTTTTGCATGCCAATGCTTCTTTCATATAATTAGTGTGCTATCAGGTTAATATGATATTATGAAACACTTGTACAAACAGAAAGAAGATGCGTGAATTAAGTAAATTCAGTTCTATAAATATCAATGAGTTTGATGGAAAGGGTGCAACAACAGATTCTAGGATTTATTCAAGTAAATCTAAAAGCTATTCTAGGGGTTTCATTAATTTCTTTTAAATGAAGCAAATATAATCCAGAATTTTGAAGATAAAACACTACAAATTCTCTTTTTCTTGTAATACATCTATCCCTATTGAAAGGAGCGGATTCCAGGATTTAGTCAAGTAAACATAAAAACTATTTTGGGTGTTTCATTAATTTCTGTTAAATCAAATGGACAACATAATCAAAAAAATTTAAGATAGAAAACCAAAATTTGGTCAAGAAAATCTAAAAGTTGTTTAGGGAGGTTCATTAATTTTTGTTAAATCAAATAGACAATATAATCCAAAAGTTTTAAGATAGAAAGCCATATATCCTCTTTTTCTTGTAATACTTCTATCTAAGGACAAATAAATAACATTCTAAAACTGGAGCAAAATTTGACCAAAAAATGAACTAAACAATAGAGATCCTTTATCATGAACATGGGTGTAGAAGACAGACCATAATGGTTGGTATTCGAAAGAAATATCATAAATATTTAACTATACTTACAAAGTATGACCTAGCCTCAAATTTTCTTCCATTGCACAAAACAAATTTCACTCTGGAATTAGTTCATTAACTTACATTGCTTCGGGAGGCTCGATGCCTCGAGTGCTCATTGTTAAATGCTTCTTTCAAATTCTCTTTATGACATGTTTTTGAAATACAAAGCTTCAAAGACAAGACTTGGAATGCATCATCCAAATGGATCAAAATATTTGAATTAATGAAGCATTTTGGAACACATCGCCATTGGACCATTGCAGGAATAGGAGACATCATCTCATTGATGGCCCGATGAAGCCTTTCTTATGATATGAAGCAACTGGGAGAGTAATTGCAACTATATTTGTATCAGGTTTTATACCTTCAAACTGTATTTGCATAAGAGATATAATGGCTTTTGAAAGCACCTATTATGTGAATATCCTATAATCATTGCGCACTATAACTCTATGTCTTGTAGTAGCGTATTTTTGAATACTTGGAACATTGCATGATGATATGAAGAGCTTTACATTGTCAAAGCATTTGTATTTTCCCACCCACAGAACAAATATTTGATCTAATTTTAGTGGAAAACTATGTAAATTTGGATTGAATTTATCAGTTTCATATCAGAACTACATTAAAGAATAACAATGAAGAAGCAGTGTATTCAAGTTTAAATTGCAAAAAATAATATTCAACATAGTCTATCCCAACTAGCTAATCTCACATCATTGACATCAAATTGTAATAGAACAAAAAGGATTACTAAAAGCATCTTTGTCATTAGAAGTTCATCTACAAAATGTATAACAGCTTCACTTCTATGCCCAGGATCTACGAGATTTAAAGTAGACTAGTCAAGCAACATTTACACTATTTTTTAGTTAACCAGACAAGACATGTGAACAGAAAGAATGTGCATTTCACATTTTAAAATTTTATTGAATTACAAGTCTGAATGTCTCTCTTTGTTGCCAATGATCAAAATCTTACGGATATGCTTCCTTTTTTCCTACTCCATAAAATGTAAGATTTAAGTCTTTATTTATTTTGTTCTCAAATTCCAAATTGAAAACAAAACCCAAAAAAATCAGTATATCCAATTCAAAACATCTAATTTTCTTGTTGAAATTGACTCAAAATTTAAAAGATGGATTTTGTGAAATTTTTTAGGTACCTTACATTATTGTCATGTTTAATCTCTTGAAGAGTCATCTACATCCACCAAAAATAGATTCAGGGAATGCCTCTCCCTATAGAAGAAATAGAACTGAGGTGTTACAAAATTCCCACCTATATTTACATACTCGTGTTCCATCTCAGAAATCCCATATGAAACCAATTTATCAGCAAAACAAACCCAAGCATATGGATAAAAATAAATTCAAGATGTCATAATCAAGACTATGAAGCTTCTTAGAGACAATAGAGTGATGAATTAATTAAAATAATCTCATCAAACTCATTGAAATATTCAACAGGATTTACCCAATTAAAGCAACAAAATGCAATAGGAAAAAAAATGCAGTTAAAAAAATACATACTTGGTATTAGCTTGTGTATTAAATGGAGTTTATGGCTGATTTTCATTTTGATTCCTCTGAATAATATGCAGCAAAAAAATAGAGTGAATTGAAAGCCATCCAACCCCTAAATCTCTACCAAAATTGGGAGTATCAATTTGGTACACTGTAAAACCCCAAAATTTGTAATCAAACAAAAAAAATTATACCAAGAAGATCTCCTTTAATAATAGAGATGAGCTACGGATTTAACATCAGCACATTCAAATAACATTATGTGATACCATTGGAAATGGTGAGTTGAGAAAGAATGACTAAAATAGGGACAATTAATCTAAATGTGACAACAACTTTTAGGGTAAAAAGCCATGAATGATTAAGAATATTTTTTTAATTTTTGAACAAGTTGGTCTATATAATTTATGAGGTCACAGAAAACTAAAAAGTGACCCAGCTCTTTGAGAAGAGTGATATTGTGTCAATATTCCCAACACACAATCCTGCAAATTTCATAGAAATAACATCTAACCTAAAGATGGGGTGTACTCATTTGCTACACTACCATCGAAAGGAATTCCATGTTAATCTAACTTTAACATTTATCACTATGCAGAACAACCACAAATAGACCTTATCTCCACCATTATGTCATTTTTGTGGATATGCCTAACAAGAACCTTAATCCTGCACATTTCAAGAGAGTTTATTCACAGATATCCAAGAGGGACCTTAATCCTGCATCTTTCAAGAGAGTTTATTGTTGGAATATTGAGGTTTACGAATTATAAAAAGTCAGTGACTTGTGGTTTATTATTTTTGTTAGAATAAATAGTTTGTTTCCCATAGATAGTCTAAGGTGGATTTGGGAACTTATTGAAATGCAATGCTTAATTTATAAACATTTGTACAATTCATTGTAAATCCCCATATAAATTTTAATAATATTATTATTTGTGTTTATTACTGTACAAATGTAGATACTCTTCAATTTTCAATATGGTATCAAAGCCGATGGATTAAGTCATTGGGTGAGAGGAAAAGCTTGACATGAAGGCAAGTGGTATTCAAAGGCAAGCCATCACTTCAGGATAATAATCAAGTTGGAAAATATCACCCACAGGATTACATTTTCAGACCACTTAGTCCATTCTTTCATCGTTTCGGGTAAGTTCGTAAATGTTGAATGAAACAACATTTATTTGTCAAAGCTTATTTGTGATTCAATTGAGTATTGTTTGAGGGCACAAGGTTTAGTTTGAATGTGAACAACATGCGAGGATTTTTTTTCTGTAAAGTTGTAGAAATTTTCAGTCAAATATGCTGCAGCGAAATTTGTTCTTAAGTATTTGAACATTGGGATAGTTTAAACTTTACAGTAGTTTAAAAAGAGCATAACAAAAATAGTAGAGGAAATAATATTCAAACCCTTTTTAGTATTGTTTACTAAATTCTTGGAGTAGAGTGAAAAATACCTTTATATTAAAAGGAAATATGCCGGTAAAGCTTGCCTGCGTTTGAAGGTTAAAAGAAAAAGGGTTTGAGTGGTTATTTGTTGTCACGACTTCTTAAAAATAATTTGGTTTTAAGAGATAAATTTAAAAAAAAGAAGCAATTAAATATTTTTAAACAATGAAGCGTGGAGGATTTAGTGATGAGGCCCATTTTTAAGAATGTGAATGTTGGAGTTTGTTAGCTCAAAAGTCACAATGTTGTTATTACATCAATTTCATGTTATGAATTAAATTTGAAAGTTCTTATAAGATTTTTTTGGAGGCATAAGGATATTTTTTGAACTTATTGTAAATGGGTGTACTATGGGTCGAAACTGAAATCCTAGTTCATGCATATGGATATGTATAGATGGGTGTGGTAGTCATTGAGGCCATCCATCTATTTCTCATGGGGCTTCCACAAAGTCACATGCTAGATCAGGGGGCTAAAGTGTAACAAGGGTATATTGGATGTAGAAGGATTTTCAGCATCTTCAGTGAACTTGCTCAAAGATGGTGTTTTGTATGAAAAGCATAGGTTTTTTGTTTTATTTTTTTTATGTTGATAGAATTGAAGAATGCATATATTGTGAAGTTTGTTTCTTAAAGATGGGAAGGGATTTGGTGAACCCAATATGGATTGTTGCCCAAATAGATCGGAAGTCTATGGATCTAAGGAATTATACTATTCCAAGGGTGATGAGACAAATTGAGAGGTGATAATCTGGGAACTCAGGAATTTAGCTTGGGAGCTACACGCTTTCAAGGGTTAAAAGGAAGCTTGATGGAGTTCCACCTAGTTTAGGAATTATTTTTTCAAAGAAAAAGATTCTAAATAAAATGTATTTGTTTGTTTTAATCAACATGTTTTGTTATGTGAAATGTGAACCTAAAGGGAGGGGGTGTTGGAATATTAAGGTTTACATATTGTATAAGGTCACCTTATTGATTTGTAGCTTATTAATATTAAAATAAATAACTAGTTTCTTGTAGGTAGTTTGGAGTGGTTTTGGGAAATTACATAAATGCAATGCTTTATAAGAATTTACATATAATTCATTGTAAATCCCCATATAAGCTTTAATATTATTATTATATGTGTTTATTACTCTACAAATGTAGATACTATTCAGTTTTCCAATATTTATTTCTAGCATACCTAACAAGAACCCTAATCTTGCACCTTTTAAGAGAGCTTATTCCTAGCATACCTAACATGGACTAATCCTCCACCTTTCAAGAGAGTTTATAGTTCTCACATACATATGTGTTATCTTAATTACATCCAAAGCATTTGTACTTGCCAAGCATTTTTTGGGTAGTTTGTTGTTTCCAAAATCAAACTGATCCTACCAAGTCATTTGAAGCTCTTACCCATCCAGGGCTTCAACACAGGTCATTCAACTTGTAATCCTCTGCCTCCATCACTCAACTTAGTATAACAGAAAAATTCATCGATTGGTTGGAGGATTTTTCACTCAGGATTCAATCCTATATCTATTGGAAGATGCCATTCCTGTCTAATATATGCATTGGACTCCTATTAGTTTTCATACTTGAAAGATTCATCCACTTGAACTCTTCCAGAATGTATTTAAACTTTGAACTAATTTCAAACTGATTTGGCAGGGATTGTTCAGTTACATAAATTGCCATACGAAACTTGCACAAACAAACATTTCCCATATTTATATAATGAATAAGCTAAAGCTCTAGCTCGTATATTGAATGAAAAGGTGCGGCATAAAAACATATAAACAGTAACAAAAAAGTTTTAAAGAATGTAATAGAATGTACCAAAATGCTTCCCTCTCCAAGCCTCGAGATTTGTTAGTTTCCTCGCTCAAACAATCTCCTTTAACTTAGTCTCCACATGGAAGCAGAGCGGATTGAGGAAGGAGAAATGGCATGGAATGATGCGGCAAAGAAAACATTGAGGCCGTGAACTCCAAAGAGAGCAAGAGGGAGTTAATCTGTGATGCATGAATCTCATGAAACCAAAAATGAAACCCTCCTCCATTTCACTTTTGGCGCTCATATTTTCTTTTTTATTTTCTACTATTTCCCCATTTCACTTTTGGCGCTCATATTTTTTATTTTATTTTCTGCTATTTCCTCATTTCACTTTTGGTGCCCATATTTTCTTTTTTATTTGTGTGAAAGTGTCTGCAAGATAGCCCTCAAAATGCAATTGGATTGTTTAAATCATATTTTACTAGCAATTGCACCTTGGTGTGCAATGGGTACGCTGAAGAGGTGTGGAAGGTCAATTAGGGGAAAAAAAGGGTCTATTTTTTGCATATATGCAATACGTGAAGTGAATTGGTAGGTCATTTAGCAAATGATGATGTTTGTGGAACAAAGATCTCAATGGAGAAGTGATAGTTTCAATCAACTATGCATCCTCTTACAACGATCCAAACAGGATTGAAACAAAAATTTTGAACGAGGAAGATAATCAGACCCCATTACCCATTAGGCTCATGTTTAGTAATGAGATGAAATGTTTATAGCTTTTAGTATGCCAAATTGCAGTTCATGGGTGTCCTGATACACGTGTATTGGAAGAATTCAACTCTTAGGAAAGCAATGACCATGAAAGTAGATCCATATACTATCTAAGCACACTACAATGTTTCCATTGTTATGGTGATAAGCCTTCTACATTGTTTCCCATTACCTTGTACTTTGAAAGGAGATAGTGAGTATTAGGAACACAACACAAAACAAACCTAATTACTAATAAATAACTTCACTAAATAAATTAATTAATAAATTGTAATAAAATAATATAACACTTGTTAAGTCTAATTAAAAATATTTCCAAAGTTCATTGTAATTGTTAAGTTGATTTAATATTTAAAACAAAAAACCAAGCAAACATACATTTTTTTAATTGAGGAAAAGCTTTATTACTAAAAAAAATTGCTCAACAAACATGTTTACCAATTGATTTTTTTAAATATTGAAAAAAAAAATCTCTCCAAATAAGAAGTATTATTATTCATTCATGTCCCATGTCAATAATCTTTTGACGTCATAACAATGACACTTATAGCTTGTATGAATAGTTGACAGACAATAAAATGACAATATGACTTTTCTACAAAGCAAAATTATAGATTAATCCTTTTTAAAAAAATATTAGATTAATAATACTACAAACGTATATAATTAATATTATTATAAAAAGATCTAAATTTCAATTAAAATTAAATATATATTAACTATTTAAAATATAAAATTAAAATTAAAACAAAATAATTATTCAAATAAATAAAAGTTGATATTCAAATATAATTAAAATGAAATAATAATTTAAATAGATAAAAATAAAAATGTAAATATTATAGATATAATTATCATTGAATAAATTATGTTTGAATTAGTACTTAAATTATTGCCTACCATGGTTTAGGCAAAATCTATTACATTGAAAGTAAATCCAGGAGTATAACGACCGATAAATGTTTTGTCTTTTGGCCAACAATATGGATGCAAATGTTTCATTATGATGCATTATATGCCCGTCAATTACATCAAATATAATTGCTTCAACTTTCCATTTGACACAGAAAACCAAACTATCACTTTCAATATATAAACTACCACGGTTTTGGTGTGATGTGGACGATGCGTACTAGAAAAAATGGGCAGAATTTGTAGTTAAAATTCTAAAAGCGTCCAACGAAAAACTTAAAAAGAACGATGATGATGGAGGTAATATCGAACAATTGGTATGTTTTCAATCCTCTTGCACGCCTCTCAAAAATTGTATGGTTGTTAGTCCACATTATTTATGGTCATGATTTTTATGTCGAATTTATTAAATGAGACAAAATGGTGAAAAATGATGCATGACTCAGATTTAGTCAACCCCCTTGCAAGGGCTCTTGGGGCTTGTGAACCCTTGATAGGCAAACTCATGAGCTTCACAGGCTCATATAGGATACACCATCGGCGTAATTAGTGAAATTGACCACAATTTCTCTTGGATACATTTGACATGCTAACACAATAGGAAAATCAAACTAGCTTCAAATCATAGTTAAAAACATTAAGGATTCATTAACATAATGAGTAATAAAAGTTAAAGAATGAAAATGTTAATTTTTTTTATAAAATATGTGAAGGCCTTAAGACTGCACTGAGAGGCAATGCCTTCCACGCAATAGGTATTTTTGGTGCACCAAACAACCTAGGTGGCCAAATGGCCTGCTTAGGTAGGGGTCCCATGAGGGGGGCTTAAGCTTTATGGATTATGATCAAATTCAAACGAAAAAAGAGTAGTAATAGTCATTTATTTAGTCATATATTTAGTCATTTATTTATTTATTTTTATTTGTCTGATATTAGTCATTTAGTTGTGATTTTACCCGATGACCAAATTAGTCACTTATAAATAACCAAATTAGTCATTTATTTACAAAATTCTACTAGTGTTAGTCACGTGACTAAAATTTTTAGTCATGTAGTCATTTATTTGAAAAATTCTACTAGTGGTTGTTGTGCATCTTAATGATTGTAACTCGAATTAAATGATTTTTTTTGCACTTCTTTCTTGAGAATTTTTCATTTGGAAGGCATTTCTGCACTGAGCTTTCCTTATAGTTTACCTCAAGTCTTGCTCTCTTTTCTGCAAGATGTTCTGCATATGATTTTCCCTTAGGATGATTATGAGTCCTCGTATAAAGAAATGGTCCCACATTTGTCACATTGTTGAATTAGGTAGAGGACTATAGCATGTAAAATAAAAATGATACTAATAGAATATAATTATTGAAAATTAATCATATTTACTAAACATATATATACTCCTATCTAAACGTAAATATCTATAATATAAAATAAATGCATACCTATTGTGATGCTTCTACACTAGATAGGCTCATGATGGATGATCAACTAAGATGGTTTCCTATATAAAAAATGACAAGAATGTAACACAATTAAATGCACATGCACATATAATCATAATGTCAAGAGTATAAAAAACATATATCTATTGTGCAACTTCTTCCAATGGGTCATGCTCAGTCAACATGGCTGTAAAAGTATCAGGTTGCTACATAAAAAGACAAGATTACATTAGACTATCAATCTATGTACATGTATTTAAACATAGTAGATAAAAAAAATTAACATCTAAATATCAATTTAAATGATACTATATACTAAGTCTCCAAGCCAAATGAAATGGATGATTGTGTAGCCTCCTACACTTGGGAAATCTAATCCTCTATTAGCAACTCTTAAAGATTTTGGTACATAAACATATATTAGTACAAATATCTCTTATAAACTATGAAATAATTTAGAGAAAACACATTATGAAATTACTTTAAGTCTTATCGACCTACTCCAACATCATCTCTTCCACTCGATGTCTCTCCTGGAAATAGTCCACTCCATGTTCTATCAACTCCTACATCTGACATATCATGGACCTCATAGTCAAATTTGTCTATGGGAGCCTCACTGGATTGTCGAAGAGGACCCAGACATATATTGTGGCACATGATATAGTAATGGGGAACACAAATATGTGCTGAAGAGGAGGGTGTACCAGTTGGAACTGATGCAATAGGTGCATCACCATCATGATGGGATGCATTGTCATATGGCTACACAACATGATGGCTCTGCGTGATCAAATGATCACTTAATGAATGTATGGAAAATGTGCTCTAACTCCTTGCATCTAAAAAAATATCAAGGTAAGGTATTAGATCTGGGGAGGCAATAAGCGAAGCAAGAAGAATTGGGGTGACCATTGCATCCCTTTATCCACACCTTGAAAATATCTCATGTCAAAGTAATTGACATGCCTCCCTAGGAAAAACTCGACATATAATTTTTGTAGAAAATATTGAGGGACATCAAGATTGTCATCAAGATTGTTGTTGGGTGGTTTATCAAATACCATCCACCAATGTTTCTAGAAATTATTTGATATACCTCTATGTGTGCACCATTTAATTGAAAATTTTGGCTTCCACACATCTATGGGCTGTCCTATTTTGGGATTAATGAATAGATGGGCTAATTGGGATTTTTCAATATCAAGTTCCCTCACTTCATCATATTATAACCCATTGGCATAATGTTTTCTTTGGGATTCTCATGACTATGCAAACCTATTATGCTTGTTTGTTAAAGTTTCAACATTTGAAATAATTTTTTCTAAAGTGTTTTTCATATCTGATAGCTCAGGGAGTGTCTCATAAATTCGAAATACATTTCTCAATTGATTTAAATTTCTATGAATAGATTCATGTATTATGGACACATGTGCTTTGGTTTGGAAACATCGGTGGTGGCAAAGGAGGATTTGCAGAGTTTTCATCTTGAGTAGGGTTAGGGTTTTCATCTTGAGCGGGGTTGTCATCAACCATTCTTAAGCATGTTTATTGATGAAAATTTTAAAAATTAACAATCATTTTAATGCAATAAAAAAACTATTAAAAAACCTATTTTTGACTAAAATTCACAAAAAACTAATGCAAAACTAATATAAAATTGAAGAAAAACATTTAAATTTATAAATACCTATAAAATTTGAGTGATCTAAGCAAAAAAATCCATTGCCAAATGGATATCCGAGTCGCCTAAATGAAAACCCATGTGGAGAAAGGAAATGCAGGATGAAAATAAACTCTTCGGTTTTTTTTTTTTAGAATTTTATGCCACAGGAAATGGATATCCATTTCAAATGGATATGTGTTTTGTTTATGTTGTTTTTTTCTTAACTAGTCGAGTCCAAGACTTGACCCCCATATATTATGAGCATAAATTTAGCATGTTTATAATATAATATAATTCAACATATTTATTATTATCATATATTGTATTATATTATAATATAATTTATATTATATTATATTATATTATATTAAATATAATATAATATAATATAATTATATAATATTATATACACAATATAATGTCTAAAACTTGTTCTTAAATCAATTCTTACACGGTTTAAGAATTGTTGCTAAATGGACACATGTCTTTCATTCTATTCTTCTCATCTTGGGAATGTTATGGTATTGGGATTGACATCATGGTTTCAATATTAAATCTGATTGCACCCTCTTTTGCATTAATCATCCATGAGGAAATACTCCTCATGAACAATTGATGGGGAATGGGGTGACGTCAGGCATTAAACACCTGAGATAGTGCTTGTGGTTTGGTACATTCATTTTGATATGGATAGTCAACATGACATCTAGATATCCTGGTAATTGGTTGCTAAATTTGGTAGCTATTGACTACCTTCCTCCATATCTAGTTATTGGTGATGTACTTTGGGAACATTCCCAAATTGATAATTTATTTTGATACCAATTTTGAGGCTGTCTCCACCAGGGGCACTGATTCTTAAGGAACATTCCCTTGATCTTACTTTATTGCTGTGATATCCAAAATGTTTAACCTATTCTAAGCAATTAAAATGCAATGGAAAACATAATGAAACACCTCATGATTAGCCTAAGGAATTTGTAAATGCAAAGAGGAAAGTGTTAAATGAAGACAAGTAGATATACCTCCCTTTTGCAGCTAAAACTCCTTGGTTGGCCCTTGATTTGGATTGATTTGTATGCTCCTTGATGGCTCTTGATGTGGCTAAATGAAGGATTGACTATATGCTTGAATGCAAATGTAAATGGATGAAATTGATGGCTAGATGAGGGCAGCATTTAGTTGCAAAATGGCTAAGTCTTCTAAAATGCCTTAGAGGATGGGGTATTTATAGAGAAACTTGAATTCTCTAGAGAATTCAATGGTTGAGATTTATCCAACAAGGCTAAGATGAAGGGCTAAGGTGAGTTGAGGACTCACAAGCCCTCACATATTGACATGTGGATTGTGAAGAGGATAAAGGTAGGATGATGTGTAGGTGATGTGGAAGGGAAGTACATGATGTGGAGGAAGGACAAGTACCTTACAAGTACTTTGATGTGACCTTTCAATGATCACATGGGGAAGGGGAAAGCTTTGGGAGAATAAAAGTGAATTAAAAATTCACAATGATTGGAAGAATCTAGTGGATAAGACAAGGTTCCCAAAAGGTGGGAATTTGTCACATGTGACTTGATGTGACAAGTCAAAGATTCTAGAAGATGCATGGGAAAAGGGGATTCTAGGAGGAATAAAAGTGAATTAAAAATTCACATGGGGAAGAGAGGAGCCTAGGGTGAATAAAAAGGAATTAAAAATTCCTTGGGGGATGGGGAGAGTTAACCAAGGTACTAATTAGGTTTGACTAATCAGTAGTTAAAGGATAATTAGGGGTTAATGAGGATTAGAAGCCAACTTGCAAAAGTTGGAGGATGTGACACATCCTAATCAAGGATTAGGCATGTGGACATTCTTAATGAAGAGATTAGGAAATGGATTAGGATTATTAATTAAAAATGACATGTGAGGAATTAAATAAATGTAATATTTATTTAATTCATTTGATGAAAAGAGGATTAAATACCTTAGGGATTTGGCAGAATTAAAGATATTAATTAAATAATAGTAATATTACTTAATTAACTCATATAAGAGGATGTTTAGATGAAAAGTGATGAATTTGGATAAATTAAGTGTCCAAATTTGGATGTCTACATTTTGCTCCTCTTTGAGATGGTGTTACGAAGTAGCATCATTTCAAAGAATATTAAAATATAGAACCCATAAGGAGATGGTTAGATTAGAAAACATGCCTGAGTCATTCAAAGGAGTGACTAGGAAGGAAAAAAGAAGATGGGGGTGAAGATGAATACTAGGGATAAGGATGCCCCCTCAAGAGGACATGCGGGTTCAAGAGAACACAGATGTTCTCTCGAAATGGATGAGATGATGAAATGGGAGATGAGGAAGAGGATGCAAAGGGATGGATATGAAAGGATGAAAGGCGACAGGAGGTTGGGAAGCACAAATGGATGCAGAGACAAAGATGATGTTGCCCCAGTCAAGGTACAAGCCAAAAGGGGTTGAGGATGGATGGAGTGTTGTCAATGAGGATAGGGAAGGATAGATCCCAATGAGTGGTATTGATGAGGGAAGGATACATCCCAAAACACCACTAAAGGATAGGGAATAGTACCTCCTGATGATGATGATGAAAGTGTTGTTGACAAGGGAAGGATACATCCCAAAACAACACCGAAGGGATATGGAAGCATAAAATGGGATGATGATGATGATGATGATGAGGATGATTGGATCCAGGCTTGTAACAAGACTGAGAACAAGACCAAGGATATGATTAGATGATTTGGGCTAAAGGGAATGGATGGGGGTTGGATAGAGATGTGAGATAAGGATGAAGGATGAATGGATGGGGGGATTTTGATAGATAAGATGATAGAATGGAAAATGAAATGCAATCCTAATGCAATTTTCCATCTTCGAAACACTGATTTTTGCTATAGCATAAGACACCAAGTGCCAAGGTATGTGGAACCAAGGCGTATTAGTGTCTAATGCATGAAACAAACACAACAGACAAGAAGGCTATCCCAACACCCTAAAGTCATGAAAACCTTGGTCGGGCCAGGTATTGAGATAACCACAAGCACAAAAGGATGCCCCAGCATAACACAAGACCTCGGGGATCTTGGTGGGTACTACGTGGGACAACCAAGAAGACAATCAAACAAAAGATCAAGATATTCCCCTATGTGGACCAATCAAAACATGCCATAATATGATGGATTATGGCGGCCTTGACAAGTGATGATAGGGAGCTCAAATGATAAACAAAAGCCAAAAGCATCAAAAGATCACAATCAATTTCAAATGTCCTTTGCCATAGGATCAAGGGGATAGATGGGATTGATGAGGTCTGTTAGGAAGGATGCATCCTGTTGAGACCGATGATGGATACTAAGCTAAAAGATCGATATGACGTAGGATATTCAAAACTGATTGGATTTGTTGATACAAGTGGATCTTGTTTGTTAAGAACCAGCTAGATAAGGGCATAGCTTGACGACACGACACAAGGGAGACAAGACATGAGACTGACACACCCAAAAGACTAGCCTTGCCTATGTGAAAGCGCAAAGCCCGCATAGTTCGATAAAAGGCTATCGACTGACCATGGATAAAAGTAGAAAGAGGACAATGAAGACTGATGATAGATGACAAGGACTGAAGAGGCAAAATAAAATACTAATGATAGATGATAAAGGAGTGGACAGAGAAAGCAAAAATATTGACACAAGATGATAGAGGAGCAGATGGACAAAGCAAAAAGACCGATGCTAGAAGATAGAGGAGCCCCGAGGGCGGATCAAGTGATCGACCTTGCCTATGTGAAAGTGCAGGGGCAACGTAGTTCGACCAAAGAACAAAGGAAAATGATGGATAAAGGGTGATAAGATGATGGGATAAGATAACCCTAGATAAGGGGACAAAATGGTTGGATCGACATCATGGGACAAGATAGACCGGTTGGATATGATCGGAGGATGGTGACTACACAAAGCTCAGGGATGGGATAGTTATCCAAAAAGATGAATTGGGAGGATGATATGATGGGATTGATGAGTGATGAAAAGTGATAGGGGATTGGAAAGATGTGCAAGAGAAGCAGGGGTGATGACGATGAGATAAATGGCATTGGGTTGCATGGGGGGAGGCCTATAGCCAGATACCAATGACAAGGGATTGATGAGATGGGATGAGGATAAAGAGGAAAGAATGGATAGAGATATAGGGATGGGGATGGGAGGGATTGTTTGGATGGATAGAATATAAGGATTGAGATTGCTAGGATAGATGGAGAAGATGGAAGGGATGTTGTGATAGATGGATAGGGATAGAGATGAAAGGGAAGGATAGATGAAGATAAAGATAAGGAGGGGGAAGGGAGGATAGATGCTGATACTGATAGATGGATAGGGAGATGAAGGGATGTTATGATAGATGATGTCTCCAAGGACTATATCACAAAGGAAGCAGATGCCTCCACTCTAGATATGTCATATATGATGAGGCATGAGGGATGGAAGATGAGTGGTGGATGGGAAAAGGAGATAACTAGAGGAGGATAGGATGGGTGACCAAGGAATACAATAGAGCATGGATGAAGGGAATGCATACCAAGAGGTGGCCAAAGCATGTATAGATAGGTGCCCCTGTTTTGATCAAGATCACAAGAAGGATGGAGGGATGGGAGATAAATGGGATATGATGGTAGGATGTGGAAGATAGGTGGGATGGAGGGGATTACGGGTGCATAGCTGGAAGCATAGTGGATGGAGGGAATGCATATCAGGAAGTTGCCCCCAAGTGCAGATGGGGATTTACGCATGCACCTTTTTGCTAGGTTTTCATCATGGTACTTATCCAAGGCAGCTTGTTTGCCAAGTTTTCACCATTGGATGAATTATTTCTCTTTACTATTTTATTTTTTTGATTTTTTTGGTTTTTTTTTGATTTTTATGGATTTTTGGATAGTAGGGGGATGAAAATGGATAAGGATAGGGATGTGGATAAGGGAATTTAGAAGATACATGATAAGGATATGGATGAAGGACTCAAGCATCAAGTTCTATATGAGGTATTAAGAGCCCATGTTTGAAGTGACTGTTGGATGTTGGTACAACCTTATTAGGATAAATGGATTATATGCAAGAGGATGAATTAGAGGGATTTGATGGGGTTGATACATGGGATAATGGATGGGATGCTGCAAAGGGTATGGATGGAATGATGGGGTGGATATGTGATGGGGAGATGTGTTCAGGACCAACATTGGCATATGTGGTGGTGGATGTGAAAAGATAAGAGGATTAATGGATGGAGGATGTGTGGATAATGGAGGAGATGGGGTGGTGAAATTTGGAACATAAGGACCCAAAACAGACTTAGGAGATGAAAGGGGTGTATGACTAGCTTTTGGATTAGCAACTTTGGATGTTCTTATAGATTTTTTATTTGATTGCATTGCATATTTTTTCTTTGGGATCCACATGGTTTTGATTTTTGCTTTGGGGGGCCTTTGTGGCCTATGGATTTGATTTAGATTTAGATTTTTCTTCTCTTCACCATGTCTTTTGGAGGGGACATGGGGAGTCTTAGATTCATGTGGATGCTTGGATTTATGCATTTTTGCTTTAACAGCCAAAGTGTTTTTAGTAGCAATGGGATGGGTGTGAGGAGATGGATGATGGGGAGCGACTAAGGTAGGATTATAGGGATTATGTGTAGATGGAGGATGTGTGGGTATCTGCCTTTGTTGATCCTGATTAGGGGACACGTGAGAGGGATGTTTATGATGGATGACATGGATGGGTGTTGGATGGATGAAAGGATGAGATGAAGGAGGTGAGCTTGGGATATACAGACCCAAGATGGATGGAGTAAATGAAGGATGGGATATGGTGGATGGAGGGATGTAAGGACCCAAAATAGATGGAGCAGATGAAGGGGGAATATGGATAGTTGTTTTGAGGTGATACAATAGAGGAGGAGGGATGGCAGCATATGATCTGGTGAAGCGATGGGAAGAGCTGGCATTTCTTTTGGAAAAGGGTCGTTGAGGATGTCCAAAGGTTGTACCAACATCTTTAGATTGTGAGTCTTGGGAAATAGGTCCAAGACCTTGCAGGAAGATTTGTTTTTTGACTTGGATGGGCTCTAAAATAGCTTGCTCATGAAGGCCTAGACCTCTTCCTTGATAGTTCATTTTCTTGAGCATGCAATCCATGATAGGATTTGTGTTATTCTGAAAACATGATGCGAGTCCATTATTAGGTGGAGGATGATGGGTGGTAAATACACTATGCTTTTCTTCTCCAAGGAGGCCACCATGGAAGAATGTGAGAGTACCAAGGGGATATGCAAGCGGTGTAGGTATAGCAGTTTTAGGCGATGATGGGGGATCATGAGAGGAAGATGATGGGATAGCAGCATGTGGATGGGTGGTATTAGGAGAGGGATCAGGGGATATGATAGGATCTAGATTTGTGGTAGTGGGATCATGTGATGGAGATGGAGATGGAGTGGTGGAAGCTTGAATGACAAGGGGATCATGGGATGGAATGGATGGGGGACTGTGATCTTGAGGTGGACTAGATAGGATGGTAGGATCTTGATCTGGAGAAGGGGATATGTTGGCATGCTTTGGATTAGACTCTTGGCATGACTCATCTTGTGTGGATGGTAGGATGATAGAGTGTTCTTCAAGTTGGAGAGATGGAAGGATGGAGGATTCGATGTAGTTATCAGAATGGATTTTAGTGGATTGGATTTGGGTGTCGTCGATGGGCTTGACGACTCTTGGAGTAGGAGGTGGATGTTCAATGGATTCGGTAGATGTGATGGTAGGAGATGGGGGCTTAGTGGATTCATAGGATGTGATGGTAGGAGATGGGGGTTCAACGGATTCAGAGGATGTGATGGTAGGAGATGGGGGCTTAGTGGATTCAGAGGATGTGACGATTTCGATGGTTTGAATGGTGCTAGGGGTGGTACCATCAATGATAGGTGTTGGGTGGAGAAGGGTATCGTCACTAAGGACGGTGGATGATGGGTTAGGATGGTATGATTCCACAATTTCAAGGTGTGGAGTGGGAGATGTCTTCTTTGTTATAAGTCCTTGGAGAACTTCTGGAGTGAAAAACTTGAATACTCTAGGCTGAGATGGAATGGTAGGAGGGGATGAAGGATTATGGATTGTTGGGGGATTGGGACTAGGGATTGGTGGACTAGGATTAGATGCAGGAATGGGATTGGATGCAAGACTGGGAATATATGGGGGATTAAGATTAGATGAAGGGTTAAGATAGGGGTATTGGGATGGTGAATTAGGGCATGAGGGTGCAGGTGGTGGATTGTAGTAAGGATATTGGGATGGTGGATTAGGATGGGAAAATTGAGATGGCGGATTGAGATAGGGAAATGTGGATGTCGGATTAGGATAAGTTGATGTGGATGTTGGATTAGGATAGGAAGGTACGAATGTAGGATTAGAGTGAGCAGATTGGCATGGAAGATTAGGGTAGTGGGTATATGCGGATGAAGGATTTAGATAGGAGGATGTGGATGGGGGATTAGGATAGGGGTATTGTGATGGAAGACTAGGATAAGAGGATGATGTAGATGAAGGATATGATGGATATCCCTTGTCAAAGGTAGCATAAGGACCATTATTAGAAATGGATGAAGTCATAATAGGACAAATCGAAGGGGTGATTGGATTTTGGAAAGTGAGTGGAGAAAGCTTACTAGCAATGATAGTGTCAAGGGGATCTATGTCACATTCTTCTTGATCGACAAGACTTTCGTTATTGTTGTCAATGTAATTATGGTTTCCCTTTACCACTATTGATGGAGGATAAGGATTCATGATGGTGAAAGGATAAAGAGGATGGATAAAATATTCTAGATGGGAATGGACTATAGCTCATATTAGGATGATTGGATGATGTAATGGGATTGATTTTGACAATCGACATCGAATCTGCTTCAAGATAGAAGTAGATTGATTGGGTCGAAGGTGATGTGATTGGATTGGATTGGATTGGATTGGAGAGGGTTGATTGATGATTGATAAGATCAACTGATGGATTGGATAGGATGATGAGAGGGATTGAAAAACCCCATTCAAAGATTATCCTAGGTGACTTAGGATGCTGATTGATCGGATTAAAGGATAAGTGGATGATTGTAGCACCGAATCCACCTTGAGATTGAAGGTGAATTGATTGGGCCAATGATGATGATTAACTTAGGATGGATGACAATCCTAAGTAGATGTTGATGATGACAATCATATCAGACACCTAGGTCAATTTGGATAATAACCCGAGAGGAAGTTCAAGGGATTTGGATGGGGGAAATGATGATTTGATTGGAGAAATGGATGAAAGAAAGTGGATGAACAGATACTCAAAATCAGTAAATGATTGATCGGGACGGATGAATGATTATTTGGAACAAGTAAACGACTGCTAAGAATAGATGAATGATTCTCAGAACGAGAAGATGAAAGCTCAGAATGAATGATAGATTACTCATAATGAGTAGATGATTGATGGGGATTGTAGAATGAGAGTTCGAAATGATTGAAGGTGGTGTGAAATGGAGGAACGTTCACTCAGAACGAGTAAATGGATGATCAGAATTGTAGAACGAGAGTTCAGAATGATGAAAGGATGTGTGAAATGGATGAACATTTACTTAGAATGAGTAAACAGATGATCAGAACGATAGAACAAGAGTTTGAGTAAATAGATGATCGAAATGACAGAAAGATAGTTTAGAATGATAGACGAAGATGTGAAATGGATGACCGTTTACTGAAAATGAGTAAAAAAATGAGACTGAATGGGAGTTTGGAATGATGAAATGAGGTGTGAAATGGATGAGCATTTACTCAGAACAAGTAAACAAACGATCGGAACGACAGAGCGAGAGTTCGAGATGACGAAAAGAGGTGTGAAACGGATGAATGTTTACTCGGAACAAGTAAACGGATGATTGGAATGATAGAACGAGAGTTCAGAATGATGAAAGGATGTGTGAAATGGATGAAAGTTTACTCGAAATGAGTAAACGGATGATTGGAATTGCTAAACCAAAGTTTGAGATGATAGATGAAGGTTCAAAATATATGAGTGTTTACACGGAATGAGTAAACGAATGATTGAAAAGGGAGAACAACTATTCAGAATGGATGAATGAAAGGTTGAAATGACTAAAGCTTAGATTAGGGTTTTGGTTAAGCTCAGATTAGGATTGGATTGAAGCTCAGATTAGGATTGGGTTGAAGCTTAGAATGATTGGAGGATGTGATGGGATTGATTATGATGATCAGATTTGATTATCAAAGGATGATTGCGAGACCAAAGAAGTTTAGGGGATCTAGATGATGATTTGATTGGAGGAATGGATGATAAAAATGGATAAATGAATACTCAAAATGAGTAAACAATTGATTGGAAAGGATAAACAACTCTTAGAATGAGGAGATGGATGCTTGGAATGGATGAAATATTACTCAAAATGAGTGAGAGGAGGATTTGAAAGGGATAAAATACTACTTAGTCAAATGAATGTTGGAATGGCTAAGTGAAGGTTTGGAATGGTAAAAATGGGGGTTTAAAATGATCAAATGGAGGTTTTTGGAGGCTTAGAATAACAAAACGGAGGCTTGGGATGATGAGATAATGGTTGGGAATGATTAAATGATGGTCTAGAGGCTAAACGGATCCAAACGGGGTGATTTCGGGTGTTCAGGAGGGAAAATTCGCCCCTCTGTAGTAAATCAGGGGCATAATCGCCTCACTACGGAAAAACAGGGGCGTAATCGCCTCACTACGGAAAATCAAGGGTGTAATCGCGTCACTGCAGAAAATCAGGGGCGTAATCACCCCACTGTAGAAAATTAGGGGCATAATCACCCCACTACAGAAAATCAGGGGCGTAATCGCCTCACTGTAGAAAATTAGGGGTGTAATTGCCTCACTGTGGAAAATCAGGGGCATAATCGCCTCATTGTGGAAAGTCAGGGGCGTAATCGCTCCACTGCAAAAAATCAGGGGCATAATCACCTCACTGCGGAAAATCTGGGACTTGGTTTGATGAAAATGACTATGGCAAGGACTTTAAAATGACAATGATAAGGCCAATTTTTCAAAAATTTCACTGGTTTCTCACAAGAAAACACTCTCAAGCAAACACAATCCTATGATTAGTGTTAAGGGTACGGCCAAAGAGGTCTTAATCTAGGATGCACAAGGTGTCTAGGGAGTCCTTGATATACTCTCGGTACGTGAGGCACAACCGTGAACACCAGCCCGTCACAAGCGTGAGTCGGGAACCCCAGTGAGATACTGAAGGGCTCAGACCAAATCTTCACGTCTATCTAGGTATCACCCTAGCTTTGACGCTCCACCAATTATGACGTGACTAGATTGGGGTACAACTTTCACTCCCCCCCCTTTATATACCCCACCAATACACGTGGTTGGAATCATCCCTTGGGGTGATGAAATCCCCAAACAGATCCCACTAGAAAGAAAGCACTAATTGTTTCCAACTACTCCCCAGGCTCACACGAAGTGCAAGGGGAAAGCGAAAACAAGCTAATGCTCCCTTTGGGTAACAAAAAAGATAGACACAACAAGCAATGAATATTAATCCCCCTAATTAAACTATGTTCTTACATAAAGCCAAACAACAAGGATATTTTAAGAAGTTTGACCGAACAGATAGCCCTGCAAGCAAATGTTAGATGTTTTATCCTGCTTTCTTCATCAACTTCACAAAAATATGCTGCAAAAAGTTAGAAAAAAACACCAATATCCTTGCAAGAATAGTGTTAGGGGGTTAATACTTGAAAATAGCAAAAAACCAAAGCCAAAATGACAGTTTTACCTTTCAAAATGTGTTGCTTCGCGGTGACAAGGGGGCACAATTGCCCTTCTATAGTAAATCAGGGGCACAGTCGCCTCACTGTGGAAACTCAGGGGCGTAGTCACCCCACTACGGAAAATCAGGGGCATAATCGCCCCACTACAGAAAATCAGGGGCGTAATCGCCTCACTGCGAAAAATCAGGGGCGTAGTTGCCCCACTGCGGAAAAGTGTTAGCACAAAAATTTCAGCCCAGGGGGTGTAGTCGCCTTTTTGCAAGAAAAGTGTTAGCCAAAAATTTCAGTCAAGGAGGGGGTGTAGTCGCCCTTCTGTAGAAAAAGTGTTAGCCAAAAATTTTGGTCAAGGGGGCATAGTCGCCTTTCTGCAAGAAAAGTGTTAGCCAAAAATTTTGGTCAAGGAGGGGGCGTAGTCGCCCTTCTATAGAAAAAGTGTTAGCCAAAAATTTCAGTCAAGGAGGGGGCATAGTCGCCCTTCTGCAGAAAAAGTGTTAGCCAAAAATTTTGGTCAAGGAGGGGGCGTAGTCACCCTTCTATAGAAAATCAGGGGCGCAATCGCCCCACTGCAGAAAATCAGGGGCGTAATCGCCCCACTGTGGAAAATCAGGGGCGCAGTCGCCCCACTACGGAAAACCAGGGGCGTAGTTTCCCTTCCGCGACGTATCTTAACAACAGCAAACGTGAAATATAGAAACCCGCTTGTGGGTCCCACCGGGCGTGCTAGAAATGTGATATCAAAATGTTTAACCTATTCTAAGTAATTAAAATGCAATGGAAAACATAATGAAACACCTCATGATTAGCCTAAGGAATTTGTAAATGCAAAGAGGAAAGTGTTAAATGAAGACAAGTAGATATACCTCCCTTTTGCAGCTGAAACTCCTTGGTTGGCCCTTGATTTGGATTGATTTGTATGCTCCTTGATGGCTCTTGATGTGGCTAAATGAAGGATTGACTATATGCTTGAATGCAAATGTAAATGGATGAAATTGATGGCTAGATGAGGGCAGCATTTAGTTGCAAAATGGCTAAGTCTTCTAAAATGCCTTAGAGGATGGGGTATTTATAGAGAAACTTGAATTCTCTAGAGAATTCAATGGTTGAGATTTATCCAACAAGGCTAAGATGAAGGGCTAAGGTGAGTTGAGGACTCACAAGACCTCACATATTGACATGTGGATTGTGAAGAGGATAAAGGTAGGATGATGTGTAGGTGATGTGGAAGGGAAGTACATGATGTGGAGGAAGGACAAGTACCTTACAAGTACTTTGATGTGACCTTTCAATGATCACATGGGGAAGGGGAAAGCTTTGGGAGAATAAAAGTGAATTAAAAATTCACAATGATTGGAAGAATCTAGTGGATAAGACAAGGTTCCCAAAAGGTGGGAATTTGTCACATGTGACTTGATGTGACAAGTCAAAGATTCTAGAAGATGCATGGGAAAAGGGGATTCTAGGAGGATTAAAAGTGAATTAAAATTCACATGGGGAAGAGGAGCCTAGGGTGAATAAAAAGGAATTAAAATTTCCTTGGGGGTGGGAGAGTTAACCAAGGTACTAGTAGGTTTGACTAATCGGTAATTAAAAGGATAATTAGGGGTTAATGAGGATTAGAAGCCGACTTGTGAATTTTTATCGGAGTTTTCTTGACTAATTAGGGGTTATCTTTCATGTGAATTTTGGTCTACTTGTGTGCTGCTAAAATGAAAAGCTCATTTAGAGTTCTTGTTCGTGCTAGAATGCATGAAATTAGGGATAACTCCCCCTTCACAATTGAGAAGTTGCGTCGAACATTCAAGATTGAATGTAACCATGTCTCCAATGCCATTTTTACTATTCTAGGGTGGGATTGGTTGGACTTCCATGCCATGATGATACCACATGAGGTTGCTTCAAGATTTGTATCAAATTTGATGGATGTTTTATGGTGCATGGAGATGGTTAAGTATTTAATGGCAAGAACCTATCTCTTGCCTCATATTTTCCCTCTCTCAACCCTTCAACCAACTCTTGAAGAATATGAAATCCTTCATGGAACCAATGAGATTGGTGGTATTCTTTGTCGCCAACACCTAGTAGCTGATAAGCATCTCACAAGGTTGCTTTGTTTGATGGCTCATAGGCTAATCGATGACTTCCCAAGTGAATTCAATTGCAAACTTAGTAGATTAAGATGTCACTTGGGGAACTTGATTTGTGATAGTTTTTAAAACATGTTCGATGCTATCAGATTCCTCATCCAACATGCTCTAGTTGAACCTCATGATGTGCCTTTCTTCCCACCTCCTACTGATATTACATTGTCCTTTGAAAGTTGCACTTGAAAGTTCTTTTTCTCTTCCTGCTAGTTATTTTTGTTTTATGAAATCTATGTGTCTTTTTTGTTTCTATTTTAGGTGAAATGATATGCTTTTGATGACCTCTTTTGGCCTCCATAAATATTTTATGCTTTATCATGGTTCTTTGGAGGTTCTCTTTGGGTTTTTCTATGAACCACCTTCTTGGAATATGGTTGATTTGGTGTCTTTCTTTGGGCCCTATTAGTAACTACCTTTGGAAGGTGTTTTAATTGTTCCTTGCACTTATTCACAACTATGGGATTTGCATGTTTTTATTTCATTTATTTTGGGTTCATGATGCTGTTTCTTGCATGAAATTGTAATCAACTTGACTTGTACTACTTTTGGTATTACTATTTTAGTTTGGGTACTTGACATTTGGTTACTTTTGCTATTGTTTGGAATCTTTTACAATGTGATACTTGGAATTTTTTTTTGTATACCTATGGATTGTTGTATTGCTCTGCTTAATGAGCTTGAATTTTAGATTCATCTTCTAGTTTTGGAAATTTTGTAATATGAGACTCTAAATGCAAAATTTGTACACCTGCTCTTGAGGATCATCACTATGTATTTACCTCTTTTCAATCAATAAATTGTTTAGTGGCTTGCCACTTTTTTCACAAATAAATAAATAAATATAATATTATATAATAATGTAATATTATTTAATATTTTATTTTATTTTTGATTGTGAATGCTTTTGACTAGAGCTATGAACTAGTGAGGCCACATTTGGGGGACCTCATCCCAACATTGGATGCACTATGACTACCACTCCTGCGAGCATGGTAGCCCAATAGGGGCACAAAGCCCGCGAGCACACCAACTTAGGGAGGGAGTGGGTGGGCCCTAGACACAAGTGCCTGGTACAACGACAAGCTCCTCCTTGTCATCGAGGAAATCTTCAATGCTTGGTCCAATCATAGGCTATCCTCCCTCTTTTTGGCCTTGGGGCACGAGCTTCCTCCTTCGTTGGCCTAGGGTGATCTTCAACATTGGTTTACAGCTTTCAAAAAATTATTATATAATATTATATAATATTATATTATAATATATTTAATATTATAACATATTTAATATTATAATATATTTCTTTTGGTGCATAAGATTAGTTTGTATTGAATCAAAAAAAGGTTACAAAACGTCTGCTTTGCAGGAAACCCGAAAAACCAGACAATGGTGTCTGAGAAAGACCAGCACCCCCGACCATCCATATCAATTTACAAAATTGTAGACTAGAGCAATACCCAAACCATACACTAGACTATATGCTAGACCATGTAATATACAAGGCTATAAGCCATAATACCCTAGCCCATGCCACAAACCTAATATTTACCCTTACATTTACTAGAATATAAGTGTTGAATAGGCCACAACCAAAAAGCTTACATGAACCCATTAGCTTTGGCGAAGGCTTCAAAATTTGAAATCCATTCAAAGTCGCTCATAGGCTCCAACTGTAGCACTTTCTTAAGGAAATTTTCCTCATAGTCCGCCAGTAGCCTATGCTGAACCAAATCCATTCCCTTTAAATTAAGCAAAAGAGGGTAATATTTGATAACTTCACCAGGAACCTTCAACAAAGCCAAATCACATAGATGTGAGGTGCTAGAGCTAGGAATCACCGCATAAAGAATCTCATCTAAACTACCCAAAAATCCATCCTTAAAGAGCTTGCACACCAGGGAATTCACCTCCGCTTTGGCCATGAGAATTTCAAGCAGAGAGGCAAGGAACCTTGAGACAATGTGGGTTTTGATGCGAAATGTTCACAATTCGCCAAATGCCCTTTCCTCAACACCATTTTCACCGTGACCACGGTGAGGTGGTCGATATTGAGCATAATAAGTTTCAACATTTGATCAATGATCTCACAAAATGCAAGTTGCCTCACCTTGTAGTCCAAATGAATTGCTATGTCTGCTTTGAGACAC
Organism: Sequoia sempervirens; assembly: GCA_007258455.2. Taxonomy (NCBI): domain Eukaryota; kingdom Viridiplantae; phylum Streptophyta; class Pinopsida; order Cupressales; family Cupressaceae; genus Sequoia; species Sequoia sempervirens. The sequence goes on along the minus strand of VDFB02252616.1, from coordinate 109,470,073 downwards.
ATGAGTGATTCTATAGATATATGCACAATTTTTTTTGATCTTTTTTCCATTAACAACAACTAAAAGCCAAAGTTGAAAATATGAAAATTGATAGATACTACAATGATGCCACCTTGTGTGATTAAATAATGCAAGATTTTCCTAAATCTTTCCAACCATTATTACACTATACAAAAGTGTGTGATCCTCCCCGCAAGCCAACCTATAGATGTAGATATGTTGCCACTTGAATATTGAAGTACGTGATGAGGTGGAGTGGAGTTCCAGTGAAAAGACTTGTAGAATCTAAGATGATCAACTGTAGGCCCAAGACATTCCTTGTCATTATGTGACCCAACAGATGATGGCACAAAGAGTTGGTGACATCATTTAAAGTTTTCCACCACCTAGACCCCAGTGATGTGGTGGCCACATAGGCTAGCCCATGACAAACGTACTTGATGAAACTATACTTTACACAATGGGTGTGGAAATTCGCCCACCCAATCACCCAAAAATTTGGATACGTTAGAAAATTGTAGCCTAGATGCAAAATTTCTCTAAGAGTAATGCCATCAACCCCCATATTGGAGAACCATTTTCCTTTGAGTTTCCTTCTCTGAGAATGTGATTCATTGTTACTAATTTGAATCCTTCCATTAGATTTAATGAAACTTCTAATTTACATCCAAGTTTCTAGTTCACTATCTGTCTAGATCTTAACAAGTTGATGAAAAGGGATGAGTCACCTTCAATTTACAATTTTTCTATATTCAATTCATGACAAAGGCTTAATCCCAATATTAAAGCCTGTAATTTTGCTACGTTGTTGGTGCCAATTGGTAGAGGCTAGACCAATCTACCAAAAATGCTTTCCTTCCAATCTCTAACGATACAACCAACCCCTGAGACATTGAGGTTGCCATATGAGGCCCTATCAAAGTTCAACTTAAACCACCCAACCTTAGGAGGTTGCTAGAAAGCATTCCTTTGCTCTACTTGAGTCCTATTCCCACCATCCCCGATCTGAGGAGGGATTGAAAGACCATGCCAACTCTTCCACATCAAGGAATCCCACTTTGTGAATAATATTTTGCTGCCATTCCTATTTACCACCCTTGAATTGACATTTTCTACTATACTTGCCTCAATTTTTTTCAACAAAGATTGTGTATACATTGCCTTATCCTGAAAGATACGCTTGTTCCTCTCTTTCCAAATTTCCTAAATTAAAAGTGATGGGCTTTTGGTCCAATGGCAATTGAAAATGGCTCCCTTGTGGAGCTTTGGCCATCCCACAAGAAGACTCAAAAAGTTGTTCAGGAGGATCGTGTGCCAGTGTAGCTTCATGAAAAGCTATAACCAACAACATTGTGAGAATGGGAAATTCAGAAATAGATGGTCCCAAAATTCTTCCTCCTATTTACAGAGTACACATCTCGATGGGCCATGGTAACCCAAACTGGAAAATTTTTCTGCTGTGAGCACACATCCCTACACTAGAACCCAAGAGAAAAGACTAGCCTTAGGGAGGCACTCATTTCTCTAACATAGATTGGTTGGGAGCTGTGATTCATTCTCTACTATACTTTCCAAAACTTTGTAACCATTTTTGGAATTATAATCCCTAGTCATGGAGGCGTTACATATAAGATTATCTCCACCTAGATGAGGACAAACAATCCATCGAGCCATCTCAGCATAATAAATTTCCATAGTTATAGGGTCCAAACCCAAGCCATGTGGGATTTTCCAATGATACTTAAGGCACCCATTCACCAAAAGAACTGACATGTAATCTCCCACTTTGTTTCCCCACACTTGCTTAGTATGTAATTTGATTTGGGCCAAGTTTTCCCTATCCTCCAATTTATGATGCCCTTCCCAAGAGCCTTCCCAAAAAAAAAGTGGACTTCCCATCCTTAATCTCCCAAGTCAAGTGATCCAAGATTAAACCCCTGCTGTTGCAAAGAAAATTCCAAATTCTTGAGCCTTTTGGAAGTGTCCATGAAGAAAAAATGCTGATCTCATCTGCATCCATATACTTTTCTTTCAATATTTTGACCCATTTAAGCTCTGGCTTAACATATATTTCACAGACTAACTTTGCACCAAGAGCCTGGTTTTGCATTAGCAAATGTTTAAGGCCAACTCCATCAGCCTCTCTTTTCTCACAATTTTTCTTCCATTTTATCATCGATAATTTATGCTAGTCTGAATTGCCTTGCCAAAATATTTTTTTCATCTTCTGATTGATATATTTTCTTTCCCCAACAAATAGAGGTAAGCATGATAACATATATCTATAGAAATTGTAGCTATGATTGATTTTAACATTGTTAACCTTCCTACCCAAGACAATCATCTACTCTTCCAAGATGCCAATTTTGTTTTGAATTTTTCCACCAAGGGATCACACAACTTACTAGGAAATCCCCTTTAGCCAATGGAAAACCCAACTACTTGCAAGGAAGCTTACCTTTACAAAATTTTAGAATGTGCAAAATCTAGATCTCTCTTCCAATGTTGGTGTTGAAGAATTTTTTTTTGGACTTTTCCTGACTCACTTCTTGACTAGAGGATCTTCTGTATTGCTCAAGGATACATTTGAATCATCTAGCCTCTTTCTTTGTGGTGACACTAAACAACATGGTATCATCAACGAACTATTGATGAGTGATTTTAGACACACCCTTAGTTATCTGAACCTCCTCCAATTGACACTCCCACCAATCCCTTGAAAATCCTTGCTAAGAGCCTCCACCATGATTATGAACAGGAATGAGGAGAGCGGGTATCCCTGCCTAAGCCCCATGGAAGCACTAAAAAATCCGTTTGGGGAGCCATTCAAAAGTATAGAATATCTTGGACAAGAAATCCAGTCAAAAATCCAACTCATCCACTGCTTGTTAAAACCAAAAGCCTCCATTATTTTGAAGAGAAAATGCCAATTTACCTTATCATACGCCTTCTTGATATCAAGCTTGATCAACATTGACCACTTTTTAATTTTTTGGATGGAGTGGATAACTTCTGAGCTATAATGACATCATCAAATATTGATCTACCCGGGATGAAGCCAGTTTGTTCTTTCGAAATGATATGAGGCCGTAACCTTTTAACCCTATTTGTAGTAGCTTTGGTGAGGACCTTATAAATAGTATTACAAAGGGAGATTGGTTTTAACTCATCTAGAGTTTGAGGCTTTTCTTTTTTCAAGATTAGTGCAATGAAAGTATTGTTTATCTCCTTGAGGACTTTGCCTGAGCACCTAGAGTCTTCGATGGACTCTTCCAAATATGTACCAAGGATCTCCCAAAATATTTGAAAGAAACCAATGGGGAACCCATCAACACCAGAGGCCTTATCAAGATGGAGTTGAAAAAGGGCCTCTTTGATCTCTTTTTCAAAAAGCTTGCTAATCAAGATTGCATAATGTTCTGCTATTATATTATATTATAATATAATATTATATAATATTATATAATAATATATTTAATATTATATTATAATATATTTAATATTATATTATAATATATTTAATATTATATTATAATATATTTAATATTATATTATAATATATTTAATATTATATAATAACGTAAAAAATAACTTAATATAATACCGAACTTGACTAAATTAAAAAAAACCAACTTAAACAAAATGAATATCCATTTTGGAATGAATATCCATTTTGTAACAAATATCCATTTTGGAACGAATATTTGTTTAGGTTTGGTGTTTGATATGGCACCATGCACTTTCTACCAGAGCATAGAAAAAGTCAAAGAAGTTTTTTGCATTTTTGGGAAAGTTAAAAACACCTTTTTTTTTCACATCGCCATTTTTTGGATCCACATGATCTTGTACAGACACATATATTCATCTGAAAAGCTTCCAAATTGCAAGGAAATATCTTCAAAGGTGAAGGAATGCAGAGCATTATCCATAGCTTTTTAGTACAACTTCCTAAGCCTTTGACTACAACAAATTTTTTATACATTTTATATCAACAGACAGTGAATACAACATTCTCAACATCATCCACCTATTCATGAGAAACAAGAAATATAGGATAACTATTATAACAAGCTCATTCCATCCATCATCATACGCAATACTTATAATCAACATACTGATTGCAACATATGAAACCAACACATACTACCACACTATTGATATCAATGACAATACCAACAACAATCTCCATTATGTTGACATCAATGACATAACCTACAACAATCTTGCAACAAAATCCAATGACATCACAAGAGCTTACCAATATGTGTTTTTTGTATTTATAATTTTTAAGGTTTCTATTAATAATTGAAGCTCATTTTGTTGTGTTTGATTCACCCTAAAATTATTTCTTCGATATCATGAGGATGCCTTAAAGTCGATAGAGAATTTTGAAGGGGTTATTTTTTTCATTCTCTTCAACAAGAATTTCATAATTCATTTCATTGGTGGATGAGGGTTTGGAGGTTTTGAGGGGTTCAAATTTATTAAAAACTAAAAATTCATGAATCAACACAAACAAAAATTAAAAATTATTTTAGTTTAACTAAAAGTGCTAAAAGAATGAATGAACATGCCTCTTGCATGTCATGAAGGCATGATTATTTCAATGAAATTTCTCTAAATCACTCAAAACATGTGTATAGATTAACACAATTACACTATAGTGAAAATAGAAAAATGGGTTGTGGCCCTATTTTTTTTCTTTTATGAGAGACAATTCATGAGCCCATTTAGCTTTTTTCGTACTTGGGCCCTGGGTTTGGCACTATCAAACTATAATGTGAGTGTGTCATTATTTTTATACCATGATTACATTATTGATTATTTTGAACCATTTTTTTTGGCTACTTTTTGGCTCCCCATCTTTGTGCACATATCCTTTGGTAGGGAACTAACCATGGCTACCCTAGGGCTATCTATAAAATATATCTTCTAAAGTGGCTAGATCCAAAAAAATCCCCTCTATATCTCTTTGACCCTTAGTGAATATTGAAAGTTCCACATCAAATGGAATAATTCCTAATGTATGGTCTCCAAATTTTGATTAGAGTGGGACCCACTTTGGTAGGATAGACAAATAATGGGTGTTAGGAGTTCCTAGGGAAGAATTTTTTCTCAACTCCCCAATAAAATATATAAAAATATTGATAGTTGGTGGGAGACTAACATATATTACCGCAAGGCTATATGGGTACAATCAGATGGTAGATATTGATGGTGTCCATGAAAATAAGAAAATTGATAATTATATACATATCCTTTATAAAAACACGAGGAGCTAACCTCAACCCATAACAAAGTAAGGACTACCTAGAAGGGGTAGTGTTGTGAAACTTTCACTATAATAAAAAAATCATACCTAATCTAAGTGTAAGAACACAAGAGAACTAGGGATCAAAATTATATTTTAAATGAAATAGGAGAAGGGAACCGAAGAATTATTTTTGTTTATCATTTATTGAATAAAAATTGCTAGAGAAATTTGTAGAAGTTTTTAGGAAACTTTCTAGAGAAGAACAATGGTTTCAATAAGTATTTTTGATGCAACTAATACTCTTAACATTCAAGGTGATCTATTGACCTATAGGGTGCACTTCTAACTTTTGAGGTACATAATTTTCCTTGACATATGCTAGTGCCTTGGTGTTTTATGATCCTATATATATTTTTTGAGTTACACATCTTATTCTTTTGATACCTTCTCTATGTGTAGACTCTAAAATAATTGTATGTGTAGATTTATCACCTAATACAATTTAAAGGGGAAAAATGACTTTTATATTGGGGGTCCTACCTTAGTTAGTCCCTTAGGATGGCATATTTTAGAATCAAGTTATTATGAATTTAAAAGTTTGTACTTCTTGGGTCCTACACTAATGAATTTGGTATGTGCAATGAATTTTAATACAACACTCCAATAATCATGATAAAGCTATTATAGTGTGTGTAATACCATGGAAGAGATAATAAGGTGATGAAAAACCACTTAGTATGCCAAATATCTTGGTAATATAGATTCAATAATGATGGCTTGAGGATGGACATATCAACAAGTTTAGTATTGGAATATTAGGAATAAATTTATCATGTGCAAGAGAGATTAGAAAAATAGGAGAGATTCGAGGAATATAATAATGCCAAAAGATGATAAAGATTGAAAATGAGAGACTATTATATAAATAGATTTTCTAAGAATAGTATCTATTAGAAGAAGAATCATTATAACAAGCCTTTAAGGTTTTTGGAGGCACTTGTTATAAAGCTACAAATAAAATAAAGACAAATCATATATATACATAAAAAAAGAGCAACATAATTCTTGTATATTATGTTTGTGGTGTTATTTTTACAGGGAAATCATCCCAATAAAACTTAAGATACAATTAAAATGTTCAATATGCTCTACATTTCGTAAGTCACTATAATATATAGATTCTTGCTAAGAGAAAACTGCTACCATCCCATTCATGTGGGATATAATATTTTATCCTTATGTACTATATGGGTGAATTATAAAGAATATGAAAACAACCTAATACCAACTAATACCTAATCCATATATTAAAACATGGGTTCTTAACATTCTGCCCACCATAAAAAAAATGCACTCAAAGTTTGAAGTGAGGAAACTTGATAGAATGTTAGAAATCTTCCACATTGTATCCTTAGGATAAATGGATTTCAATTAGACTAAAACATATTTAGTATTATGAGCATGAAATTTCTTGGCATCCTTGTCCAAGATCAAATCTAGTTCCAAAAAGATATATCCCTCCTCATTGAAAGTGATAAGTGCTAGTAGGACTCATGTTATTTTCCCACTAACATTATTGAGACAAGAAAAATGAAAAAATAGGTGGATATTTGAAGAGGAGAGAAATGTAAGCTTATACACCATCTTTCCAATGTATTGCACCCTTTTATAAGGGCCATAAATTTTTGGACCTAGCTTATGACCCGATTTATCATGAAAGTTATTTCTTGTAAGGAAAAAGATGTAGAAAGACATAATCACCAAATTAAAAAATACATAAGAAACTTATGCTATTCCACCTTCTACTACATGTGGGTGTGTTCCTATAGAAAATTATCATTAAGGACCTTGATAACTATTTATAATTTATATGAAGCCAACCATAAAACAATTTATTCAACAAGAATAACATAATTTTTTAAAGAAATTTAGGTGTGTGCATGTGATTCACTCTTTCCCTTGGAAAAGTAAGAAGATATTGATGCTTTTATTAAGCTACATAATTTGGTTTAACCTCTTAATCCTCCCTAGATAGAGACTTGTTGTCAATCAAGTATCCATATCCCCAACAAGGTTATGCTTATAATTCCAAAAAACATAAATTTACTCCCAGCTAGATGTCCATAACCATGGTAGAGATGTTTGGATGACTAATTTCATGATTGTGTGAATTTGGGAAGGTGATATTTTGGTTTAGTTTCTAAATTTTTCTAGTTGATTTTCTTAACTAGCCTATTTCATGACTAGTTTGAGAAGATAATCATGACTATTTCAAAAGTTTCTTCTTTTGTTATTATATTGGATAGACATATTTATAAGTCTTTATGAGATAGAATCTTGAAGTATTTTGAGTGGCTCTTGCCCCATCTTTATGGACTTATGACATAATCAAGTTATTTTTAAAATTAGGACATGTACATAGTCCATAGGATAATAATATGGAAGAGATTGAATTCTATTCATAATATGGAGACTTCTCCTAATGTTTCTTCTCCACCTATATAAAGAATCTTGTTGACTTTTCAACTTCTATAACACTTATTATATCTAGATTCAAAGGATTCATCTTCTTCTTTAAATCTCTAATTTATCATCTTGTGGTTGAGGAATCTTGTATTCTAATATCAACAAATATATATTCTTTTATTGCTCATGAAATAAAAATTTGAACATTAATAGTTCAATTTTAACAAATACTAACTATACATAGTTCAATAACTCAAGTTCAATAATTTTATGTTCAACATGTATTTAAAAGAATTGTGATAATTATTAATTATATGCCTACTTAAGTATAGGTCCTAAGAGGGGTTTAACATATGGAACCAAATGATATGTCATCAACCACTTGTGAATGTGGTTTTCAATGTGTTGTAGAGTTTTATAATAATATAAAAAAGTAAGAATACAAAGAAAGCTTGCCACTATGATTTTTAAGTAAGGTAATTTATAATTGTTAAAAAAAAAGATGAAGCATATGAAATAGTTTTACATTGTTATAATTAAGAAATTAAATGTAATTTTATCTATGTAATATATTTTACTTTTGTTGTCATTCTATGGAAGAGTTCTATATGAGGAATTAATTACCTCAAAGAAAAGGTTCTTTCACCAACTTTTAGAGTTTAGAGGTTAGAGATAGGGCTTGTTAGAGAGGTCCTTCATTTATGAAATGTGAGGATTTTCTTTATGGTTATGGATGTGATGTAGGAACATCTAGAGGATTGGGCATTTTTGCATCACCCAAAAAGACATTTTTTCTTTTTCTTTGTTGTTTATGTTTTTTAGATTTTTGAAGTTGTAGTTAGAGGTATAGTTAGAAATTATAATAGTTAATATTTGTAAGCTTAAAGGATTCCCTTTGGTGTCACGTAAAAAAAAATTAGTTAAGAGTAGTTTGAACCTTTGTGGTGTCATTTATGACTAAGTTCTTCATCAGGAGGTTTTATGACATCATGTCAAGTCCTTTAATAAATTACTTGTAACTTTGTGAAGTGTTGTGAGACCTTGACCTGTTTAGATTTTTGTTCTAAAGTTTCCTATTTTTTCCCTAATGTTCATTTAGAATGGGGCTAATTGGATCGTGTAATCATTAGAGCTAGAATATATGTTAGTACATTGGGACCAACATAAATCTATTCAAAGAACTAATATCATACTAAACAATACAAAGGCCTAATTGGACTTGGGGTTAAGTATACTAGCTAGTGTATAGTGTTGGATACATGGAAGATTTACCCACTTCATTGGGATCATTTAACAAGTTTTTAAAAATACTTATATGTATTTATGTAAAGTTTGTGATATATTCTAGCAAGATTAGAGGAAGAAGATGGATATTTAAAAAGATTTATGTTGATGTGGTTTAGGTGTGAATAGAAGATATGTAAATTAAGTTCAATCTATAATAAGATCTAGAGAGTTTGTAGAAATACAAGGTTAATTCTTAGAAATGCGAGGTTCATTCCTATGTTTTTTTGTTTAAGGTTTAGGTTTTAGGGTTTAGGGTTTTAGGTCCTAGGGTTAAGGGTTTTAGTTTTTAGGTCTATGTTTTTTGGAACATAGGGTTTAGGGTTTTGATTTCTAAGTTTAAGTTTTGTGTCTAGTTTAGGGTTAAATTAGTTAAATTAGGCATAAATTTTATGGTTTTCAATTTAGAATTTAACATTTTTTCTTTGTGTTGATGATTTTGTTTGAAAATACAATTTAAAAACTATAAAATAATCAATCTAATTACAAAAATAAAAAATAAAAACTAAACAACAATTACAAAAAAAAATGCAAGATATAAAGCCAAAAAAGTACAAAATTTAACCAACCTGGAGGTCGTTGAGGTCGCTTGTGTTGATGGGAGGAGGTGGCCACTAAAAATGGGTTGAATTTGATCCTTACAAATGCGTATGTGAAAACCTCTGTCTTTGTCGCTCCAAAAGACTTGTAGGTAAAAATGAAAATGACAGTGGTTTATTCAAAAAATTAAATATCTTTAAGTAACACGTACATGTTATAAAACACGTACATGTTTTATAACGTGTGTACACGTTTCTTAGTGTGTACCCAAATCTAAATGCATAAGCGTTTGAATTTAGGCTCATGTACCCGTACTAGCAAAGCGTGTACACATTTTTTTAATAACGCATACACATTTCCTCTGATATTTTTTTTCCAAAACTCCCCCTCTTTCTGGACCCAATTTCTTGATTTTATATTGCATATAAATATTAAACATATAAAGGATACAAAAGGATATTATAAATATATGCTCTTTTATTTATTTATTTTTATTTGGTTCAAGCATAATTCAAACCTACAATGCACATAAGAGGAATTAGTTACTATTTTTTAATCATAATATGTAGAAAATATTATCAAACACTATGGTCTACTATCTATTTTTTTTGAACTCAACTAAGTGAGAGTGGAGAATATTGGGAGGATATTCTAGGTTGGAAATGGTATAATGAGATAATAATGATTGCAAAGGAGTTACCTATATATGTTTATAAATGAAGGGACCACCTTGATAAAAAATTTATGGCTATGGAAATGCACCAAAAATAAAATTCTATGGTTGTGATGAAGCCACCATGTTACTAGGTATAACAATGATATAACCACCATAATAAATTAAAAAGTGGCCATTGTGATCAAATAAGTAAATTAGGGGAATGCATTCCCTCCTTAATTGGTTGTATGTAAAGAAAGATGAAATTAATTTAAGGAGAAAATGAACTTATATAAAAGAAAAGATAATGCATATTGCTTCCAAGGTGTAATATGTGACATAAGATGGCCAAATTACTTACAAATGAGGGAGGTAATTTATATTGGAAACATGATCATAATTCTTCTCCTATGGTAGGGGTAGAGAGAGAGAGAGGAAATATGGTAAAAAATATTAAAATTTTGTAGGAACAAGTAGCAAGAAAAAACAAAAGAATCGATAGTGTGGGAGAGAATGAATTGAGGTACTATCCGAATAAGGATCAACATATAGTTTCTCCCATGGGGTTTCCCCCAAAGTAGGATAATAAAGGAAAAGTGAATATGGATATATATTGGTCTAGAAAGTGAGCATACAAAAATCACTTAGATAATGTGTGATAAGAGGAGGAATAAGGTTTTGAGGCATATCATAAAATCAAGGGGGTAAGTTCAAAAAGTGGAAGTATTTTTTTTTTTAAGAATATGGACCATAGTTGGACTAAAAATTTGAAGCACTTACACATTGAATCTTTAAAAAGTTTAGTAATATGAAATTTAGTATTTTGAGTCTAGTTTTGAAATATGTAATTTATTCTAATACCTAGATGACATAAAATAATTTTTAATACGTATGTATAAAACCACTTTTTAAAAGTCACCTTTTAAGGACCATACCATGCACGTGTATGGACACCATAATTTGATGTAAATAAAAGTATTTTTCTAATTCATTTTGGGGAAATATGTGTATTATAATGAAGATTGATAAGGATATTTTTCTATAATTTTTTTATTAATATTTTATTTATTTATTATTTATTTATTGGCCCTAATTGTTGGTTTTTAAAACCCCCGTGTACGGACACCATAAATTGACCTAAACTTATCATTTTTTGATTTTTTTTTTTCATTGTGTAAGGAATTTTTTATAGATTGATTCTATATAATTTTTTAACAATAAAATTAACAAATTTAAAGTTATTGAAAAAATATGAAAACCTGACATTTCAAGTTTATGGACCAATTTCCTTGTAAATTAATTAAAAAATAGAAAAAAAAATCCAATCATAAAAAAAGTTACACATTTGAAAACTAGACATTGTCATCTATAATGGGTTTTAATTTCATAAAACAATTAAAAAAAACCCTCATCAACTATATTGCCAAAGTTAGTTTTTTCTCTTGAAATTGCAATGACCCTTTGCTTACAGGTCCAAGGCTATGTGTTTGGTTACCATGCCTTTTCTAAGCCTAAATCCAAATGAAAAACATTTATTGTGAATTTCAAACTTTTTCAGTGAGTACCCACTTTAAAATGGGTAACTATTTAAAAAAATGAATGGGCACTTGTTTTAAAGCTAAAAAATGACACTTCCCATGAATGTGGACCCAACTTCTTGCACTGACTCAAGGTATAATAAGAACATATGAAAGAAAGAAAATGATTACTTGAATAATACATAGTAAAATATGAAAATGATAATGTTATTGGTAGGAACCATATAAAAGTTAATAAAGACATGTATAGTGTGAATAATATGGAACAAATTAGGAAAGGGATAATGTGGATAGTGTGAATCAGAGTATAAAGTATTAGGAAGGTGAAAACATATGCATGGTACAATAATGAAAAGTGTTAAAATAAATTGAAATTGTGAGGAAAATGACATAAAATGTGTAGAGGAGGGGGACTGACTGCTCAAGACCCCAAGTCACAAGAGGGTCTAGAACAATAGGCTACCCTGATCTACCTCAAGCTAAAAGGATTGTTTTGGGAGAGTTTAAAGTTTAGAAGATGAAAGGAAGAGCAACCAAGTTGTTGTTGTCCTTTTACAAGCCTGAATGTTTCAAGAATTCAGGTGAGCAAGTTTCCAGAGTTTAGACTGTGACTTAGGAGACTCACTGATAGAGGACTACAGTGCAGGACACAGATGATAGCACAGTGCGCTAGCATCTTAGTGAGGCATTGGAGTCCGTACAAACAAGAAGTGTAAAGTATAGTAAAAAACCAAGGGATACTTACTAATGACCTAACAGATGTAGTTTGATGTAATTACAAAAATAGAAAGGAATAAAATAATAGAATTTCGAGAAAGCACTAAGACTAAATCTAATTATGAAATGACAAAGAAGGGTGAGGAAAGTATAGTTCCTTCCTACCCATGAGTTGATATCTTCAAGATCTTCACCTCAAGGAGAATTAGCACATAGAAGACAAAAAATGTTGGGGCTGTGTTTAGAGGACTACCACAGTTAGTCCCTCGCTTTGGTGTTTCTACCTCCATGGATAGCCAAGATAGCCACGTTAGCACAATAGGAGAAATATGATAAAGAAAGATATTGAAATAGCAATACCAAGAAATACATTGAACAATAATATGCTATGATATTAAAATGAAAATGCCAAGTAAAGGAAGATGGAGTGATATCACCTTCAACCACATGCACTCAAGGAAAATGGGAGAAGGAGCGAGCTCACAAGATTTGAAAGGCCAATGTTTCTGCAACAACGAAGAGAAATTAAACCAATTAAGTATCAACTTGTAGCTTCAATGGAGGTGGTGGAGCTTGAAGGAGCTAAAAGTGAATGAGAAGAGTGAAGATAATAGTCTCAATTATCTAGATGATCAAGAAGCATGAAAGAATGAACATAAGATAGGATTTTGAAAGGTGAAAATGGAGGCAAAGGAGTTGTTCAAGTTAGTTCGAAGGGTAGGAGATGTTACACTTCACATCTAATGGAGGAGTGTAATGATTATGTGGATTCCAGAGATGAGAATCCTGTCAAGACGACAACACGTGGTGCTAGTGTCCTCGACATAATATCCCCCACTGACATGTAAAACAACTGCCAAGTGGACAAGGGAAGGTGACAAAAATACGAATTGCATTGTCGGATTTAATTCTCTAAGGTAGGAGGTAGCATAAATGGGGAATTTGCAAGGGGTTGCAAATTCACACCATTACAAAATGAAGGAGTAAAATGGAGAGTAATAGAAGGTAAAGTAGGAAATTGATTGAAGGTGTATAATGCAAAGGAAAATGAGTAATATGATGCAACCTAAAAGAGATAAGGAATTTAGAAAAATGAATAGTATAAGGCCAATTAGGAAAGTGATAACAAGAAGAGTATGATAATGTGAGAGGTATAATAATGTGTTAGTTTAAATAAGATGAAGGGTGCATTTTATTAATAAAATGACAAGGTAAGTAGTGAGACCTATGATATATTTAGTGTAGAGTAAGGAAAAGGATGAGAAAAAGGGTAATGTGAGGCAACATGATGGCGAGGTAATACATTTGAATTAGAATAAGCACATATAAAAGGAAAGGCAATGATACATATGATTAAGGAGATATATGGTAATAGAAAGAATCAAGGTAAGGACTAGCAAGAAATGAGAAGTAAAATAGGAGTTCAATAATAAGAATAATATTTAAAAAAATGGAAAATGAGTAATTTTATATAAGAAAGTAGAGTAAGATTGAAAGTGAAAATAGAAAACACACGGGTTTCTTCAAGCAGACCCCATAAGTTTACTCCCATGGAAGGGGTGAGTAGGGAAGAATAGTATAATTAGAAAGCATAATAATTTCATATACTAACATATATGGAAAGATAAAAAAAGAATGTTATCATATGACTTACCATCAAAATATTATGTGTTTTATTTAAAAACCATATTAGCATCATAAGGATGTGTATTCAATTCAAAAGCCATATTAATATCAAATTTTCATGTGTTTAATTCAAAATTCATGCTAGCATTAAAAGGTTGCATGTTTGACTCATGTTAAGTTCATCAATATAAAAATATAAAAAATAACTACACTAAGATGTGTATTAGTTTGATTTGTAATGTGCCATTTTATTTACTAATATTAAATTATATATTTTCATATCTAAACTAAGAATAATAACAAAGAGAACTTAGATTGAAATTATATTGTATATAAAATATGGGAAGGATTAGAAAATCATATCTTTTAGTCACTTAAAATCCATTCATATATGTATGCTTTTTTGCATTCATCAAAGTAGAAAAAAATGTTAATTTTGTGCATCCTTTAACTAAATTTCATTATTTAGGTATCAAAATAAATAATATTTAAAAATCAGAAAATTGATACTATATTTTTCTTTTTACACCATATTTATACTGCACCTACATGTGTCAGAAAATTTCAATGCTATATTTTTATTTTTACACCATGTTCATATTGCACCTACATGTGCTTTGAATTATTACCTAAAGTACAACTTTTTTAGATAAACTAAAGAGATATAAAACTAATTTTCCTCTAAACATCTTATCCCTTAAACACAACCCTAACCCCTCCCATAATATTACCTCTTATACCTATATGACATACGTTAATGTAATTACTCAAGATCTACATCTAACATCTAGGGATATATCTATTTATTTTTTCAATATTAAATACCCCAAGGCTAAAGTTGTTTGAGAAATATACTATTTTACTTTTTTATTTGTAGGTTGTTTTCTTGTTATGTTTATGCTTATTTTTAAAATAATTAACATTGAATATTTTTATGTGTTAGTAGGTTTTCAAGTGGAACACTCAATATAAGGAAGCTTGTATCAAGAAGTGACATCCATATTCCATCCTTTTTATGTGTGACTAAATATACTTTCATCTTTTCTTGATTTTATTTTGACATACATTATCATAGACTTAGAGTTTAAATGCAAGTCAAAGTGGGAAAAAAAAATATTGGTAAAATTGTATAACTTTTACTTTTATTCTCTTAATTGGTGATCACTTTGAATTAGTTATCCTTAAGGTAATGAAAAGTGCACAAGTGGCATGATTTCTACTAAGAATTAAAACATAACTCAAACTATACATGATTCTATTGAAACTCAAATACAAAGAACTAGTTCTCATCCTTAGTTTTTTTATTTCTTGCATAGGATTAGAACATAACTTTCCCATTTAACCTAGGTGAGAAGTGAGATTTATGAAAATGACTCCAATTTTTTTAAATTCAAACTCAAATGATGAACTTTTATATTTCTCTTTACTTAATCATCTTGTGTTAAGTCAAAGCATACAATAGTTCACTTGTTACCTTGGATTTGTATTTAAAGAATAATCCTAATTTATTTAGAATATCTTGTGAGCACTGAGCACATCCACCATCTAGCAGGAAAAACATGTTATTCACTATATTATCTTTAGAGCATTGATATATTTACATTATATTCTAAGGTATATTACATGACTATCTATTATCTTTGACCTATGTACAATGTTCTTAAATTAGTATCCTTAGGGGTTTGACCAAAGGAAGACATATTTCCAACCATTAGGAAACTTTGAACCACACAACCAAGTTCTTATGTAGAAATATATGCAAATATTCAAGGCAAGCTAAAGGGAAACATCATACATTTAAATAGACTATATCTAGGTTAGATCTATAGTTGTGTGATCAATTCCATAATATGCATAGAAAATTTCCATAATTATAAAATTGACTTGCATAGTTAAATTAATATTTTACTCACATCATATAATTTGACATATTCTTGTTTTGGTGTAAGGGAGAATTAATTGGTAAAATTTGACAAAATCACATTGACATCCAACCAAAAGCTAACTACCACTATTTATTTATTTAAATTCCATAATTATTTTTTCATACTATTCTAGATAGTTACATTCTTAGCTCTTTTTCATAGGGTTGTTTGTTATTCACACTTAACTAAATTAACTAACCATAGGAAATCTATATAGAGATATGATTTATTCTCCTACAAATTTGAAGTAAAACATGAAAAATTCTATATAAGATATTTAGATTAGTGAATATGGGCTTAACAAACTTCAATTATATATATTATAGGTATAATTATGGATATGGATGAAGGGAATAACATCAATTGCATGATTCCAATGACCTCTGAACTACCTAATTTCTAGAGAGAGAATGGGTTAACCCATGCATGGCATAATGCCAAACTTGGCATGTTGATTGATTGTTTTAAAAAATAATCATCTCATATGATTGAGTATTCATAAAAGGGTTCCTTGATATGAATTTTTTATTATTATATCTTGATTGAGGATTTGAGTTGATAAAACCTCAATTGAGTCAATCTACATGAATTTGTTAAACATTTATTTTGAGTCAATCTATATGAGAACATTTGTTTTGTTGAGGGGGAGATTGTTGGTAGATGGTCAACGCTCCCCTCGGGATTCATGACATGGAGTAATCACCTCTCGTGGATCTGTTAACTCTTGCTATTGTATCAGGTATTAACAGGTCAACCTTTTGGTGCAATGACAACCATGGGGCCAACACATTTCACACAACACCAATGATTTAAAATTTATATTATGTATTAACTTCATTCATAATTTTTGTTATAAGAACATCGAGACATGTTGATCACAATCAATGAGAAAGAACAAATCAAGTTTTTAAAATTGCAATAATGTTGTGTATATATTTTATCTATATTGATATAAAATTCCTTTCAAATATCTCATACTACTTTAATATGATATTTGTAGGATTTGAGAAATACAAATCCATAGAACCCAAAGAACACCTGCATGCAAGAAAACTTGTCACAGAGAAAGAGAGAACAAAACAAGGGTTTTGGCTCTGACAATGTGCAAAATGTATTATCAAAGAAAAAATGAATCAAGTGAGTTTTAGAATACAAGAGATCAATCCTTATAAAGGAGATCAAAACCAAAAGGAAAAACCTAACCCTAAGGTGAGTGCATTTAATAATTAATATTAATTATTAAATGACTAATATATGTGCATAAAGTGAAGTCTTAAGAGGAGAGTAAAGTTAATTAATTACTTTACTCTAACACCCCCCCTTAAGATGAGCTATAATGCAGAAGAAAGAAAAGGAACTATAATGCAACTGTGGGTCCCGGAAACATCTCCTGATCAGGTACCCAAATACTACAAAATCTCTATAAAGAGGAGTAAAGGAGAAAACCCAGGGGGAAAAAAAACTCCTCTCCAAAAAGAGATGAACAAGAGTGAAAGAAGAAGAGAGATAGAAGGAGGACTCAACATGACCCCTCAAGAACTGCTTCTATCGCACAAGTACAAAATATGTTCCCCCCATAGGAGAGAGAAGAGACTCCAAAGCCCCCCTAGAATGAGAGAACCCCTGTGCCAATGATCAAAACAATGTGTCTCCTCAGAGGAAGAAATAGATCCAATGGTCGAGGAAGAGGAAATCCCTGAATGTGAGGTGAAAATGGAAGTCCTGGATGATGCTCACTGAAGAACGAAACTGCAGTATGAGTGTCTGAATAACAGGATGGTGAATCAAACAACTCAAGATGATCCTGAAATGGAATCTCCAATGAAGATGAGATAATAGGTGTGCTGAAAATGTCATTTGTGAGGAAAGGAATATCATCTGATATGTCCTCAACAACTACACTTGATGGCTCGATGAGTGGAGCAACAAAGTCAGTCATAGCTGAAGAGGAATCCTGCTGAACATATGTGATCTCAATAGGAGGTAGAGGTGTAGAAGTCACAACACTAGTCTCATGAACATATGGAAGAACACATAAGTTCAAGTGACCAAACTTCACCTCAGATACTGCATGCTCTCTTGTGGAAAGAGAGGAAAACTCAGACAGTGGAGATGGTGGACCAAAGTGTGTGAATGCATACAACTGGGAAGAATGATCAACTGTCCCTGTTGCAACAATGTTGCCAGTCTGAATGTCTCTGATGTGCACTGAATCAGGTGTGAACTCAACCGTCTTCCCTGTCCCACTGTGAGCAATCTGATAGATGGAGAGAAGGTTAGTAGACAAAGATGGAACACATAGTACATCATTGAATGTACCATCATCAATGTTGATAGAACCTTTCCCACATACACTCATATAAGTGTTAGTACTCATCAATATGTGTGGTGAGGATGTAGCTTCGAAAGATGAGAACATGTCCTGAGAAGATGCCATATGGTGTGAAGCACCTGAATCTAGTAGCCATCTAGATGAATGTGAATTGGTGGTTGAACATAATGCATGATCCTTATGTGGGGCCTGTCCATATGTCTGGAATGATGGTGAAGAAGAAGAAGACTCGCCTGATGTAGAGGAAGAAGAGTGATGAATATTGTTCCTCTCAAGAAGAGCCGTCAAATCTAAAACCTATGTGGCATATCCATCTATCTTCTTCTCATAACACTTGGACTCATCATGTCCTGGCTTATTACAATAAGAACACTTAGGTCTATCTTTCTTTGATGATTCCCTCGTAGGAGAAAGTGAATCAGAGGTGTGCTATGAACTGGAATCCTTCCAATGCTCTGTGGTCTTTGGTTTCTATTTCTACTTCTGCTTCCCCTGAGATGACTGAGCTACCAATGCTTGGTTATGTGAACCTAAAAGTGAATCCATCTGCTTGAGCTTGGATTGCTCATGAGTCAGATGATCACAAAACACCTCAAAGGTAGGCATGACATGGCAAGTACCGAAGGCATCCATGGTGGAATAGAAGGTCGAAGAAAAGATCTGAAATGGACCCCAAAGCTTGGAGAGGATTAGGAAGATGCACTATGTATCAGTCTTAGTCTTGCCACAACCCTGCAAGATAGATCTTTGCTGTTTGAACTTCATCAGAAAGTCCTCAATGGAGGGAAACAAATCAGGTACCAAGGAAGTCAACTCAGCCTCAAGCTGCAATGCTCTGAACTCGTTGATAGTGCTAAAAAGTCCATCAAACTTGGTCCAAATGGCTCAAGGAGTGAGACACCCATCAATATGAAATAGGAGACTGTCTGAGATGTGAAAAGCCATGAATCCCATAGCCTGATCCATATTGTTCATGTGCTGCATAACCTCAAAGGGGTGAGTCAACTGAAGCTAAACCTCATCCAAACAAGACCATAACCCTCGAGACTAGAGAAGAGTCATCATGCGACCCTTCCAAGTGTGATAATTATGTGGTGTGAGAGATTCAATAGATCTATCGGCCATCCTGTGAACTATGCCTCAACTGCTCTGAATTTTTTTATTATTATTAAGTGGTCTTTCAGAACTAGACAGAAGATGCAGAAGGGTTTTTTTGTTTTGTTTTGGTGTTTATAGATTCTGGTTTTCTGATGTAAATGATAGAAAGCAAGAAAAACACCCCCCCACAATGCAAAAATCTAATCCCCAATACAAACTGAAAGCCAAAAAATAATAGAAAGCAGTAGATGATTGAGACAAATCTCTGTGTAACTGAAGAATTTACTGATGAAATAGACTGTAGATCTGGAAAGAGCATAGAACCACCTTTCTGACACCTATTCGCTTTTGAAAAATGGAGCAAAAATGAGCAAGTTATGCCCCTCATAGTGCAAAAATATCATCAGACTTTGACTGAAAAAATATGCAACCAAACTAGAATATTCTAAAAAATTTCCTACACCATTAGAACGGGCTCAGAGCCAGCTTTCCAACTCCTATTTCCATTTGAAAATACGAGTTAAAACATCCATTTTACACCTGATTTCATAAAATAGCTCCAAAAGGTCCAACTAGGTCCCCAAAGCCCTCAGGGGCTAAAAAAAATAGAGCCCCTGGTCGTGTGTAGGACCAGGGGCGGGCGTTCTGGCACCTGGGGCGGAGCCCTTGGTCACTCACGTGACCGGCGGCTGAAGGTTGGAGCGGCCGCTAGGGAACTTAGCCCCGGTTCTTTATAGGAGTTGGGGCTTCGCCTTCAAAGCCCGCGGGGGCTGGAAAACTGGGCACAGAGGAGTGTGGCGCCGGTGGCGGGTGGAAAGGCCGCCGGGTGGTGACTGGCGACGCCCCTGTTTTAAATGGGGAGCACTTTTTTTAAATCAAAAAATTGATTTTTTTGATTTTTTAACTTTTTTTTGCAATTTTCACCTCGATTTGCGTGCCCTGGGGCCGTACAGCCTTGGGACAATTTTTTTTTCTCCTTCTGGTGCAACTATGTCCGAATCATACGTGTTTTATATGAAATTAGGGGTTTTTGGATGCTGCGAGCTCAACGGTGAGGTCCGTTTGAGCTTAAAGTGTACAAAAAAAGAGAACCCCTTATTCCAAATAAAAACTAAAAAACAAACTCAGATCTGATGCAACCAAAATCTAGATCTCTAATTCTTTCAAAAATTGAACAAGCTGCAATAGATCTAGCTCTGATACCATGTAGGATTTGAGAAATACAAATCCACATAACCCAAAGAACACCTGCATGCAAGAAAACTTGTCACAGAGAAAGAGAGAGAACAAAACAAGGGTTTTGGCTCTGACAATGTGCAAAATGTATTATCAAAGAAAAAATGAATCAAGTGAGTTTTAGAATACAAGAGATCAATCCTCATAAAGGAGATCAAAACCGAAAGGAAAAACCTAATTCTAAGGTGAGTGCATTTAATAAATTATTAAATGACTAATATATGTGCATAAAGTGAAGTCTTAAGAGGAGAGTAAAGTTAATTAATTACTTTACTCTAACAATATTATGGATTTTAATGAATATTAATTGTTTTAGTATTTGTCAAACAATTCAATAATATTGATAGAATTATTTTAGATGTAAAATTGACATATTACATATCATGTCACATAAGCATAGATATCTCAAGGCATCTATCTAACCTATGTCACAAATCTAATATAAGTACCTCAAAACTAATATTTCTCTATATCTTTTAAATTATATTTAAAATATGTTACTGTAAATAATTTATTTAAAAAATATAGCAAAAGATACTTTTTATTACACACCATGCACTTAACATATTTAAAAAATGATAATTAAACTATTTTAATAGTTATGCATTTTAAACTCTTTTAAATAAAATGTGATTTAAGTATTAAAGTAGTTTATATTCTCACTTTAAAGTAATATTAACAATTTAAAATTGTAAAATAAGATTTCTAATCAAATGATTTAACTCTAATAAATATTATTATAATAAAAAATGTTAAATATTATTTAATTGGAAATTCCTTTTGTCATGTCAAACATACTTAAAATATTGAGAAACAATTTAAAAATTTCCAAAAACATGTAATAAAGAAAGGGTGTTTTTAAGATAGTAATTTAGATAAAAGTGGATTTTTTAAATCTTAGAAAGTCAAAGAAGATAAAAGAAACATCCTAAAATTTTGAGGTTGAGTTTCACCTACCTTCCAATATCTTGTCGAGAGCAAGAAGGTATAGTACTATAATGAAACAAAACTTTGTACTGCAAACCAGTCATGTAACCTTCAGTATACGGATTCATGATATACAAACAAAAACTATGATGGTGAACCGCCACCGCCCCATCTTTGAAAGATTGTTGCTATATGACTGTTAATTGGAGTTTCAAACCAAACCATCAACTCGTTTGACACTTCAAATTTTTGAAGTCATTTACAACTAATCCATTGCTTGCTCATTGTCTTAAACAAACTTTGGCAATGCTTATTACTTAACAGGCCATGCTGAAGAAATGCTTATTACCCAACAGGCCATGGTGAAGAATGTTCACAGATAGTAAATGCCTATCTAGAGACTAACTAGGGGCGAACACCCTTCAAACTAAATTTCATACAACGATTCAAAAACCAAAATTTTGAACTATCATGCTTGAATACTTCAAGACAGGACTCCAGTAAATTGGGAGATCTGGTTAATCCAGATTGAAAAAAAGGATTTTTTCTGGGTTGGTATACAGTTTTGTAGATCAACATGCACACCATATGAATACAAAGACAGACAATGGCAATCTAAAATATGAGGTAGAAAGACTACCATTGTAGGCCGAGTTATAGATGTTTTGCACTGTGGGTCTTCCATACACTCTAAAAGCAACCATTTTCCTTTTCTTCTAGTTTTTCCTACAGGACAGGTTTCTCTATTATCCTTACAGCTGCCATTGCATTCTTGAGCCAGAAGAAAATACTCTCAAAGTAAAGTCTCTCAATGCAGTATCGTTCACTTTGCAAAATCTGTTCTCCCACTGTGGAGGTTCTATGGCATGGTTTCCAAGCCCAGGAGTCCTGTCTTGTGACTTTGCGTTCCTCGTCTCTTTCCAATCCACAACATATGCAGACACCCTTCTTCTGAATTTGTACTTGAATTCACTCCATGCCTGGTATTTGTAATGGTTTATCACTGTCTTAGATCGTTTCATGTATTCACTTTTGTACCCTCGTTTCAGCTGAAAATGATGAATAACATTGTGTAAAGAAGGTGGTAGTGCTTCAAGCAATACTATGGATTTGTGGCGTTGCTGGGATTTTTCTCTGCATGTGTATCCCTGGGTGACTCCTTTCTCAGGGTGAACTTTTAGCCCTGATGGCCCAAAGTTCTTGCATTTTATAGAGATCTGCCCAATTTGGACCCCACTGCCTGAATTATACTTCTCTAGATTCTTCTTCCTCTCCATCACCAATGACTTCAATGCTTTTTCACCCATCTGGGATGATTTGAGTCTGGATCTGGTCTCATTTGCCTGTTTTCTGGATCTGTTGTCCTCTTGCAGACGATGTAGCCACTTTGGAGAGAAGACAAATTCATCCACATCTGAAAACAACATCCATTGGCATTTGTTTTTAGCTTGCAAAGCACAGTGGGAAAATCCAGCTTCCTGGGTTTTGATCCATGGCCAAGGATGCCTGGTCACATTGAATTCACCAGCCAGATTGGCCACAATTTCCGCTAGGTTATCCTCACTGTTGTTGTCATACAGAACAAAATGCCCCACACCCAAGTATGAATGATACATTATCCATTCCTTCAGAAATTTAGCCACATTGAACACCATAGTGCATGAACATAAAACTTCCTGGTGGTGTCTGAGTTCATTTCCTCTGGATATTCTGTTCTTGGGCAGTTGATAGTAAGCCACAGAAGGAATCAGCTGCCCTTGCCACCTGAGTGAAACTTTGGTGCCAACAAGCTCATCTCTATATGATTTATGAGGGTGCATACATCTGAAGACTTCTTGGCTAGAGACTTTCACAATTGTCTCCACTGTTCCATTAAATACACAAAGCAGAGATTTTGGTTCTTCATTCACTTCGTTTCTGTGATTCACCCCCTTTGCAAACAAAACCACATCTACACTTGTAGATAAACTTTCATAAACCAGAAAATCCCATCTGATGATATTTTCATGAAATGCCTGGTTTCTTTGCTTGACATGCCTGTTTAGATCTGTGTCCATTAGAGACAGGGATGATAATTTGGTTACATAATCCTTGAAGGGCTCTTGTTCTTCTTTCTTAGGCATTTCACACCTTACTGCAACTCGCCCTTGTAGGTGCTCAACTCCATTCACTTTAGTAATGATCTGATCAGAATATATACAGAGAATCTTAGATGGATGTCCAAATGTGGTAGAATCTTCAGAGGGAAAGTGAACCAGGACGAGCACTTCATCAGGAAGTAGAACAATGTCCTGAATATAAATTGCTTCTTCCTTAAGTGATATCAATGATTTGCTTTCTTTTGATTCTTCCAGATCTTGCAGTTCCTTTGTTACAGCCAATCTCTCTTGGTTTGCATGCAAAACAAAAGGCTCAACATTTTCTTGCTTGGAATCTGCCATGAATGCAAGATAACCAGTTCAAATGAGAAGCGTGATTGAATAACAGTTTTTTCTTAATATTACATAAACAGATAGAAAACAATAAGAACAGACCTTGAAAAACCTGATTGAGAGCGTTAACAAGAATGGTGAAAAAGAGAGCCAGAGAAATAATGGCACTGCAAAGCCCCACACGATGCTTCTTCAATTCTGATGTTGCAGACACTTTGTTAGTGTTTGAAACTTCATCTTTCCACCCTTCTTCTTCCTTGGTGCTGTTACGTCTGTACCTGAACGACATACCTAATAATGAAAATATCCCCCCAGCTTCTCTTCTCCTTTTGATCTGTGAATCAACTCTAAAACATTTTGGATTCAGAGAGGAATGGCTGGTGATACCAATATAGAAGCTCCGAGTTGCCTTGTTTTTTTCTTCGACAGATCGTCCATGTAAGGATCGATGAGTTGTAAGCACTGAAAATCACATAACGTTCAGTAAAAAGTATTAAATAACAAATGTTAATCATTTAATGTTTACATTGTAGTCATGAACGTTAAAATAATATCGTAAAATAGTACAATATAGTCTAAAGTGT
Organism: Sequoia sempervirens; assembly: GCA_007258455.2. Classification (NCBI taxonomy): domain Eukaryota; kingdom Viridiplantae; phylum Streptophyta; class Pinopsida; order Cupressales; family Cupressaceae; genus Sequoia; species Sequoia sempervirens. The sequence goes on along the minus strand of VDFB02252616.1, from coordinate 109,445,459 downwards.
ACACAAAACGCACTTATGTACATAGGCCGGGCTTATCCTTACGTGGCCGGGTCCACAACCCCATTAAACTGCACACTTCCCGTGACCTTTCCCGTTTCCGTTTCCGTATTTGCGTTCGCCGTTTTCGTTCCGTTCCCGTCCACAGATTGGGGTCGTTTCAGTCATCGTTTCCAAGCATTATACTGCTGTGGAAGCTATAAAACCTGTTAAAACCTGTAGAATTGGCCGCTGTTTGGAAAATTTTAATTGGTGATTATGTAAACGAGCATGCCTTGTAATGTTTGGATGGATCTTTTTATTTCTGTCTGTTGTTCGAAAGAGTTTGATTTAATAGAGCAAGCTTTTGGATTCAACTGTGCTTGTTTTTAGATCTAAAAACAAGCACAGTTGAATCCAAAAGCTTGCTCTATTAAATCAAACTCTTTAGATCTAAAAGCTTGCTCTATTAAATCAAACTCTTTAGATCTAAAAGCTTGCTCTGTGTTTGTTTTTAGATTTAAAAACAAACATAGTTGAATCCAAAAGCTTGCTCTATTACTTTATGGACTGGAAAAATCATACCAACTAGAGTTTGATTTTTTAATTCCATGTCTTGCGTGAGAAAATGCAAGGGACAAGGAAATTATAAAATCTGAATTCAATGCATCTCTTATCACATAACGCTTGAAACTATGATCAAAACATATAGAAAAATAATTATTATTTTGAAAAAACTACTTCTATAACATTACTCTTAGTTTTTGAATTTTTAAGATTTTAATAATTACAAACAATAAATTATTAATAATTAATATTATTAAAAATAAATAAATAAATATTTTCAATTTTTATTTAAAAAAAATAAATCTATTAATAATTGATATCTAATATGAATTAGTTAAAAAAATTAGATAATAATAAAATAAAAAAAAGTCAGATAATAATAAAATAATCAACAATCAATAATTATTATAAAAAACAAAATTAATTACAAATAATAATAAATTATTAATTAAATTAATTTTAATTAAAATTATTAAATAATAATCAATAATAAATTATTGATTGTTAATTATTTAAATGACATGTTTATAATTTTATTAGAAATCAATCATTTTGGATTTTGACAAACTTGACACACAAATGACAATTTGATGATTGAATCAAAGTATTACAATTGAGTTTCTAATTAGATATAACATAATAGACACTAAAACTAATTGAAAGATTGTTATGAGGGTAGTAAAAAACACAAACTAATCAACAATCAATAATTATTATAAATAAAAAAGCTAATTACAAATAATAAAAAATTAATAGTTAAAATCAATTTTAAATAACAATTCTAATTAAAATTATTAAATAATAATCAATAATAAATTATTGATTGTTAATTATTTAAAATTAAAAACAATTCAATTTCGACAATATATCTATAATTTTATTAGAAATTGGTCATTTTGGATTTTGACAAACTTGACACACAAATGACAATTTGATGACTAAATCAAGGTATTACAACTACGTTTCTAATTGGATATAACATAATTGAAAGATTGTTATGAGGGTAGTAACACAACATTTCAGAGTGCATCTGTGAGATTAAAACTGTGAGATTATAACTCTTTGAGGCATTGTGTCAAATAGGCAAGACATTAAAAGAGTTTGCTAATTATAAAAAAATATGCATCCAATGTAAAAAATACAAAGAATGGAAGCAATACTTGCAACACAAATTGTTGTGTATTAGCCAGTTTAAAAAATCATGTTACCCTCTACCTTATAAATTTGTTAGTAAACAAATCTAAGAAAATGATATAAATAAGATAATAAGTTGACTATTAGCATATACCAATTTCCATAAAGTTGTAGATCTTCCATTTCAAAACACACAAAACAATATTGGGTAGATAATCAATCATCTTTAATTTCTATAGTGAACAATTTCTCCCCATAGGAATTACGTAGAGTATATAAAGTAAACCAATGAACACACAACAACCCTTATTCTGAAGTAGTTTGGTTTGTGCTCCTTTCTCTCCTTAATCTTTCTGATTATTTTGAAGAGACCAAAGGTCACAACTAGACTATAGTTCATTCAATCCATTGAATGGCTTAGTTGACAAGGCTTGACAAAAGCAATGAAGTGATTGTTGTGTTTAACATCATGCACGTGGAATGAAGTGTGGTGGCAATAACCTACCTATAGTTGAATCAAACATTAATTTTTTTAGAATTTTAGAAGGTTTGATATTAGAAAGATAGGTGTTATTTTTAGAATTTTTACATGGGCTTCTTGGTCACCCATTTGTAAAATTCCCTTTATGAAGTGTGTAGTGAAGATCATATTTCATAAATGAAGAATGCATCTTCTTGAAGTATCCATTTGTAAAATAGACCAAAAATCATGAATTACTAAAAACCTTCATGGCCTAAGCAAGGACTCAACCATATCCTTATATCCTTACCTACCACCTAGATACTTTGAGCCATCTACACTTATTGACGTGGCATATATTTTTATTTGTAGCTATCTTATATTTAGGTGGTGAAGAGATTTATTTGTGCAAAATAAAGAGAGGGTTAGTAGTCATAGCACACTATATGGTATAAACTATAGAGAATAAAGATGAAAATACAAGAAAAATAAATGTAGTTCACAATTAGTTATTTCCATCATACATTGATTTTCACATAGTTGTAAAATTTGTTTCATGTTAGATATGCCCACAACAATAAAATTAGGTGTTACTACTAAGGTAGTTTTAACCACAACATTTGAAAATATTGTAACCCTTGGTCTCTGAGTAAGTGCATGGATCTGTGACACAATTTTGGCTCTTAAGATTCCACTTTTTTTCTTTGAAATCAGCAAAATTTGATTTGCACAAGAAAATGAAGATAGTTACACTCAAAATTTCAAGATGCAGCAAGAACAAAAGTTGAAGTGCTTTGAGTCTAGTTTCTAAGCTACTATTTTTTTTTGAAATTAATGAAGATTAAGGGTCTCAAAAAGGGGGGGCCCAAAATAGGTCATTTTTTAGGGTGAGAAATTAGCTAACGCCATGCAGTTTATCCTCATTCTTTTGGATAATTTTTTTAATGAATGTATAATATTTTATGAATTTTCAAAGTGGAAACATCCTGAAAAGCTAAAATTTGAGCGTGCTCCCCCCTAATTTTTTTGAAAACTAATCAAAAATTGATTTTTTTTTCATCATGTGTAGAATGGAGTCTAGTTTCAAAAAATGTAATTTGTTTCATGTTTCGATGAACGAGTAAAAATATATCCTAAAACTAGCACATGTTGGTTTTTGACCAAAAATAGAGGCATTTACAATAGAAGCCATGGATCAAAACCTTAACTAAATCAAAATGATTTTTTTTTATATGCATAGATAGCTAAGAGAGAGGTTAACGCTATCATGGTTTTTTTATAAACTTGCATTGAAAGATGTGCAAATGAGATGGGGAGCACAGACAAAAATATGAGGAAATTTGGAAAATCCTATCAATTAACACGTCCAAAGTAGGTCATTTGGCGAATGCCAAGTTTAGCACTCACCAAATGGCACATCACATTTGGCGAGCGCTAAATGTGTTGTGTCATTTAGTGAGTGCCAAATGTGATGTGTCATTTGGTGAGCGCCAAATTTGGCACTCGCCAAATGATCTACTTTGAACAAAACCTAAATTTCCCCTCTCTTTGGTCAACAAATTTGATAATGCTTAGAGTGCACAGTTTGGCACTCACCAAATGGCACATCACATTTGGCAAGCACCAAATTTGGCACTCACCAAATGATCTGCTTTGAACAAAACCTGAATTTCCCCCCTCTTTGGTTGACAAATTTGATAATGCTTAGAATGCATAGTTTATGATTGTAGATGGATAGTTGAGGTTTTACCTTTCATACGCTCTCTAAATCGTTACCCTAACTGGATAACTCTTTATCCCTCTGAAGTCTCTCTCTCTCTCTCTCAGGTCTCACTCCCTCCCACATGACCTAGACTACTCTCTCTCAGTCCAATCCCCTCTCTCAGGTTTCTTTCCCTCCCACCTAGGTACCTAAATAAATATATCTCACTCCAACCCCCTTTCTCACTCTCCCTCTCTCTCTCCCCCTTTGGTCTTTTTGTCTCTCACTCCATCT
>VDFB02252616.1:109425007-109439201 GCA_007258455.2 Sequoia sempervirens | reverse complement strand
GGGTTTTAGGGTAGAGGGTAGAGGGTAGAGGGTTGAGGGTTGAGGGTTGAGAGAGAGAGAGGGTTGAGGGTTTTAGGGTTGAGGATTTAAGGGTTTACAGTTTACAATTTAAGGGTAGAGGGTAGACAAATCTATTTCACTCCAACCCCTCTCCCATTGTGAGGTCTTTCCCCCCACCCTAACTGGATAACTCTCTATTCCTCTCAAGTCTTTATCGCTCTTAGGTCTCATTCCCTACCACGCTAATATGACTAATCTCTCTCACTCATATCCCCTCTCCCTCTATCTCAAGTCTCATTCCCTTCCTATTGATATTGTGAAAGCATTTCAAAGCACCAAATTTGGCGCTCTCCAAATTTGGCAAGCGCCAAATGTGTTTTTACCTTGAAACGGTAAAATAGGGGCTGACCCCATGATTTAGGCCCACATGCTTATGCTTTTGTCTAGTTCAGTGCTTTATCCGACAGAGAAACACCTTTTTTATGCAGTTGATTCCCTGTTGTACCAATCTATGCTTGATCCATCACCTTTTTGCCACCAATTTGCATGCCAGACAATGTAGATAAAGACATTTTGAAGTTTCTACATTTTACATTATCTTAGGTAATATATTCATTTTGGTAATATTTAAATGTTTATATTTAATATGTTTGTTTATTTTTGACAATAATCTAAATTCCTTTAATGATTTTATTATTCATAACAATTGGACATATAATTCAACATTGAATTAGATGGGAGTTGTATAAAAAAGTTTAATTTTTATGACTTTGAAGAAAAAAATGAAAACCATGACATAATTTAGATGAATTCATGTTTAAACTTATATAAACGACATCAACTTAACACAAATTTGCTTATGAATTCTATTTGCATTCCTTATAGCAGTCCATTTCCAACATGCTTAGATAAACGAATTCAACTTAACACAAGTTTTTTTGTTTTGTTTTGACAAATTTTTAGACCATTAATTTGATAATTTTATTAATCTTTATTGTTACACATAGAATTGAACATTAAATTAATTATTATTGATGGTTGTGGGAAAACTTTTATTTTCAACTAATTTAGAAAACCTAAGAGCTTTCATCAATATTAATGTGCAAGTTTAGTTTGGAAAACCTAAGAGCTTTACAAAGGGGCCCTATTAGAAACTCCCCCTCAATCCCAAAACTCAATGTGGCAGCAACAAACAGTCAACAAAACCTCCAATTTCACCATTTATTTGCAGTGACACACTTTCGAAGACATCTAAACAAGAAACCCTCATTTTAGGAAATTTACATAGGGGTTTATTGAAAAACTATACCCCAGACCTTGTCTAGCCTAGCCACCACTTCAAACACCCTTAATTATGTTTGAATATGCTTATAAGTTCATTCACTAGCGTCTATCATCAATATTTCACCAAACCCTAGTTCAAAACCTCCATTTTCAAGCAAAATTGCACAAAAACCTTTAGGACAACAACAAAAAAAGTGTTCAAACATCTTCCCTACTCCAATGAACCATGCAAACACGTAAATAATGCCTTACTGAGCCATTCCACCAAGTTACAAAACAAAACAGTGGGTGGAATGGCTTAAAATGTCATTTTCATACACTCAAAACCCTTAAAATAGGGTATACAAACCGGTCCTCTATAATTTAATTAATGTCATTTTTACAACCTTTCCTTTCCTATCTTCCACAAAATCACCTATTCTTCCTTGTAGTCTTTCAACAAAGATTTGTTGACCTCAAAACACCATTAGGTTTCTTTGGAACAACTTTTCCAAAACAAAGCACCTACTTTGTTATAGACCACAAATTAGGTCACTTTTACAAAGGGGCCCTATTGGAAACTCCTCCCCAATCCAAAAACTCAATGGGGTAGCAGTATCCAGTCAAAAAAACCTCCAATTTTACCATTTATTTGCAGTGACAGACTTTCAAAGACATCTAAACAAGAAACCCTCATTTTAGGCAATTTACATGGGGGTTTATTGAAAAACTATATCCCAGAACTTTTATAGCCTAGACACTACTTAAAACACCCTTAATTATGTCTGCATATGCTTATAATTTCATTCATCAACCTCTATCATTAATATTTCACCAAACCCTAGTTCAAAACATCCATTTTCAAGCAAAATTTGCACAAAAACCTTTGAGACAGCAACACAAAAGGCCTTCAGATATCTTCCCTGCTCCAAAAATCCATTTAAACACCTAAATAATTTCCTACTGATCCATTCCACCAAGTTACATAATAAAACAGTGGGTGGAATGGCTTAAAATGTCATTTTCATACACTCAAAACCCTTAAAATAGGGTATACAGACCGACACTCTGTAATTTGTCTGTAAAATGCACAAAAACAATTGAAATCAATCCAAACCAAGTCTAAAATGGTGTTAGGCATGGTTCCCACAAGATTCACTCCATGAAAGATAAAAAATTCTTGGTACGTAACCATACAGATCAAAGAAACTTTAAATTTTCTAGAAAATACACAAAAATAGGGGGTGTTTCAATTACTTCTCTTCTCAAAATTTCATGCCAACCTCTCCTTGAAATTTTTTTTCTAAATACCATTTTACCCTTCTTGACAAATTTTGTCTAAATTGACAAATTTTTGACATGATTTGTAACTTTTACATTTGTTGCCCAAAATGACTCAAATAACCACAAAATGCAATGTAATCAACGGTATGGATATGTTTGAAAAAATGCATTACAAGTTATTTTCTTGTGGTATGGAGGTATATTTATGTATGAAAAATGTTGTAGCATATAGACATGTTTGATAATTCCAAACAACTCGCTGCCTTCTTTCATAAAATGCTTTGGTGTGTTCAATAAAATGCAATGTAATCACTGATATCAATATGTTTCACAAAATGCATTACTTACTTTTGTTCTATGTGTGATTGTGAATATGAAGAATTCAACATCATGCCAAGGAAATGACCAAAGCCTCTAACACTGGAAGAATATGTAGTAAAAATGCAAGGAGAAGAGAATCAAAAATTGCAACCCATACAACCAAAAATTCTTGTGCAATCTAAGAGAGATGCACAATTGGAAAAACAAAGGAAACGAATGGAAAAAATTCATGGAAGGACACAAATGGATCCCCAAGTTGGAGGCACATCATCAACCATAGGTGAAGTTCAATGCACATCTCCAGTTGAAGACACACTAGCAACAACATGTGGTCTTCCAAGTACATCGGAAATCACATCTACAGTTGAAGAAACACCATCAACAACATTGTGTTTCAAAAGTACATCAACAAAAACACCTCTATTCAAATTCACTCCACAAACGACATCTCAAGTTGGAGGTACAACATTGTTTACATGTCAATCTCAAGGTATGTCATCAATTGCACCTCCGATTGAAAGTACGTGATCTATCCCCAATGTTGTTGACATTCCTAATGTTGACACAAATTTACATTTGAGAAATCCTCCTAGAGTTTTGCATAGAAAACCTATATTTTTGATTGATATTGATTCCAATGTTTTGAAATGGATGCCTAATAAGATTTCAAAACGTACATGTCAAAGAGCTGCATATAGGATATGGAGTTTTTTTTTTGAGAAGCTAAGTGAGGGTGGAAGATGCCAACTATTTGTTGAAATGATGAGGCAACTCAAATTTAGGCCCACCATGAAGTCTCTTGGGTTGAGAGTTTCAAATGACTCAAGTGAAAAATCCATTGTAAAGAACTTGATGAGTGCATATGAGAGTGTGGGTTCTACCTCACGCACGAAGGATAGTTGTGCCACAAGACATGTGATGACAACAACATTGTTAAGTAGTCAAAAAAGGAACAAGGTGAACCATACAAAGACAAGTAAGTCTTTGAAAATAAGTAGATCATCTCTAATGAGAGCCAAAGGAAGGCGTGAAAGATTGAAGGATCCAAATAGCAATGAGTTATGCGAATTCTTGGGTAGAGTGCCACAAAAAGATAAAAGAATTGCTCAAGGCTTGAGATCTTTAATAGTAGATTATTGGAAGGATAACACAAGGACCTCTCCTAATCAAAGAGATGCTGTAAGAAGTATAATTGGTAGTAAAATCTCTGAGCCACATCCAAAGCATTATTTGGATACCACTCAAACCCAAATTTTTGCTGATTTTGTACAAAAGTTTCCTCAAATTAAAATATGTCAAAGGTATTTTGAAATGCTAAAGCATTTTTATGTCAAAATAAATCACACACACACACACTACTTGTTGTTGTAGAGTACATATTGAGTTTTCTAACCATTATGATTTTTATCGACGTATATGTGTAGATATGCATATTGACAATGTTTTACAGGAATGTAACATAAGGCCTCCACCTAAATCCTCAAGGGAATTCTTATCTTCCATTTTATGTGAAAGAGAGGATGGTCAAACTTTTTACAAGTCATGTTTGGATGGCACATGTGATCATTGTTGTGGCATGCAACATTTTCCAATTTACCAACACATGGCTAGTACACACACAATTGGAGACAAAATTGTTGAATTTGGAAAATACAAGACATTGGCCTATAGTCTAAAAGATGGGAAAGAAGAAAAGAAGTGTGAATTGGTCAGTGATAAGATTCCAGTATATCAGTTTATGGGAATTTTCCATGATCAGGTGGTGTATGAGTATGCAAGGAATACACATAGAGCTCAATGGTTGGACTCACAGTTCAAGTTATGCAAGGAAACGTTTCCACTTCACAACATCATTTCAGTTGTTGACTTCATGGAGAACTACATGCTACAACCACAAAACGAGGTGCAATCACAGTACTATAGCTCCACGCAGGTTGCTATATTTGTGCATATAGCATTCATTCATGCAAATGATAGTATAGAGGATAATAAGAAAGTATTGAGGGAGTATCACTTTTACATCGGTGATGATCACACACATTCTACCAAGTTTGTGCAAGGTTGCTTTTAGATGTTCTATGCTGATCTGGCTACTAGGGAAATATCATTCAGTCAACATATCATATGGTTAGATAAATGTACATCGCAATTCAAGAACACCAAAATGTTTTACTGGTTGAGCAAGATGCATAGGATCAGTGGTGTTCAACATATGTGGAACTTCTCAGAGGCCAAGCATGGAAATGGGGAGCATGATGGAGTAGGTGCATGTATCAAAAGAGCCCTAGCATGAGAAGAGTTAAAGTACAAAGACAATGTAAAGTTGACAGATGCAAGATCAATTGTCAAGTGCAATCATGCAATGGGTCTAGGTAGTCAAGGTAATTCTTTAGTTCATATATTTTTTCATTTAGTAGATGGTACTAACATTGCAAGATATGAGGATTGTTGTACACTAACAAGATCGAGTGAGCTACACTCTTTTAGAAGCTCCAATGTAGGTACATGGACTATCCATACGCGAAAGATGGAATGCTTTTTTTTTGCATGTACACTTCAAGCATGGAATGGTTGCCAGTCAACAGAGTGGGTTGATGAATGGTTTGTAAGAAGTCTAACCCTACTTAACATGTATTATCTCCTAACAGCTCTACAAATCATGGAGATGCAATCATCTGTTGACTTTGATCATGTATCGGACCTTGTAGAACTAGGTAATATATCTTACAAGTTTTATTTTGATGTTCATTAAATACATCTAACAAGATGAACCTATCAATATAGGGGATGTATATGTGGTGATTATAGATGAAGACAATGAAGAGGGTATAGATTATTACCTATTTCGTTGTATCAAGGCTAAAAAGAAATTGGAGGCTCCAGTTATAGATGGATAAAACATAGAATATCCTACAAGTTCGGTGGTTGTTACTAGAACATGGCTTAGAAGGTACCCAATTAAGAATGTTGTAGTTTGGTTGTTTGAGGAATTCGACATGCATTGGAAGATTCTTCACTACTTGAACCTTGTTGTCACCACCAACAATCATTTGATTAAATATAAGGGAAGGCCTGTGAACAAGAACTTGTGGAAAGTGCGTGAGTCTGACCACGAGGCAACACTTGACACAATAAAGAGTAGAGTAGACCTAAATGGTTCCTTGGATTGATTGGTAAGTATGCACGTTGAATTTTTAAAGTCATGTTATTGATCATTGCTTTATTTCAAGTGTTTAAAGTTGATTGTATAAGGGTTTTCAAAATTGCATTAATGTAGATATAAAAAAAGATGGTTATATGCTGCTCTTTATTTGGTGCAGGGGCACCAAGCTTCGGTGGTTGTCATTAGGGTGATGAAGTCTTGTTTTGGCTTGGATAAGGTCATATAGACCATTTATTGATGTAATAAGTCTATTTTAGTGGTTATTAGTGAGCTAGAAGGTTTTAGCTGCAAATTTGCTAAATTAGTGCAAAGTGTCATTTTTCAAATTTTGAAGTGCGCGAAAATGGGTGCCTGTTCGCCCAGCGTTCTCCAGGTTCCGCTTTTTCTCAACCACCCTGACAGCGGGAAGTTTCACAGCGGCGTTTGAATCCGGAATTGCCGAAGAGCGTAGCCATTTTCGTTATCCGCATATTCCACAAAGCCCCAGCTTTCTTCCGGCAATTCCAGCCACTTTTTTTTTCAGGAAGGCAAATTCATCAATGAGTCCTCCAGCCGAAGTCCACAAAGCAAGCCTTTAGAGCGCATTTTTAAATAAGCGTCTTTGAGTTTTAGGTATTGAAATCCGGTTCCGTTTCTGGAGTTTCCGGTAGGTGATTTATCGAAACGGAAGTTCAAATTCTTCGTAAGTTTTCAGGTTCGCCCCGGCGAATTTTGAATGTCCGTTCCTGTCAACGGCACCAGCCCAGTCCAATAATAAGCTGGAAGAGCTGATGTTCGAACGCAGAATTGCCCAGCGATGAATGCAAAGCCCTGGTAGTGGCCGTGATTTTCAGAATCTCGGCAATTTCTGGAGCGCACGAGCGAACCCGAAGGCAGTTCAGTCTGAGTCCTTTGAGCCGCCGCTTCACTGGATGCGACTGACCGGAAAGACCAGCCGCAGCTGGCGCCTTAGGCGGCTTCCAGCGATAATTGTGGTTGAAAGTCCCTGGTGAAATGCGTCCTTCGGCCGAAACCATATTCCAATGACCCGCGTCTTTTCGCCTCGATTCAAGCAGCCCAGCGTTCTTTTGCCCAGCGCTCGAATTCGATCGCTCTCCATTCATCCCATTTTAAAGGCAGATCCGAGTATCGCATCGGGAAGCCGTTGATCCTTCAAAGGTTTCCTGCGGATCTTTATGTATTAATTTTAACACTCCTTTTGTCTGCGACATAAAGCGACATCCAATATTATGCTTCCCCCAAACTTCACCCACTTTTAGTCTCTAAAATCTCAAATTTCCATTAAAAAATGCACTTCTCTCAACTAGGGCTTCATGCCCAAACATATATATGACCTCCCCAGTCCTAGCAAACCTTCAAACACATCAAACCCCACCAAATCTCACTAAAACCAACTGGTTCCATCCTTCATCAAAACAAATTCTTCAGTTTGGTACTTCAACCCATGCCTTTTAGGCTTGAATTCATGCATTATATACTTGGTTGTCATTTGAATTGTCATTAATGAAATTATATATTAACTTATATTTTTATCTTATTTTCCTCTTATAGGAGTAGGTGTTGGAACACTTGAAGGAGTAGGTGTTGAAACACCTCAAGGAGGAGGTGTCGAAACATTTGAAGGAGATAAAGAAAAAGAGATACCTAAAGAGGTATGTGTTTATTTTATTTTGTGTTTGGTAAATATGTTCCTATTACCAACAATTGTATGCTAACTTGTATCAATTTGATGTTTTTGTTCACATATATAGATTGACATTGAAAACGTTGGTATGATTGGTTCTTTAAGAGAGGCATATTCTAGGACTCATGACAGTTTGAAGAGACACATATATGAGGTAATCAAGATTTCAATTTTAGAGTTCAATTATAATTCAATGTATATTGATTTTGATATTAATTATTTGATTTTAAATAATATAATATAACTAATCTCAATTGTGGTTTGAATTTTTCTTGTGCAGTTACCTTCAGAGCCAAAGAGTGCTTCAAAGAGGTTCCATTTTGATGATCCACCAGTAGTTTAGGATGAGATAGACATTTTGGCATGTATATTTTAAATAGATATCGAGATGGCATATGCCACATTTTGTAAAACTTTGTTTGAGTTGGCGTTGATGCCATTTTTGTATATGGACATACACTTGATTATTGGATAATTTGATATACAAAAGTTGAGAATCAAAATAATTTGCTTGTCATGTGCATGTTTAAATTGTTAAAAAAATTAATCTTGAGAAATGGTTAAATATCAATGTACAATAGCATAAAAAATAATGGTTATATTATATAGTTGACAATAAAAAATAATGAATAATGGTTAAATTATATCATATATTTCTTAGTTATATTATGGTTAAATTATATAGTTTAAACAACTTTGAGGACAAGAACAATGGTAAAGTTTAACATTTTAACTTTAAAGTTTAAATACACAAATTTCATTTTCTCACACTACATGTTTCAAATTGCATTATCATTACATATTGAAATTCAAAAAATATCATAGTTTTATGTTGATAAACATGCCAAAGTGATGCAGAGCAGGGTGGCAAACTCTCAACAAACCAACTACCCTTTAATATTCCTTCCATACAAAATAACACCATTGGACAATCATGACCAAGGTACATAAGCACTAAATCAACAATCATCCTCCAATGAAACACTCACCAACACTCCAAAACTCAAAACGCTCACTTTTGACAAGTTTTAAGGGGGGTTTATTGAAAACCTCACCTCCAAACCTATCGTCACTATTTCAATGCTTCGAACACCTTCAAATATGTCTACCCTTACTTAATTAACTATTACAAAGTGCTGCCCCAAGTGTTTTCCATCACTACCGACTCTTAACCTCCAAATTTCACTCAAAACACACATTCTTAACAACTAGGCATCATGCCCAAACCCCCAAATGGCCACCCCTGCTCCTGAAATCATGCAAACATGCCCCCTACACCTAATTATGCCATTCCACTGAGTTACAGTAGAATACAATGGTTGGAAAAGATATTTGGTGGAAATTTCCACACCGCCCCTATGGAAAAAACATGAATTTAGGCCTAGGAGGCATAACTTGAAGTAGCAGATTAAAGCCATAGTTTGGAACAAGGTTAGAACTTGGTTGTTGTAGTGTTATTAGGTGGATTTTTATGTGATAGAAGGTCTGAAAAGGCATGGTAGGTCAATTGGATGTTTGGGCTTGAAACCCTAGTTGAACAAAGAGTGAAAATGTGTGAAATTGAGCAGTTTTAAGAAGGAAATGTGTGAGAAATTTGGGAAAAACATAATTTGAAGGTGAATTAAGTTTTTGCAAGGTGAAATAAGAGTGTTTGAAAAGATTTTGAGGTTGAATGAGGTCTAGAGATGGGTTTTTCAATAAACACCTACTTATTTAGTGAAAAATGAGGGTTTCATGAAAGAGGGTCTTAGCAAGCAAGTTTTGACTCAGTGGTTGAATAATTTGTGGTTTTGGAGGTAGTTTTAGGGCTGCCCAATCGTATTTTGAGTGGGCAGCAAGATTGAAAGAGAGTTCCTTTGTTAAAGTGGGCTAATTGGAGCCCCTTTTTGAGCATTCAAGGACAGTTTGATGATATGATTCCAAAGTAAGTACATGTGATTCTGTGATATGTTTAAAAGTTCCCTAATGGGTTCCTGAAATGGTAGTGTGTTTTTGGCTTTGAGTGGTCTCTTCAAAGTTGTGAGAGGAAAACCTAGGTTGCACACATAAAAGACTAAACAGTGAAGTTGAGAAGAGTCACCCTTGTAAGGGTTTGAAGGTTGGAAGCTTGATTTATTCAAGTGAATTTGAGTTTGGATAGTTGTGGAACTCCCTTTCATTGCATCACAAAGGATGTTATTCATGACCAAAAACATTAAGACACCCTAAGCACTAACTAGTGTAGGGACATCAAGAGCATTTTATGCAAATGTTGACAATTGAGGTCTTTTGGTTGTTTAGGGGTATTTGAGTCTTTTCGTTCACAAAATAAGGTCATTTAGACCATTTTATGATGTACAGAGTCCTTTTATAGGTCTTTAGGTGGTTGGAAAGTCTAAGTTGTAAAATATTGCAAAAATTGCAAAATTGTGTAAAATTTGTCAAAATTGCAACTTATTGTCAAATGGTGGAAGTTCAAGAGTCATTTTGTTGTAGTTCATGGGGAAAGCAGTTGGAAGTTGTTTATTCATGTTTAGGCATGGTCCTCTTTCGCACCCAAATGCACCGAGTCGCTCTAAGCTACGTTCAATTGGCTGAATCCCTTACGAGTCCGAAGTGCAAAATAGCTGCAAACTTTAGAATGATGTTACTCAGACACTGTGACACATAAATAATTCTCATCTAATCCTATAGGATCATGTTGTGCCTCTCTATAGTAACCTCTCTTAGTTTTTGCTATCTCAGAGGCATTTTCCTGTGGTGGCGAGATTTTGCTTGGGGAAAAAGTTGTCAAATGCAAGTAGTGCAAAGTTGCAAAGTGGTGCCACTTTCGTTCTACAACTCATGTGACCAAAATAACTATTCCAACATGTTCAAGTGGGTAATTTTATGCTAGGAATGGTCCTCTTTCACACCCAAATGTGCCGAATCACTCTGAGCTACGTTCAACCGGCTGAATCCCTTAAGAGTCTGAAGTGCAAAATGGCTTTAAACTTTAGCATGACATTACTTAGACACCATGATACTTAGAAACTTCTCATCTGAGCCTATTCCATCATGTTGTTCCCCTCTACAATAACTTCTCTCATTTTTTTCTATCTCGGAGGCGTTTTCCTGTGGTGGTGATATTTCACTTGGAAAAAAAGGTTATCAAATGCAAGTAGTGCAAAGATGCAAAGTGGTGTAATTTTCGTTCTGCAACTCGTGTGACCAAAATAATTGTTCCAACGTGTCTGAGTGGGTATGTTTATGCTAGGCATGGTACTCTTTCACACCCAAACACATTGAATCACTCTGAGCTACGTTCAATTGGCTGAATCCCTTAAGAGTCCAAAGTACAAAATTGATGCAAATTTCAGCATGATGTTACTTGGAAACCATGACACTTAGAAACTTCTCGTCTGAGCCTATGGGATTGACTTGTGTCCTTCTACAATAACCTCTCTCAATTTTTTCTATCTCGAAGGCATTTTTTTGTGGTGGCGAGATTTCGCTTGGGGAAAAAATTGTCAAATGCAAGTAGTGCAAAGTTGCAAAGTGGTGCAACGTTTGTTCTGCAACTCATGTGACCAAAATAACTATTCCAACACATCTGAGTGGGTACATTTACACTAGGCATGGTCCTCTTTTGCACCCAAATGTGCCAAATCGCTCTAAGCTACGTTCAATTGACTAAATCCCTTAAGAGCCTGAAGTGCAAAATGGATGCAAACTTTAGCATGATGTTACTCAGACACCGTGATGCTTAGAAAATACTCATTTAATCCTATGAGATCGTGTTGAGCCCCTCTACAATAACCTCTCTTATTTTTTTCTATCTCGGAGGCGTTTTCCTGTGGTGGTGAGATTTTTCTTGGGGAAAAAGTTGTCGAATGCAAGTAGTGCAAAGTTGCAAAGTGGTGCAACTTTCGTTCTGTAACTCGTGTGACCAAAATAACTGTTCCAATGTGTCCGAGTGGGTACATTTACGCTAGGCATGGTTCTCTTTCACACCCAAACACATCGAATCACTCTAAGCTACATTCAACCGATTGAATACCTTAAGAGTCCGAAGTGCAAAATGGCTGCAAACTTTAGCATGACGTTACTCAGACACCGTGACTCTTAGAAAATTTTCATATAAGCCTATGGGATCATGTTGTTCCCCTCTACAATTTTATTTCTCAATTTTTGCTATCTTAGAGGCGTTTTCTTGTGGTGGTGAGATTCCGCTTGGGGAAAAATTTATCAAATGCAAGTAGTGCAAAGTTACAAAGTGGTGAAAATTTTGTTCTGCAACTTGTGTGACCAAACTAACTATTCCAACACATCTGAGTGGGTAGTTTTACGCTAGGAATGGTACTATTTTTCACCCAAACGCGCCGAAACACTCTGAGCTACATTCAATCGGTTGAATCCCTTAAGAGTTTGAAGTGCAAAATGGCTACAAACTTCAGCATAATGTTACGCAGACACCGTGATGCTTAGAAACTTCTCATTTGAGCTTATGGGATCATGTTGACCCCCTTACAATAACCTCTCTCAGTTTTTTCTATCTTGGAGGTGTTTTCTTGTGGTGGCCAGATTTCGCTTGGGGGAAAAGTTGTTAAATGCAAGTAGTGCAAAGTTGCAAAGTGGTGTAACTTTCTTTTTGCAACTCGTGTGACCAAAATAACTATTCCAACACATCTGAGTGGGTAAATTTATGCTAGGCATGGTACTCTTTCACACCCAAACGTGCCGAATTGCTCCAAGCTACGTTCAACCGACTGAATCCCTTAAGAGTTTGAAGTGCAAAATGGCTGCAAACTTTAGCATTACGTTAATTGGACACCATGATGATTAAAAACTTCTCATTTGAGCCTATAGGATCATGTTGTTCCCCTCTACAATAACCTCTCTCAGTTTTCTTTATCTCAGAGGCGTTTTCCTGTGGTGGCAAGATTTCACTTGGGGAAAAAGTTATCAAATGCAAGTAGTGCAAAGTTGCAAAGTGGTGTAACTTTTTTTTTGCAACTTGTGTGACTCAACTAACTAATCCAACACATCCAAGTGGGTACATTTACACTAGGAATTGTCTTCTTTTGCACCCAAATGCACTGAATCGCTCCGAGCTACGTTTAACCGGTTGAATCTCTTAAGAGTCTGAAGTGCAAAATGGCCGCAAACTTCAACATGACATTACTCAGACACCGTGATGCTTAAAAAATTATCGTATTATCCTATGGGATCATGTTGTGCCCCTCTACAATAAACTCTCTCGGTTTTCACTATCTCAGAGGCGTTTTCCTGTCGTGGCGAGTTTTCGCTTGGGAAAAAAGTTGTCAAATGCAAGTAGTGCAAAGTTGCAAAGTGGTGCAACTTTTGTTCTACAACTCGTGTGACCAAACTAACTATTCCAACACATCTGAGTGGGTAAATTTACGCTAGGCATGGTTCTCTTTCTCACCCAAACACGCTAAATCGCTTCGAGCTACGTTCAACTGGCTGAATCCATTAAGAGTCTGAAGTGCAAAATGGTTGCAAACTTCAACATGTCATTACTCGAACACTATGATGCTTAGAAAATTCTTGTCTAAGCCTATGGGATCATATTGTGGCCCTCTAAAATAACCTCTCTCACTTTGTTCTATCTCTGAGGCATTTTCCTGTGGAGGCGAGATTTTTCTTGGGTAAAAAGTTGTCAAATGCAATTAGTGCAAAGTTGCAAAGTGGTACAATTTTCTTTTTGCAATTCATGTGACCAAACTAACTGTTCCAATGCATCTGAGTGGTTATGTTACCCTATCATGGTCCTCTTTCACACCCAAATGACCCGAATCGCTCTGAGCTACATTCAACAAATTGAATCCCTTAAGAGTCCAAAGTGCAAAATGACTACAATTTCAACATGATGTTACTCAGAGGCCGTGATGCTTAGAAATTTCTTGTCTGAGCCTATAGGATCATGTTATGCCCCTCTATAATAACTTATTTCAATTTTTTCTATCTCAGAGGCATTTTCTTGTGGTGGCGATATTTTTCTTGGGGAAAAAGTTATCAAATGCAAGTAGTGCAAAGTTGCAAAGTGGTGTAACTTTCATTCTGCAACTCGTGTGACCATACTAACTATTCCAATGCATCAAAGTGGGTATGTTTACGCTATGCATGGTCCTCTTTCGCACCCACACATGTTGAATCGCTCTGAGCTATGTTTAACTGACTGAATCCCTTAAGAGTTCAAAGTGCAAAATGCTTGCAAACTTTAGCATGTCATTATTCAGACACCATGATGCTTAGAAACTTCTCGTCTGATCCTATGGGATCGTGTTGTGCCCCTCTACAATAACCTCTCTTAGTTTTTGCTTGGAAGGAAAATAAGAATGTCTAAGTCAAGAGAAAGTCCACCCAATCTTGGCAAGGCACAAGCAAAGTCTGCCATGCCCATGGTCAAGGAAAATGTCCAAGATGATGCAAAGTCCACTTGGGAAAGAAAAGCTATGTCCACACTGCTATCAATTCTACCCTTGGCTTGAATAATG
>VDFB02252616.1:109349863-109424907 GCA_007258455.2 Sequoia sempervirens | reverse complement strand
ATCTCTCTCACTCATATCCCCTCTCCCTCTATCTCAAGTCTCACTCCCTATTGATATTGTGAAAGCATTTTAAAGCACCAAATTTGGCACTCACCAAATTTGGCAAGTGCCAAATGTGTTTTTTACCTTGAAATGGTAAGGTAGGGGTTGACCCCATGATTCTAGCCCACATGCTTATGCTTTTGTCTAGTTCAACACTTAATTTGACAGAGAAATGCCTTTTTTATGCAGTTGATTCCTTGTTGTACCAATCTATGCTTTATCCATCACCTTTTTGCCACCAATTTGCATGCCAGACAACGTAGATGAAGACATTTTGAAGTTTCTACATTATTTTACATTATCTTAGGTAATATATTCATTTGGTAATATTAAAATGTTTATATTTGGTATGTTTGTTTATTTTTGACAATAATCTAAATTCCTTTAATGATTTTATTAATCATAACAATTGGACATATAATTCAACATTGAATTAGATGGGAGTTGCATAATTTTTTTAAATTTTTATGACTTTGAAGAAAAAAATGAAAACCATGACATAATTTAGATGAATTCATGTTTAAACTTATATAAACGACATCAACTTAACACAAATTTGCTTATGAATTCTATTTGCATTCCTTATAGCAGTCCATTTCCAACATGCTTAGATAAACGAATTCAACTTAACACAAGTTTTTTTGTTTTGTTTTGACAAATTTTTAGACCATTAATTTGATAATTTTATTAATCTTTATTGTTACACATAGAATTGAACATTAAATTAATTATTATTGATGGTTGTGGGAAAACTTTTATTTTCAACTAATTTAGAAAACCTAAGAGCTTTCATCAATATTAATGTGCAAGTTTAGTTTGGAAAACCTAAGAGCTTTACAAAGGGGCCCTATTAGAAACTCCCCCTCAATCCCAAAACTCAATGTGGCAGCAACAAACAGTCAACAAAACCTCCAATTTCACCATTTATTTGCAGTGACACACTTTCGAAGACATCTAAACAAGAAACCCTCATTTTAGGAAATTTACATAGGGGTTTATTGAAAAACTATACCCCAGACCTTGTCTAGCCTAGCCACCACTTCAAACACCCTTAATTATGTTTGAATATGCTTATAAGTTCATTCACTAGCGTCTATCATCAATATTTCACCAAACCCTAGTTCAAAACCTCCATTTTCAAGCAAAATTGCACAAAAACCTTTAGGACAACAACAAAAAAAGTGTTCAAACATCTTCCCTACTCCAATGAACCATGCAAACACGTAAATAATGCCTTACTGAGCCATTCCACCAAGTTACAAAACAAAACAGTGGGTGGAATGGCTTAAAATGTCATTTTCATACACTCAAAACCCTTAAAATAGGGTATACAAACCGGTCCTCTATAATTTAATTAATGTCATTTTTACAACCTTTCCTTTCCTATCTTCCACAAAATCACCTATTCTTCCTTGTAGTCTTTCAACAAAGATTTGTTGACCTCAAAACACCATTAGGTTTCTTTGGAACAACTTTTCCAAAACAAAGCACCTACTTTGTTATAGACCACAAATTAGGTCACTTTTACAAAGGGGCCCTATTGGAAACTCCTCCCCAATCCAAAAACTCAATGGGGTAGCAGTATCCAGTCAAAAAAACCTCCAATTTTACCATTTATTTGCAGTGACAGACTTTCAAAGACATCTAAACAAGAAACCCTCATTTTAGGCAATTTACATGGGGGTTTATTGAAAAACTATATCCCAGAACTTTTATAGCCTAGACACTACTTAAAACACCCTTAATTATGTCTGCATATGCTTATAATTTCATTCATCAACCTCTATCATTAATATTTCACCAAACCCTAGTTCAAAACATCCATTTTCAAGCAAAATTTGCACAAAAACCTTTGAGACAGCAACACAAAAGGCCTTCAGATATCTTCCCTGCTCCAAAAATCCATTTAAACACCTAAATAATTTCCTACTGATCCATTCCACCAAGTTACATAATAAAACAGTGGGTGGAATGGCTTAAAATGTCATTTTCATACACTCAAAACCCTTAAAATAGGGTATACAGACCGACACTCTGTAATTTGTCTGTAAAATGCACAAAAACAATTGAAATCAATCCAAACCAAGTCTAAAATGGTGTTAGGCATGGTTCCCACAAGATTCACTCCATGAAAGATAAAAAATTCTTGGTACGTAACCATACAGATCAAAGAAACTTTAAATTTTCTAGAAAATACACAAAAATAGGGGGTGTTTCAATTACTTCTCTTCTCAAAATTTCATGCCAACCTCTCCTTGAAATTTTTTTTCTAAATACCATTTTACCCTTCTTGACAAATTTTGTCTAAATTGACAAATTTTTGACATGATTTGTAACTTTTACATTTGTTGCCCAAAATGACTCAAATAACCACAAAATGCAATGTAATCAACGGTATGGATATGTTTGAAAAAATGCATTACAAGTTATTTTCTTGTGGTATGGAGGTATATTTATGTATGAAAAATGTTGTAGCATATAGACATGTTTGATAATTCCAAACAACTCGCTGCCTTCTTTCATAAAATGCTTTGGTGTGTTCAATAAAATGCAATGTAATCACTGATATCAATATGTTTCACAAAATGCATTACTTACTTTTGTTCTATGTGTGATTGTGAATATGAAGAATTCAACATCATGCCAAGGAAATGACCAAAGCCTCTAACACTGGAAGAATATGTAGTAAAAATGCAAGGAGAAGAGAATCAAAAATTGCAACCCATACAACCAAAAATTCTTGTGCAATCTAAGAGAGATGCACAATTGGAAAAACAAAGGAAACGAATGGAAAAAATTCATGGAAGGACACAAATGGATCCCCAAGTTGGAGGCACATCATCAACCATAGGTGAAGTTCAATGCACATCTCCAGTTGAAGACACACTAGCAACAACATGTGGTCTTCCAAGTACATCGGAAATCACATCTACAGTTGAAGAAACACCATCAACAACATTGTGTTTCAAAAGTACATCAACAAAAACACCTCTATTCAAATTCACTCCACAAACGACATCTCAAGTTGGAGGTACAACATTGTTTACATGTCAATCTCAAGGTATGTCATCAATTGCACCTCCGATTGAAAGTACGTGATCTATCCCCAATGTTGTTGACATTCCTAATGTTGACACAAATTTACATTTGAGAAATCCTCCTAGAGTTTTGCATAGAAAACCTATATTTTTGATTGATATTGATTCCAATGTTTTGAAATGGATGCCTAATAAGATTTCAAAACGTACATGTCAAAGAGCTGCATATAGGATATGGAGTTTTTTTTTTGAGAAGCTAAGTGAGGGTGGAAGATGCCAACTATTTGTTGAAATGATGAGGCAACTCAAATTTAGGCCCACCATGAAGTCTCTTGGGTTGAGAGTTTCAAATGACTCAAGTGAAAAATCCATTGTAAAGAACTTGATGAGTGCATATGAGAGTGTGGGTTCTACCTCACGCACGAAGGATAGTTGTGCCACAAGACATGTGATGACAACAACATTGTTAAGTAGTCAAAAAAGGAACAAGGTGAACCATACAAAGACAAGTAAGTCTTTGAAAATAAGTAGATCATCTCTAATGAGAGCCAAAGGAAGGCGTGAAAGATTGAAGGATCCAAATAGCAATGAGTTATGCGAATTCTTGGGTAGAGTGCCACAAAAAGATAAAAGAATTGCTCAAGGCTTGAGATCTTTAATAGTAGATTATTGGAAGGATAACACAAGGACCTCTCCTAATCAAAGAGATGCTGTAAGAAGTATAATTGGTAGTAAAATCTCTGAGCCACATCCAAAGCATTATTTGGATACCACTCAAACCCAAATTTTTGCTGATTTTGTACAAAAGTTTCCTCAAATTAAAATATGTCAAAGGTATTTTGAAATGCTAAAGCATTTTTATGTCAAAATAAATCACACACACACACACTACTTGTTGTTGTAGAGTACATATTGAGTTTTCTAACCATTATGATTTTTATCGACGTATATGTGTAGATATGCATATTGACAATGTTTTACAGGAATGTAACATAAGGCCTCCACCTAAATCCTCAAGGGAATTCTTATCTTCCATTTTATGTGAAAGAGAGGATGGTCAAACTTTTTACAAGTCATGTTTGGATGGCACATGTGATCATTGTTGTGGCATGCAACATTTTCCAATTTACCAACACATGGCTAGTACACACACAATTGGAGACAAAATTGTTGAATTTGGAAAATACAAGACATTGGCCTATAGTCTAAAAGATGGGAAAGAAGAAAAGAAGTGTGAATTGGTCAGTGATAAGATTCCAGTATATCAGTTTATGGGAATTTTCCATGATCAGGTGGTGTATGAGTATGCAAGGAATACACATAGAGCTCAATGGTTGGACTCACAGTTCAAGTTATGCAAGGAAACGTTTCCACTTCACAACATCATTTCAGTTGTTGACTTCATGGAGAACTACATGCTACAACCACAAAACGAGGTGCAATCACAGTACTATAGCTCCACGCAGGTTGCTATATTTGTGCATATAGCATTCATTCATGCAAATGATAGTATAGAGGATAATAAGAAAGTATTGAGGGAGTATCACTTTTACATCGGTGATGATCACACACATTCTACCAAGTTTGTGCAAGGTTGCTTTTAGATGTTCTATGCTGATCTGGCTACTAGGGAAATATCATTCAGTCAACATATCATATGGTTAGATAAATGTACATCGCAATTCAAGAACACCAAAATGTTTTACTGGTTGAGCAAGATGCATAGGATCAGTGGTGTTCAACATATGTGGAACTTCTCAGAGGCCAAGCATGGAAATGGGGAGCATGATGGAGTAGGTGCATGTATCAAAAGAGCCCTAGCATGAGAAGAGTTAAAGTACAAAGACAATGTAAAGTTGACAGATGCAAGATCAATTGTCAAGTGCAATCATGCAATGGGTCTAGGTAGTCAAGGTAATTCTTTAGTTCATATATTTTTTCATTTAGTAGATGGTACTAACATTGCAAGATATGAGGATTGTTGTACACTAACAAGATCGAGTGAGCTACACTCTTTTAGAAGCTCCAATGTAGGTACATGGACTATCCATACGCGAAAGATGGAATGCTTTTTTTTTGCATGTACACTTCAAGCATGGAATGGTTGCCAGTCAACAGAGTGGGTTGATGAATGGTTTGTAAGAAGTCTAACCCTACTTAACATGTATTATCTCCTAACAGCTCTACAAATCATGGAGATGCAATCATCTGTTGACTTTGATCATGTATCGGACCTTGTAGAACTAGGTAATATATCTTACAAGTTTTATTTTGATGTTCATTAAATACATCTAACAAGATGAACCTATCAATATAGGGGATGTATATGTGGTGATTATAGATGAAGACAATGAAGAGGGTATAGATTATTACCTATTTCGTTGTATCAAGGCTAAAAAGAAATTGGAGGCTCCAGTTATAGATGGATAAAACATAGAATATCCTACAAGTTCGGTGGTTGTTACTAGAACATGGCTTAGAAGGTACCCAATTAAGAATGTTGTAGTTTGGTTGTTTGAGGAATTCGACATGCATTGGAAGATTCTTCACTACTTGAACCTTGTTGTCACCACCAACAATCATTTGATTAAATATAAGGGAAGGCCTGTGAACAAGAACTTGTGGAAAGTGCGTGAGTCTGACCACGAGGCAACACTTGACACAATAAAGAGTAGAGTAGACCTAAATGGTTCCTTGGATTGATTGGTAAGTATGCACGTTGAATTTTTAAAGTCATGTTATTGATCATTGCTTTATTTCAAGTGTTTAAAGTTGATTGTATAAGGGTTTTCAAAATTGCATTAATGTAGATATAAAAAAAGATGGTTATATGCTGCTCTTTATTTGGTGCAGGGGCACCAAGCTTCGGTGGTTGTCATTAGGGTGATGAAGTCTTGTTTTGGCTTGGATAAGGTCATATAGACCATTTATTGATGTAATAAGTCTATTTTAGTGGTTATTAGTGAGCTAGAAGGTTTTAGCTGCAAATTTGCTAAATTAGTGCAAAGTGTCATTTTTCAAATTTTGAAGTGCAAGAAATGCATAGTGGGGAAGCTATACGGTCAAGGAAGGCCAAAGGTCACTTGTGGCTTTGGTTTTCAATCAATTCTTGATTAAGGGAGTTTAATATATGTATTTGAATCTTGAATGAAGGAGTGTGTGGAGAAGAGTGGAATATTTTGTACAAGCATTGACCAATAAAGCTCTGTTTTCTTTGTAAATCTGAGTTTGTTTTTTTCTTTTTTCAGTGTTGTAGCAGTCAATTGCATGAGCCTGTATTGAAGGGAATTGAATAAAAGTGTTTTGAATTGGGTATAGGGATGTTTTAGCCATGTTTTGGTTTTTGTGGCATTGAAATCCATCTTGTTTTGAGCTCTTAGGGTGGATTTTACTGTAGGCAGGTCTGGAAGTCTAAATTTCAAGTTTTGAGGTCATCAAGTGATTTAATCACTCATTCCACCTAATGTATATACTATAGCTCAGTGGAATGAGTCCATTAGGTGGGGAATAGGTTAGAAGATGATACTTGAAGTAGGGGAGATCATTTTGGAGTGATGGAATGTAGCCTTGGGTGTGAAAATGTGTGATTTTTAGTGAATTCGAGTGGTTTTAGAGTGTGAATGGATGAAATCCTTTGGGGTAGTTATTTTTTAGAGTCTTTTGAGCATGTAAAAAAATCATATGGTATGTTTGGGGTGTTGGATGTGAGATTTAATTGTGGGAAGAGTGATTTTCAATAAGGCTCCTTGGAAAACCTAGGTTTGGTGGCTTGAGAGTGAGGGTTTAGTGGATTGGTAGCTAGGTGAGTAGTTGGAGCTTTGAAAATTGTGAAATATTAAGGTTGGTAACATATTTAATGACTTTCCATGGTTTTTTACTTGATTTCAAGTGTTTGGGAAGGTGTCTCTTTAGAAAAGAGGCCTAATTGATTGGCCTAATTGCCCCTACGGTACAGTGGGATTTTGGAGAATACATTGAAAACACATCTCTAGGCCTCCTGTGACCTTATGGCCACTTCAAACACCCTTTTTTAAGCCCGCACATGCTTAATAATCCTTAATATTATGCTTCCCCCAAACTTCACCCACTTTTAGTCTCTAAAATCTCAAATTTCCATTAAAAAATGCACTTCTCTCAACTAGGGCTTCATGCCCAAACATATATATGACCTCCCCAGTCCTAGCAAACCTTCAAACACATCAAACCCCACCAAATCTCACTAAAACCAACTGGTTCCATCCTTCATCAAAACAAATTCTTCAGTTTGGTACTTCAACCCATGCCTTTTAGGCTTGAATTCATGCATTATATACTTGGTTGTCATTTGAATTGTCATTAATGAAATTATATATTAACTTATATTTTTATCTTATTTTCCTCTTATAGGAGTAGGTGTTGGAACACTTGAAGGAGTAGGTGTTGAAACACCTCAAGGAGGAGGTGTCGAAACATTTGAAGGAGATAAAGAAAAAGAGATACCTAAAGAGGTATGTGTTTATTTTATTTTGTGTTTGGTAAATATGTTCCTATTACCAACAATTGTATGCTAACTTGTATCAATTTGATGTTTTTGTTCACATATATAGATTGACATTGAAAACGTTGGTATGATTGGTTCTTTAAGAGAGGCATATTCTAGGACTCATGACAGTTTGAAGAGACACATATATGAGGTAATCAAGATTTCAATTTTAGAGTTCAATTATAATTCAATGTATATTGATTTTGATATTAATTATTTGATTTTAAATAATATAATATAACTAATCTCAATTGTGGTTTGAATTTTTCTTGTGCAGTTACCTTCAGAGCCAAAGAGTGCTTCAAAGAGGTTCCATTTTGATGATCCACCAGTAGTTTAGGATGAGATAGACATTTTGGCATGTATATTTTAAATAGATATCGAGATGGCATATGCCACATTTTGTAAAACTTTGTTTGAGTTGGCGTTGATGCCATTTTTGTATATGGACATACACTTGATTATTGGATAATTTGATATACAAAAGTTGAGAATCAAAATAATTTGCTTGTCATGTGCATGTTTAAATTGTTAAAAAAATTAATCTTGAGAAATGGTTAAATATCAATGTACAATAGCATAAAAAATAATGGTTATATTATATAGTTGACAATAAAAAATAATGAATAATGGTTAAATTATATCATATATTTCTTAGTTATATTATGGTTAAATTATATAGTTTAAACAACTTTGAGGACAAGAACAATGGTAAAGTTTAACATTTTAACTTTAAAGTTTAAATACACAAATTTCATTTTCTCACACTACATGTTTCAAATTGCATTATCATTACATATTGAAATTCAAAAAATATCATAGTTTTATGTTGATAAACATGCCAAAGTGATGCAGAGCAGGGTGGCAAACTCTCAACAAACCAACTACCCTTTAATATTCCTTCCATACAAAATAACACCATTGGACAATCATGACCAAGGTACATAAGCACTAAATCAACAATCATCCTCCAATGAAACACTCACCAACACTCCAAAACTCAAAACGCTCACTTTTGACAAGTTTTAAGGGGGGTTTATTGAAAACCTCACCTCCAAACCTATCGTCACTATTTCAATGCTTCGAACACCTTCAAATATGTCTACCCTTACTTAATTAACTATTACAAAGTGCTGCCCCAAGTGTTTTCCATCACTACCGACTCTTAACCTCCAAATTTCACTCAAAACACACATTCTTAACAACTAGGCATCATGCCCAAACCCCCAAATGGCCACCCCTGCTCCTGAAATCATGCAAACATGCCCCCTACACCTAATTATGCCATTCCACTGAGTTACAGTAGAATACAATGGTTGGAAAAGATATTTGGTGGAAATTTCCACACCGCCCCTATGGAAAAAACATGAATTTAGGCCTAGGAGGCATAACTTGAAGTAGCAGATTAAAGCCATAGTTTGGAACAAGGTTAGAACTTGGTTGTTGTAGTGTTATTAGGTGGATTTTTATGTGATAGAAGGTCTGAAAAGGCATGGTAGGTCAATTGGATGTTTGGGCTTGAAACCCTAGTTGAACAAAGAGTGAAAATGTGTGAAATTGAGCAGTTTTAAGAAGGAAATGTGTGAGAAATTTGGGAAAAACATAATTTGAAGGTGAATTAAGTTTTTGCAAGGTGAAATAAGAGTGTTTGAAAAGATTTTGAGGTTGAATGAGGTCTAGAGATGGGTTTTTCAATAAACACCTACTTATTTAGTGAAAAATGAGGGTTTCATGAAAGAGGGTCTTAGCAAGCAAGTTTTGACTCAGTGGTTGAATAATTTGTGGTTTTGGAGGTAGTTTTAGGGCTGCCCAATCGTATTTTGAGTGGGCAGCAAGATTGAAAGAGAGTTCCTTTGTTAAAGTGGGCTAATTGGAGCCCCTTTTTGAGCATTCAAGGACAGTTTGATGATATGATTCCAAAGTAAGTACATGTGATTCTGTGATATGTTTAAAAGTTCCCTAATGGGTTCCTGAAATGGTAGTGTGTTTTTGGCTTTGAGTGGTCTCTTCAAAGTTGTGAGAGGAAAACCTAGGTTGCACACATAAAAGACTAAACAGTGAAGTTGAGAAGAGTCACCCTTGTAAGGGTTTGAAGGTTGGAAGCTTGATTTATTCAAGTGAATTTGAGTTTGGATAGTTGTGGAACTCCCTTTCATTGCATCACAAAGGATGTTATTCATGACCAAAAACATTAAGACACCCTAAGCACTAACTAGTGTAGGGACATCAAGAGCATTTTATGCAAATGTTGACAATTGAGGTCTTTTGGTTGTTTAGGGGTATTTGAGTCTTTTCGTTCACAAAATAAGGTCATTTAGACCATTTTATGATGTACAGAGTCCTTTTATAGGTCTTTAGGTGGTTGGAAAGTCTAAGTTGTAAAATATTGCAAAAATTGCAAAATTGTGTAAAATTTGTCAAAATTGCAACTTATTGTCAAATGGTGGAAGTTCAAGAGTCATTTTGTTGTAGTTCATGGGGAAAGCAGTTGGAAGTTGTTTATTCATGTTTAGGCATGGTCCTCTTTCGCACCCAAATGCACCGAGTCGCTCTAAGCTACGTTCAATTGGCTGAATCCCTTACGAGTCCGAAGTGCAAAATAGCTGCAAACTTTAGAATGATGTTACTCAGACACTGTGACACATAAATAATTCTCATCTAATCCTATAGGATCATGTTGTGCCTCTCTATAGTAACCTCTCTTAGTTTTTGCTATCTCAGAGGCATTTTCCTGTGGTGGCGAGATTTTGCTTGGGGAAAAAGTTGTCAAATGCAAGTAGTGCAAAGTTGCAAAGTGGTGCCACTTTCGTTCTACAACTCATGTGACCAAAATAACTATTCCAACATGTTCAAGTGGGTAATTTTATGCTAGGAATGGTCCTCTTTCACACCCAAATGTGCCGAATCACTCTGAGCTACGTTCAACCGGCTGAATCCCTTAAGAGTCTGAAGTGCAAAATGGCTTTAAACTTTAGCATGACATTACTTAGACACCATGATACTTAGAAACTTCTCATCTGAGCCTATTCCATCATGTTGTTCCCCTCTACAATAACTTCTCTCATTTTTTTCTATCTCGGAGGCGTTTTCCTGTGGTGGTGATATTTCACTTGGAAAAAAAGGTTATCAAATGCAAGTAGTGCAAAGATGCAAAGTGGTGTAATTTTCGTTCTGCAACTCGTGTGACCAAAATAATTGTTCCAACGTGTCTGAGTGGGTATGTTTATGCTAGGCATGGTACTCTTTCACACCCAAACACATTGAATCACTCTGAGCTACGTTCAATTGGCTGAATCCCTTAAGAGTCCAAAGTACAAAATTGATGCAAATTTCAGCATGATGTTACTTGGAAACCATGACACTTAGAAACTTCTCGTCTGAGCCTATGGGATTGACTTGTGTCCTTCTACAATAACCTCTCTCAATTTTTTCTATCTCGAAGGCATTTTTTTGTGGTGGCGAGATTTCGCTTGGGGAAAAAATTGTCAAATGCAAGTAGTGCAAAGTTGCAAAGTGGTGCAACGTTTGTTCTGCAACTCATGTGACCAAAATAACTATTCCAACACATCTGAGTGGGTACATTTACACTAGGCATGGTCCTCTTTTGCACCCAAATGTGCCAAATCGCTCTAAGCTACGTTCAATTGACTAAATCCCTTAAGAGCCTGAAGTGCAAAATGGATGCAAACTTTAGCATGATGTTACTCAGACACCGTGATGCTTAGAAAATACTCATTTAATCCTATGAGATCGTGTTGAGCCCCTCTACAATAACCTCTCTTATTTTTTTCTATCTCGGAGGCGTTTTCCTGTGGTGGTGAGATTTTTCTTGGGGAAAAAGTTGTCGAATGCAAGTAGTGCAAAGTTGCAAAGTGGTGCAACTTTCGTTCTGTAACTCGTGTGACCAAAATAACTGTTCCAATGTGTCCGAGTGGGTACATTTACGCTAGGCATGGTTCTCTTTCACACCCAAACACATCGAATCACTCTAAGCTACATTCAACCGATTGAATACCTTAAGAGTCCGAAGTGCAAAATGGCTGCAAACTTTAGCATGACGTTACTCAGACACCGTGACTCTTAGAAAATTTTCATATAAGCCTATGGGATCATGTTGTTCCCCTCTACAATTTTATTTCTCAATTTTTGCTATCTTAGAGGCGTTTTCTTGTGGTGGTGAGATTCCGCTTGGGGAAAAATTTATCAAATGCAAGTAGTGCAAAGTTACAAAGTGGTGAAAATTTTGTTCTGCAACTTGTGTGACCAAACTAACTATTCCAACACATCTGAGTGGGTAGTTTTACGCTAGGAATGGTACTATTTTTCACCCAAACGCGCCGAAACACTCTGAGCTACATTCAATCGGTTGAATCCCTTAAGAGTTTGAAGTGCAAAATGGCTACAAACTTCAGCATAATGTTACGCAGACACCGTGATGCTTAGAAACTTCTCATTTGAGCTTATGGGATCATGTTGACCCCCTTACAATAACCTCTCTCAGTTTTTTCTATCTTGGAGGTGTTTTCTTGTGGTGGCCAGATTTCGCTTGGGGGAAAAGTTGTTAAATGCAAGTAGTGCAAAGTTGCAAAGTGGTGTAACTTTCTTTTTGCAACTCGTGTGACCAAAATAACTATTCCAACACATCTGAGTGGGTAAATTTATGCTAGGCATGGTACTCTTTCACACCCAAACGTGCCGAATTGCTCCAAGCTACGTTCAACCGACTGAATCCCTTAAGAGTTTGAAGTGCAAAATGGCTGCAAACTTTAGCATTACGTTAATTGGACACCATGATGATTAAAAACTTCTCATTTGAGCCTATAGGATCATGTTGTTCCCCTCTACAATAACCTCTCTCAGTTTTCTTTATCTCAGAGGCGTTTTCCTGTGGTGGCAAGATTTCACTTGGGGAAAAAGTTATCAAATGCAAGTAGTGCAAAGTTGCAAAGTGGTGTAACTTTTTTTTTGCAACTTGTGTGACTCAACTAACTAATCCAACACATCCAAGTGGGTACATTTACACTAGGAATTGTCTTCTTTTGCACCCAAATGCACTGAATCGCTCCGAGCTACGTTTAACCGGTTGAATCTCTTAAGAGTCTGAAGTGCAAAATGGCCGCAAACTTCAACATGACATTACTCAGACACCGTGATGCTTAAAAAATTATCGTATTATCCTATGGGATCATGTTGTGCCCCTCTACAATAAACTCTCTCGGTTTTCACTATCTCAGAGGCGTTTTCCTGTCGTGGCGAGTTTTCGCTTGGGAAAAAAGTTGTCAAATGCAAGTAGTGCAAAGTTGCAAAGTGGTGCAACTTTTGTTCTACAACTCGTGTGACCAAACTAACTATTCCAACACATCTGAGTGGGTAAATTTACGCTAGGCATGGTTCTCTTTCTCACCCAAACACGCTAAATCGCTTCGAGCTACGTTCAACTGGCTGAATCCATTAAGAGTCTGAAGTGCAAAATGGTTGCAAACTTCAACATGTCATTACTCGAACACTATGATGCTTAGAAAATTCTTGTCTAAGCCTATGGGATCATATTGTGGCCCTCTAAAATAACCTCTCTCACTTTGTTCTATCTCTGAGGCATTTTCCTGTGGAGGCGAGATTTTTCTTGGGTAAAAAGTTGTCAAATGCAATTAGTGCAAAGTTGCAAAGTGGTACAATTTTCTTTTTGCAATTCATGTGACCAAACTAACTGTTCCAATGCATCTGAGTGGTTATGTTACCCTATCATGGTCCTCTTTCACACCCAAATGACCCGAATCGCTCTGAGCTACATTCAACAAATTGAATCCCTTAAGAGTCCAAAGTGCAAAATGACTACAATTTCAACATGATGTTACTCAGAGGCCGTGATGCTTAGAAATTTCTTGTCTGAGCCTATAGGATCATGTTATGCCCCTCTATAATAACTTATTTCAATTTTTTCTATCTCAGAGGCATTTTCTTGTGGTGGCGATATTTTTCTTGGGGAAAAAGTTATCAAATGCAAGTAGTGCAAAGTTGCAAAGTGGTGTAACTTTCATTCTGCAACTCGTGTGACCATACTAACTATTCCAATGCATCAAAGTGGGTATGTTTACGCTATGCATGGTCCTCTTTCGCACCCACACATGTTGAATCGCTCTGAGCTATGTTTAACTGACTGAATCCCTTAAGAGTTCAAAGTGCAAAATGCTTGCAAACTTTAGCATGTCATTATTCAGACACCATGATGCTTAGAAACTTCTCGTCTGATCCTATGGGATCGTGTTGTGCCCCTCTACAATAACCTCTCTTAGTTTTTGCTTGGAAGGAAAATAAGAATGTCTAAGTCAAGAGAAAGTCCACCCAATCTTGGCAAGGCACAAGCAAAGTCTGCCATGCCCATGGTCAAGGAAAATGTCCAAGATGATGCAAAGTCCACTTGGGAAAGAAAAGCTATGTCCACACTGCTATCAATTCTACCCTTGGCTTGAATAATGCTTGTCCAAGACAAAGGTAAAGTCTGCCCAACTCAAAGCATACATGGCAAAGACAATGTAAAGTCGGCCCAGCTCAAAGCATACATGGCAAAGACAACTTAAAGTCCGCCCCAAGCTGAAAATAGGAGATGGAAAACATATCTTGCAGTCTACCTTAGGAAAAGAAAGAAAATTTCAAGCACTTGATGAAGTCAGCCTTGCACAATGGCATGCACATGAAGAATTCCACCCAAGGTTGAAGTGAGGATGTCAAGAATGAAGCCAAGTCCACCAAGAAGTGGCAAGACACAAGTAAAGTCTGCCCAACCTTGGAAAAGTAGAAGTAGAGTCTACCTAGCCAAGAGGAGGAAATAATTCTCAAAAATTGGCTAAGTATTGATACCTTTGGGAGAAAAACTCAGAAAATTGGCTAAGTGTTGATACCTTGGAGAATAAAATTTCAAAATTTGGTTAATAAAAGTAATCAGGAAAGAAAAGTTCAATAACTTTAAGTCTAGACATTTGCTCCAAGGGGAGGCTTCTAGACCTCAAATGCAAGCACACAGGACACATTCATTGACAAAGAAAGATATTCTAAGGAAAGAACATGTAAAAGAACAAAGTGATCAAGGGGGACATCCAACACATTGAGATGGTGCCTCATCATCTTCCAACCAATCAAATTGTTCGAAGCTAGCATGTCTAGGTTCAATGAACCTGACACTCCATAATGCAACAAATTTTTATTGTTGGTTTATATTTAGCAGGACAAGTGTCCCCAAAAGTAATTTTCTCATTGGTCAAGAGGTAGTTAGTTGTGACAAACCCTAATTAGGGTTTTATTTTGTAATCTTGGTCATTGATTCAAAATCAATCTTGGCCATTTAATAGTATTCAAGGAGCCTATAAATTGAGCTCACCCCTCATTTGTAAAACATGGGAGCATCCATCGCATACTACCAGTTCACTACCTTGTCTATGCTTTTGCTTACTATTATGCTTTGATAGATTTTTTCCAAGCATCCATCTCTTGTCTGAAAGCAATTGTTGTAGGCTCTTAGCCATAGTAGCAAGACAATGAACTATTTGATAAAATGCTTTGGTAGACATGTATGAAAAATGTGGTAGAATAGACAAGGTAGTAAACTATTTGAAAAAATGCCTCAAAGAAATGTGGTCTCATGGTGATGGAATGCCATGACAATCTAGGGAATTTGCTTGTCATGGAATTCCATCACCATGAGACCACATTTCTTTGAGGCATTTTTTCAAATAGTTCGCTACCTTGTCTATGCTATTGCTTATTATTACGCTTTGATGGATTTTTTCAAAGCATCCATATAGCTTGTTTGAAAGTAGCTATTTTAGACTTTTAGCCATAGCAGCAAGGCAGCGAATTGATTGATAAAATGCTTTGGTAGACATGTATGAAAAATGTGGTAACATAGACAAGGTAGTGAACTATTTGATAAAGTACGTCAAAGAAATCTCACCTCATAGAATGCCATGATAAGAAAATGCAATTGACAGCTGCTCCTACTTATTATTTATGCAATGTGAAGTAATTGCATAACTGCTTAGGTTGACTTTGTAAAAACTATATTGTAATTGAAATTTTTTCATCTATCAGCATCTAGTTATTAGTTATGCAGTGTGAAGTAATGCTTTGAATTTGAAAGATGTACAATAAAATGTAATCAACGATATGAATATAAACTACAAAAAGATATTTTTTACAATTCATTGGTTAAAATCTTTATTTTATTTGCTTTCTATATCTCTATATGCTATGGAAATACCTCTCAATTTCAAAATAAATAGATTCTATCTATTGTTCTACAATTTTTTACATTTTTTTTAAATATGATTTTTTCCCGACTTTCTAAAAATCTCTTATACTTTTAGTTTGTAAATTTTTTCCTCAAAATATTTTTGCTGCTATGCATTGGAAGCATGAAGCATAGATGTGAATACACATAATATACGTGAAGTATACATGTGAATAAGTGAAGCATACATGCGAATAAGTAAGGCACAAGTAATTGAAGCATTCGAAAGGATACAAACCACCAGGAATGAAGTTTATTTACATAATACGCTCTAGATGGAGCTTATTGAACAATCAACAGTAATTAATTAAGCATTAGATGTAAACAAAATTCATGCCTAAAAAATTCAAGCATATAATTTACACAATACGCATGATAACATCATTCAAGAATGGCAGTAGCAAAATAATATTTTTTTAATCAAAAATCCGTAAGGCTATACAATGATATATATTGATAAAAGTATATACAATATATCCAAAAAATCCATATAGGCTTAGTATAAAGGAGCCATATTATGGACATAAAATGTCACGTATATATCAATAGTACAAAACATATGTTCCAAAATGCCACATAGGCATACAACAAACAACCCTAATATAGTCATTTCCCTCTAGGGGAAGGAAATAGATCTCATCCTACCTTCAAAATTCAGCTGGATGGAGTGACTGTTGGTTCTCTAGTCTTTCAAACACGTTCACTAGTCCTCCTCTCTTCACTTTGGACCTTCAACTGATATAATAAAATGTAAATATGTTAATAAACAAAAATTGAATTGTGGAACTACATATAACAAAATATAATCACTTACCACATACAGATAGTCATCATTCACATTTACATCATTACCACGTCCACGATCTGAAGTGACAACCACCTGTAGAAACCATCAAGATAGAAAT
Organism: Sequoia sempervirens; assembly: GCA_007258455.2. Taxonomy (NCBI): domain Eukaryota; kingdom Viridiplantae; phylum Streptophyta; class Pinopsida; order Cupressales; family Cupressaceae; genus Sequoia; species Sequoia sempervirens. The sequence continues at coordinate 109,408,116 of VDFB02252616.1, read as the reverse complement.
TAGTCTACACAAAAGTATCTATGCTACCACATTTTCATACATGTCTACGAAAGCATTTTATCAAACAGTTCACTGCCTTGCTGCTATGGCTAAAAACCTAAAACAGGTTCTTTTGAACAAGCTACACATGCTTGCAAAACATCTATCAAAGCATAATAGTAAGAAACAACATAGACAAGGCAATGAAGTATTTGATAAAATGCTTGAAATAAATGTGGTCACGTGGTGATGGAATGTCATGACAATCCATATTGTTGCCTTGCTGCTATATGGATTTTCATGGCATTCCATCACCATGAGACCACATTTCTTTGAGGCATTTTATGAAATAGTTCATTGCCTTGTCTATGCTACCACATTTTTCATATTGTAGAGACTTTTAAAATAAGCCTGATTGATATTATGCATCTGATTCTGATAAATTAGCACAATTTTTTCCTAAATCACTTTGGACTAACCAATTAATTAAATAATCAACATTATTTAGTTAAATTCATCAATTTCTACTATTAATCAAATAATTAAATTTATTAGATTAATTCACCTTTCTTTTGACTAATGTTCATCATATTTAATTAAATCAAATCATTTAATTAAATCATCCTAAAAGTCCTCTCATTTGATTAAACAAATTTATTTAAATCAAATAAAACGTCATAAATCCCCTAACCCACTCAAGTTGATTAATTCTGAATTAATTAACTTTAAATCACTTTGTAATTATCATTAACAAATCCTCTAGCTTTTGACTCCTCAAGAGTTAAATCAACCCATTGTCAACTAACCAGGTTGCACATGAAATTCATTTCTTTTAATTATCTAATTCCTCTATTTATCCTCACAAAATAATATTCTTCCCAACTACCTCCTAATTCAATTTCCCTCCAAAGGTTTTAAATAACCTCTTAAACATTCATTAACTCCTCTTACCAATCATTTACTTCTTCTTACATCCTCTCACATCTTCAACCATATTCATTTAATTTTTCTTACAACCTTTCAAATCCTCAACCATTCTCATTTACTCCTCTTACATCTCCTTTACTCAACATATTCCCCAAAATGTGCTCCACCCTCATCCAATAGAATTGTGACAAGTGTCACATTCCTATTGGCTCCCCTTTTATCCCACATTCACCAAATTCTCTTATTCTTCAAACCTTGAGTCCTATAAGTAGAGGCTTCCTCTACACAATATGGATCCACAACTTGAAGAATTCTTAATATAGGCATTTCTACTCATATAATTCACCATTTTTCATCACTTTAGCTTGTTTATGTTATCATTTTGTATCAAGTCTAACACTTTGGATCAAATACATCATTAGAGCTTATCAAATGGATTGGGAAAGGGATATTTTCCACATCAAAGGAGCACCAATCCCCCTATGGGATGAAGGTTTAGCTAGTTTAAGTTGATTGCATGTTATCTTTGGTTTGTTTATGCTCTCATTTTCATGTTTTCATCTTAATTTAGCTAAGAATCTCATAGGGAATGCTAGATTTTAGTTTCTAACATGATTAACTATTATTTGATGGTCTTGTGTTAGCAAATTGCAGGCTTGGTGTTCACATTTTGGTGCTAGAAGGATGGATAACCTTTTTTATTTTAACAATTTGGCTTAAAAATACAATTTTTTGTAGTTACAGGAGGGCGACACCACTTCTGCTTCATTCATCACCACTTTTTCATACAACACTACCTTTTCTTTCAAGTAGAGCATCACCTTTGTTTCCAGCATCCCATCTGTCACATCATGTCACCTTTGCAGGAGTGTTGCCTTTGTCTTCTCGGATTTTTTGGTCTCTTTCTAATTTTTGACAGACTGTCACTTTTTGTATTGCATCACCTTTGTTTCCATAGTGTCACATTTGTGCTCTCTGTCTACTGTAGAGTGTCGCCTTTGCATTTCACTAGAGTGTCATTTTTTCTTTTGGCACCACCTTTGTCAGTTGTAGAGTGTCACCTTTGTTTCCTAGTGTCACCTTTGCAGGAAGAGGAGAAAAATTGACTTGGAAAACTAAAATTATTTTTTAATGCTCATTGTAATAGCTTAGTCTTTCCAATTATACTTTTCATTTTCTGTTTTAGGATCAAATAGAATTACTTTGGGCTTAAAATTAACAATCAACTCAAGCTTTGTCAAAGTTGGACTAAAATTGAACATTAGGAACTTACTAGACATTGCTTTGTGGGTAAAAATTGAACAAGGAAAATTCACACTTAGCTTTTGGTGCTTAAAATGAACAAAAATTTTACTTTGGAGATTAAAAAGAACTTGTGTCTTCTTTTTTTTGTGGTTTTTTGCAATTTTTGTCACTTGAATTTGTATGCACTTCTCTTGCGCCACTTGGTGATCTTGAGAACCAAAAGCATTCCATTGACATTGGTTGTCTAAAATCACCCAAACATTTCAATTTGGATCTAAAATTGAACCCCAATTCTAGTGTGAGGAAAAGACATTGTGTGTGTTCCCTCCTTGCACTTTACATGAACTAGGTGGTCAAACTACAAATGTACTCCCTTTCTTTTGTTCACCTTTAGAGGGGCCTACCTAAGAGACAAATCCAAAAGGAGAACTCGAAGGAAACTCCAGCTGGTTTTTCGCTTGAGCCGGTATATAAATGGATCAGACTAAACTGTCAAGTCCTCATGGTATGTAGACCTTAGTTGTATAGTGTCATTCAAAATGGGGTACTATCGTAAAAAGTATAAGAGCCCCTACTAGGATTGATTAAAACCTTTAGTGGCTTGCTGGATGCTCACAAGGTGCCATGTTCTCGAGTATCTGAACTAAGAACCAACTTGTTTAGTGACCAAAATCCTTTATGCTTGCTAGTGTAGGAATGGTCATTTTGAAGCCACCCCACATTTGTACTATTCAAAGTAGAAATAGAAAAATCCTTAGGATCTCCAGATCTTTAGAATTTTGAGATTTGGTGGTCCCGAGAAGTGTGTGTCATGGAGAGGAGCCAGTGTTTCCAAATCTCTAACTATTCACTTTGTCTTAGTGTTTGGAGAAATTTGAGTGGGGACTTAGTAAGTAGTATCTTTGAAGCCTAGGGTTGTGCATTATTTCAAAATCAAACACATTGCTTTGATCTCAAACATTGAAACAAACATTAAACAATTCATCAAAATTTCAAACCCTTTGGAAAGAGCAAATATCCTTGAAGAGTCCAATTATTATTGCTTGTCCCTAGGGATTTTATCCTTAGAGGCTTCTAAATATTTGGCCTCATATCTTAATTTTCTCTCTCCAAAGTCAACCTAAGGAAACTATGGCCTTGACTCTTTGATTTTCACACAATGGATCTTGTGGGATGAAAAAGAGCTAAGACATAGACATTTAATTTGGAATTTAAACAAGATGTGTTAATGTGGTAAAAAGAACCCATTTAATCAAGATAAAAGACAATTGAACCCCACATATGTGTTTGTTCTCATGATTTCCCTCAAAATAAAGATTCCAAAATAAAAGTATTTATGCCATCACTTCAAGTTTAGGATTCATACTCAAAATGCTATCAAGAGATACATTAGAAAGTGCAACCTAAGACAATACTGCAAGATAAGCAAGAAGGTAACAAGATTTTATAGACTTATTCCGCTCAACAATCTAGATATGTATGCTCAATATGAACCATATGATTTTTGAAACACTTTAGAGGTATAACATGTTCTCTAACACCTTGGTCTTGTAAACAAAGTCTTTCTAGGTTCACCTAGGATCAAACCAACACTTCCATTTGTCACATCACTTATCAAAACCCATCTCACAAACAACTTTTAGAACTTTGGAAAAAACATAGCTATGCTAGACTTTTGGTAAATCCTTAGATCAAAAACAAAATCACCTTGTTTGGCTAAGTGTGTGTGGATGAATCCTTTCTAACACATTTAGTTAAATTAGCACCCCTTTTTTTTGCATAAGTTTACCCCAAGATCACATCTAACATTTTGGGATCTACAATTCCATTATCCAAATCAAAACCTAAGGTCTATTATTGATCCAAAGTTCTCAAAAGTTCAATCATCCATATAATTCACCCCTCATCATTTACATCATCATCATTTGATCCTTAAACACCCTAGATTTTCTTTTTGTACCTAAAGTTTAGATCAACCAAAGGAGTTAGAGGTTTACCTCCCATATTCTGAAAAGTTGATCCTTGTTTTATGGTCCAAACAAGGTCACAACACAAGAAGATCATGGAGCAAAACAAAGAAACATCAACCTCAAGTGATTTAAGTCAAATTGCAGTGGAATTCAACCATAGGGAATCTATCAACCCTCCACTTAATCCCCCTCAAATTCCTCATGATCCTCAAGAGGGAGGTTTCCAAGTGGAGGATGTCACCTTGAAAATTTACAAGGGATGTCCCAACATGAAATACTAGAAATAGTTCAAAATATTGAAAGACACAAGCTTGTCAACACACTCATGAGGCTCAATCCTGCACAGTACATGTTGGTATTAGCAAAAGAAGGGGCTAAACTCCCTTTCGATTTTGATGTGAGCACTATTGTTGAACAACCTTTTGGGAACATACCACTAATATCATTCACACCTTCATTCCAAAGAATCATCAAACCCATCATACAACCAACATCATCTCATGATCCAAGTCAACCAATGATCACCAAGGGAAATTCATTACTCCAAGCCCTTCAAGGGAATCCACTTGTGAACAACCAAAAATTAGAGGCTGACACAATCTTGGGTATGCCTAACACTATCCCACAAGACATAAAACATCCATATGTGCCACTCATTTTCCATGATACAAATAATCCCTCCACATTTTCCATGACACTGGCATACCCTCTTGATACACAAAGCTCTCTCCCCATGGTATCACAAGGACAAGTGGATTTATTTGGATAGATGGGTACTTTCAATGCTTCATCCTTAATCCAACAAGAGAATACATCAAAAATATTCCCACCATTCTCTATCTTGACATCATCATCCACACCAATTCAAGGTATAGGGAAAATCCCTTCATCTAATACATCAATCCAAAACCAATCAAATCAAATCAATCCCCCAATCACCAATCAAATCCACACATCTATCATACCAAATCCTCTTAACATGCCACTGATATCGCAACACCAAGTGGAACCTATCAAAATCTCTCAACCAATCATCACATCATCTACAACACCTCAAACATCACAAAACATAGTCTCCCAAGAACTAAGCATATCAACTATACCATCCACCACACAACCCCTTGTCATCACTCAACAAACACCTCAACAACCACCCCAACAATCTCTCATCACAACATTTCACACCATCCCACAAAATCCCCCACCCCCATCACCAAATCAAAATACAACAAATCAATATAGCATCACATTACAAGTAGCACACCAAGCTTACCAAAAGGCCTTGTAACAATTTCAAGCACAACAAACTCAAGCTCAATCTCAAGCCCGAACACAGGCTCAAGCACAAGCATAAGTGTAAGTGCAAGCTTTGCTACAAAAGCAGTAAGTCATAAAATAGACACAACAAGAAGTGCAAGCACAAGCACAAGCTCAAGCTCAAGCCCAAGCCCAAGCTCAAGCTCAAGCTCAAGCACAAGTACAAGCTCAATACCAAGTGCAACAAGCACAAGCACAAGCCTTGTTACCACAACAAGCCTATCAATAAGCCTTGCAACAACACACATAAAAACAAGTATTAATAGCCCAATAGCAATAAGCCACACAACACTAGGCCCAATAACAAGCACTATTAGCTCAAAAACAACAACATCAAGCCCAACAACAAGCATTGTTGGAACAACAACAACAAAAGGCATACCAACAAGCATTGATCACACAAAAAAACTTCTAGCAACATTTCATGAACACACAACAAAATTCATTGAACACAAACATGCAAGCCAACCCATCCTAAAATATACCATCCCAAAACTTGCACATCCCACCACCTGATCCACAAAATGACCTCTCCACGTAGGTCAAATTTCTCTCACAATAGATACATGACATCCAATCGAGAAAAAGTGAAAAAATCACATGTAGGGAAATTTGTGCCCCTATCCATTTGATATAAACATTGCTATGGTTCCATTCCCACTGGGATTCGAGATATCAAAATTTGACAAATACCATGGGAAGGGAAATCCCGAGGACCATATCAGAGAGTTTCATGTACATTACATGGAGGTGGAATACGATGATTCTTATCTTATATGACTCTTCCCTCGAAGCTTGGCTAGTCCCACCATGGAATGGTTCTCTCGCTTACCTCCCGAAATCAAACAGTTCCAAGAAATTGTAGATTTATTCATGAAAAACTACTCCAACCTAGACATGGAGGTAATCCTAGAAGAACTATTTGCACTTAAACAAGCTAAAGGAGAGACATTTGCGGCTTTCCTAAAAAGATGGAGATCCAGAGAAAACAAGAGAAAATGGTCCATGCCAAAGGAACAAAAAATTGGGACCATTATCTACAACCTTGAAGGGAGCTTGTCTTTCCACTTGAAAATTCAATGCATACCAACATATGACCAATTGATCCCCAAAGCGCTCAACATTGAAAGAGCCCTTATAGCACAAGGGGGAACACCCATGTACCAAGACAATCAACCATTGACAAGTTACATTGACAAACCTTGCATGTGGGCCAAGAACAAAAATGTTACCAATGATGGTGTCATTGATACCAAGGTTGTTATCAGTGCCCCAAGGCATAATACACAACAAAACATACCAACAACCACAAATCAACACACAAAACAACCAACAAACCAACCCATCACAACAAAAACCTAACAATCAAACTGTCAACAATGTCAACACTCAAGGGGGACCACCCCCAAAGAACAAATATCCCCTAAAGAAAAAATATACACCCCTTTGGGAACCAATTGAATCTGTTATGCAATGGATAGTACAAAAAAATCTCATCAAACTCCCTGTTTATGAAATTACCAAGAGCCTCAAGTTAAACCATCATGGTATAACGAGAAGCACCTTTGTGACTTTCACAAAATAAAGGGACACACGACAACTAGTTGTATGAGACTCAAAAATATGGTCCAAGATCTTATTGATGACAAAATTATAACCATTGAAAAACTAGTCAGGAATCAAGATCTCAAAATATACACGAATTTGATGCCAAATCACAATAAAGGAAACAACAATGGTAAAGGAAAAATTTACCACAATGTGAACCATATCTATGACCATGTTGTCACATCATTGGATGAATGGGTAGCAATTGTCAATATTAAAGGAACTAGAGCCGAGTGTGGAGTCACCACATGTAGCATCAAAATTTCTATCCTAGGACCTTCACCACCACCCAAGGCACTAACTTCCAATCTGAAATCAAACCCTAGTGGTTACAGTATCTTGGAACAACTAAAAAGGACTCTTGCCCAAATCTCCATCATGGAGTTGATTAAAATCTCGCCTACACATAGGGACATCCTAGAGAAGGAATTGGTCGTATCCTCTGTTCCCACAAACCTTGATGTAGACCAATTTCAAGCTATGGTCGGACATATCACTACACCACATATCCTCACATTTTCTGAGCATGATCTCCCAACACAACCATCTCATAACTGCAGTCTCCATCTAGAAGTCCTATTCCATAAGAACAAAGTCAAAAGAGTCTTGGGGGATGGGGGTGTGGGTTTGAATATTTGTACCCTATAGTTAATAAAGAATATGGGATTCTCAGAAGATTTCATTGAAAAAGGAAAAGGTATCACCATCAGGGCTTATGATGATCAAGAACGAGTGTCTTAAGGCACCATCCAACTCCCTATCCAAGTGGGGCCAAGAATTATGGAAACTACTTGCTAGGTCCTTGACCTTGAACTCCGATACAATATTCTCCTAGGGCATCCATGGATCCATGGGATGCAAGTTGTCACATCCACTTTCCACCAATGTGTTAAATTCCCTTACCAAAACCAAGAAGTCACGATCCATGGCAACCCAAAACCCTTTTATTATTGCAAAAATTTGGAGGCCAAGTATTATAATTTCCCCCAAGTTCCAAAAAATTATGAAGGACCCACATCCCCTTATGGGGACCCATCCACCTTAGCATCCGCCTCTAAGACAAAGACACCTACCATTCAAAACATCCTAGATGTCAAGGTTGTATTCCAAGATAATGGGTGTGGGGACTATAAATTGAAGAAGAGAACCTTTCTGATAGGAGAGCTACCTCAATCTCCTAGGTCTCATGGAAAACCATAGCCAATTGACCCAACACCTCATATCTTAGAAGAAGAACCTACCACCTTCAAAAAATGGGGAGACCTAAGCAAAGAGGTGGTGAATGAAAAAGAGGTATCAAGCTTGTTGTATCAAGATGATAGACCCATACCTGATCTTCCAATGGTGGATGACAGCAAGGGTCTACAATTAATGCTTGGCATGAGCTACAACAAAAATGAGAATCTTGGGAAAAATGGCAATGACCTATTAGAACCTATCATTTCTGAGAAATGCCTTAAGTATCTTGGCCTCAGATGTACCCCTAAGAAGATAACCATACTTCGCAAGGCTGCTATAGTTAAAACAACCAAAGCTTCCTTGTCAGTGCCTATGTCACTTAGTAGTCCCTTTGAGGATCCAATCTTTGATTTACCATTGCTATTTGAGGACTCCTCTCTCTTTATGATCACCACCATGTCTTTTGAGTAAAATACCCAAGCCACCAAACTACAAGTTGTTTACCCCCAACTCATTGATTGTGATCAATGATGACCACCAATCTTAAATACATTCCAAAACAATGTGGCTCTCTCGAAATGCATGAGACTAAGGGATGAGCTACCTATTATCATGAGGGATTGCACTCAAATGCAAAGCTGGAAAGTTCAACAATCCTGTGTAACATTGAAACACTTTCAAGCCTGTGGGTTGCCCATAATGAAAGTGAATCTCTAGATTGTGGGTTGGTTCCCCTTTTGATCTCCTAGAAACAATTGAATTGGATGGAAAAGGTAAGAAGGATAACTAAATTGAAATGGAAAGCTTTAATCTAGGAGGTGATGCACCGATAATGAAACAAAATGTAGACTGATTCACAACTAATACTCTTAGAAAAACTATTAACACAACTCAACTTGAGCACCTTAATCACAAAAATGTTTCACTAAAAGTCTCTGCTTAATTTTACCTTACTAAGGAAAATTGAGTTTTCACAAATTAAGAAGAAAGATAAACTTTAAAAGCACAATCAGTGACCTGTGATAAACTGCAATTGTGTATATGCATCAATAAATGAGACAAATTTAAAGGTTTCTAGCTTGAAACAAATTAAACTTGCATCAAATCACTTAAAAGATACAAAAAACACTAGAAGCTGTGAAGGTAAACTTTATTTCTATGGATATTCTGAAGGAAAATTTTGCAAAACTAGAACAATAAGCTAAAAAATAAAGTATTGATGTATATTAATCAAATAAAAGCTGAGTTACAAGATATTCTCTTTGCAGAATACAAAGGTAGAAAAAAATAACTAAGAAACAGACTTAGTCTTTTCTCAATAAATACAAAAGATGGAAACTCCAATGCACCAAGAGGTGGAATTGAAATCCAACTGCGAGTGAAAAATATCTCAAAAATATCCTCTCACGAGAAAAGAATAAAATCCTTGAAAAAAGGGCCCACAACTAAAGCAAAGAACTCTGAATATTGTAAACTCCACCTCATGTTGTGCATGATCAAAACAACTCCAAAACTAATGTGGAACTAAGGTTATGTCACTAAAAACTCCACCATTTGCTCCATTTTTCATGACTAGTTAACTAAAAAGAGACTCTTGAGTCTCAATCCTCTTTATATAATAGAATAGAAGAGAATGAGACTGAAGAGAGATGTTAGACTAACTAAAGTAAAAAATATGTGAACTCCAAAGTTATCCATGAGCAAAATTGAAATTGCCTAAAAATGGGGCCCACCGATGTTGTAAATTGAGCTTAAACAATTTAAAACTCTGTCTCATACTGTATGTAACTGAAGTGTAACTCAAAATGGCTCCCAAGTTGACCAAAAGTCAACTAAACTACATCTGGATGATTAATAGTTGAACTGAACTCCAAAGTCCTGATTTGCATGCGTCATCAGTTTCACTCCAGTTATCTTTATTCTTTGAATAAACTTCACTTGTCCATTTCTGCATGCATTTTGACTTGAGTTTTTTCCCAAATACAATGCATGGGTATTTGATTTTTCTTATAAAAAATTATAAAAATAAGACCAAGTGCTAAATAATTTTTTTCAAAATCATAAAAGGAAGGCATTATTACATTTGATTTTTCTAATAAAAATACATGAGTAAGGCATGATGGCAGCTCCAAGGACATTTGAAAATATATGCAAAAGTGATAATGGCATGAAGTATTATTAAAAGGCACCTATTTTCTTTAATACAATGTGATAAAATCACCCATTCGGCCTAGGGTAATGGAAAAACCCTAAAGCAAAAAGAAGTTGAGCCCTAATCATTTCTCAATTCCACTTTGCATTTTTGGAGACAAACAATTGTTGGCGGCTATCAAACCTAAGGGTTTGAGCTTTGAATATCCTCATGTTTCGCTGCTTCTGAGAGACTTTTGGAGAGATTTCTTAAAGGAAGCTATATGGTAAGTTTTCCCTATTATGAATTCGAGCCATAACCTCCATTTCAAAAGCATTCCTCTAGCTTATTGGTTATGACTGCTACATATTTTGTGATGTATTCTCATTTTGCTTCCTGTTGTTTACAGTTGTCTGGCTTGAGGCCGCTTATTGGGTATTGGTTCGAGCTCATTGGAGGCCATATCCACGGGTTTCTGGAGCATGTCTGTCTACAAAAAAAAAGGTAATCTCTTCTATATTTGAGCTTTACATTCCCTTTGCTGGTGCATTTTGAGTATAACACTTCATGGTTTCTTTGTCTTTAGCAAAAACAAAAAGAAATATTTCATTTCATGGCTGTGGTCCTTTGGGATTTTGGGTATTTCAAAATTTTGTACAATCTTGTGTCCCCCTCAACTTTTTTGTAGAAAGACTCCATTAGAGCTCAAAAAACAATAGAGAATGATAAGACTTATGAGAAAGAGGAAAAATCATGTATTTTATGTTCACTATTTCTCTGGGTTTCAAAAACCCTTCATGACCGCGGTTTCTATATCATTTCCAAGTTGTTCTCCATACTTGAATGAACTAAAAGCTCCTCTATTACCTTATATTTGAGATTTCATGCAAGCCCCAAGTGGGGTTTTTCCATTTGTGAAGAAAAAAACTCTCTCATGTCGCGGGTTGTAGAGCACAAACTGGTTCCTTCTACTGACATTTTTCCCCCAAATCTTTTCTATAGAAAGACTAGATTATATTTTGTATTCTTGTTCTATGAAGCAACAAAATAGAAAAATTATTGCTTTGTTTGCTTCTTCCATATTCACATGCAATTCTATTGTAGCATATTTAGCTTTTGGTGAAGAAAAATGCCTCTATAGGTGTATTGTGAGCTTCATCACTGTTTTGTGCATCATTTTGGATTCTGCACTTCTCCACTCCTTATTACTGCCATGACTACATATTTTGACTATGGGTATTTGTATCAGGAGTCACAATGTATTTCATATACTTGGTACCCTCATTCCATGAAGCAACAATATGTTTACATAGGGGTGAAAGCTTCATATTGTTACTACAATTTATTTTGTACTCATCCAGAACAAGGAATTGTCTTCCCTATGTAAACATAAAACCTTCCTACCCTTTTGGTTTGAATGGTACCTATCTTGTTGTGCTTCTATGCCTTTATTGAAAGCTCTCCATGTCTTGTATTCTACACTGCATCACATTTTGTAAATATCACACATAGGTTGTGAGGCTTATCATTATTTGTTGGAGTTCAATCTTTGTATGGTGCTATAGAAAGAATGTCTGGGTAGTTTAAATAGGTGATACGGCTACACTTTATGCTGTAATTTATGTTGAATGATATTTCTCTATTATAAAATCACCCATATGTAGAAACTTGTTTGTTATCCTTCCACCTGAGAAACAAGGTACCTTGACTGCCCCCTTGATTAATGTGCATTCAATATGATGAAAACAACAAAGATGATATTATGACAACAATAAATGATGCAAAACATGATGTAAATGAAGTATTTTCATTCAGTTTCTATTGAATTCTACTTAGGTATCCTGGATAAGCCCATTGTTCATTTGTATTTTCCAATTTAAAGGACTGCTTCATGAACCTTTGACTTGGTTGCTATGAATGATCAATGTTTAAGGTTCTTGTAAGTTCACTTTATGAGTTACTCCTTCAGCTGAGATGGATAATCCAATTTTGATTATGAACCTGAATAATGTATGCCTGTTCACTATCACTCAAATGATAACGTACCTTTGTTGTTTTAAATATATTGTATGGCAACAAATAGCATGTAATTTTCTCTTTTACATATCATCAACATGTGTAGACTATAATATCTTGAATCCTCTCATGTAAATGAGAGGATGCAACATGCTGGTCTTGACCCTTGTGGGATCCCACTTTTCCCCACATACTAAAATGTTGAATCATGATGAACCAGTAATTAAACATGTACCTATACTTGCACAGTGAACAAACAAGTTAGATAAAAATAGTGATATTCAATCTTCTTTCTAATGGTTTCCTTTGGATATCTTGGATTCAATTGTTCATTTTTCCTTTTTTGATCAGTTATAAAGTAGCAAGTATTTTCTTGATTAGAAATGCATGATATTTGTATGGAACCCCAAGCACTAACATCTATTCTTGTAGATTTCTTTCTTGGAGAAGCAACTGGATGACTTCAATAATGCTGGCACAACCTCCAACAATGGGATTCATCATTCAGCAGGAAATGACGGGTCCCATATATGATTTTATGCTTCTTCTTTTCCTTTTAATTAATTGCTATTTTATTTCTAATAGAATAGTCACTCCCATGACTTGTGTGGGATTACAAAAACATTGTTTTTAATAAATCAACTATTTCATATCATGTAATGACTTGTGCATCTTCATTTGAACTTGTTTTCAATTACATAATATAGAATAACTAAATGAAATTGTTTGGAGCATATGTTTTGTAATCATGATGAAATGAAATTTTTTTACATACCTTGTTTCAAAATTGCCTTCCTTTTTCTGATAAACAACAATAACATATTCGAAACATAAACTGCAGAAAATATTTTAGCTTCACAAAAAAATCCTTTGAATGTCTTCTTTCTTAATGAAGTTTGTTTTGTTGATTTGTTTGAATTGTTCAACAGTTTTACTCAAAATGTTGGATAATTCTGATAAATCAATTCTTTTTAAAAACATTCATTCAAAAAGTCAATGTTGATTGGATTGTTTATACATCAAATTTTTCTTGCCCCATCAAACAAATGTCTAGTAAAACTCTACTAATTTGAGCTAGAAGCTAAAAATTAGTAACATTTTTGGTGACCTCCTAGGGGTGTTTTCCTACTAAAAAAATAAGACCAGTTTCCTTACTTATCCATTGGGCATGGAGTCCATCTTTGTCCTTCTCTGATTCAAAACTCTTGTAACTCAGCAACAAACAAAACTGAAAGAAACTAGCATAACTTTGTTTAAGAAAAAGTTAGAAAACTGTGCAACATCTACACTTATTGAAAAAAAAACTGAACTAAAATGAAACAACTATGAAATGAGAACTCATTGAAAGAAAAACCTCTACTCTACTATATACATCTGCAAACTTTTAATCCTCAATAGCATTGTTTGAGGTGAATCCCATTGGTAGGGATTTGCAACACCTCTCCATCTAGCTTTGAGAGTTGGAATGCATTATGCTATTTGCATTCTATGATAATATATGGGCCATCCCACATGGCATTAAACTTTGTATGTTTTCCTAGTTTTCTCTTGAGGTCATCCCATTTAAATAACAGATCACCCTCTTTGAAAGTCCTCAAGACAGCTTTTCTATCAAATGTCCTTTTCATCTGAGCTTGATGAACTTCCAAATTCCTTAATGCCTCTTTTCTTGTTTCTTCTAGCTCCATTAGCTGTGCAAGCCTAATTTCCATAGGTTTTTCATTAAGTAGATCCAGTTCTTTGATCATATTTAATGTAGGAAGATCAACTGAGATAGGAATTTTGGCCTCTTTACCATATGTTAGAACATAAGGTGAATTACCTGTTGCTCTTTTAGGTGTTATCCTATTAGCCCAAAGGGCTAGTTTCAAATTCTCATGCCAGGTTCTCTGATTATCTTGGATTGTCTTCTTGATGATTTTAATCAGATTCTTATTAGTGGACTCTGCTTGTCCATTACCCTAAGGGTAATAGTTTGAAGAAGTATTCAGATAAATATTATGCTTTATTGACCAATGTAAAAATTAAAAACCTATGAATGCTAAAGCATTATTAGAAATAATAGAATATGGTGTACCAAACCTGGAAACCAAGTCTTGATAGAAATTCAAAATGGATGTTCCCTTTGCATCCTTTAGTGCAATTGCTTCAGTCCACTTCATGAAGTAATCTGTTGTTGTTAATATCTATTTATGCCCAACACTTGAAGGTGGGTTAATGGGACTAATAAAATCAAGTCCCCATTTTCCAAAAGGTTGCTCAACTGGAATTGGATGTAAAGGCAGAGCTGCAAGCTTCTGTTTTCCTATAAACACTGCAAATTTGTTACATTTTTTGGCCCAAGAATGGGCATCTTTAAATAATTCAAGCCAATAATACCCAGCTCTCATTATCTTTAGGGCTGTGGTTCTTGGTACAAAGTGGCCTCTAGAGGGCCCAACATGAAATTCTTTCAGAACTTTTTTAATATGTTCTGGTTCAACACATTTGAGCAAAACATTATGAAAATCTGTTTTATACAAAATTCCATCTATTATAGCATATGGGATGGCTTGAAGCCTGTAATACCTTCATTTGAACTTGTCTAAACCTTCAAGATAGTCACTTGTGTGTAGGTAATGGACCATTTTCTGAATCTAATTTGATGTTGTAACTAGAACAACTATTTGTTCTTCATTATTAAGTACTCTTTCAACTTGTTGATCAGCTGTTTGGCTATTTTATTCATTAACAAGTTATTCACATAGGCCTTTGCCACCAACCAGCTTTGTGACTTTAATTTCAATGCCATACTCCATCACTTTTGTGATCCAACCTACTCTCTTGTCATTAATGTCCTTGCTGACCAAAAAATATTTGATTGTTGAATGAGAAACTGACAGTTGTATTTTGTTATTTGACAACATATGCCTAAACTTCTTTAGGGTTCTTACTAAAGCTAATACATGGTTCTCAACAAATGAATATTTAAATTTGTAATCAAGCAAAATTTGACTAAAGAAAGCCACAGGATGCTCTAATCCTTCTTCATTTTGTTGACAGAGCATGGCTAAAATTGTATCAACACTCCAAAATACATATAATATGAAATCCTTATCAAAATTTGGGTTAATAAGAGTTGGGGCTGCTGCAAGTTCATCTTTAATTTGTTCAAAACTATTCTTACCTTCCTTAGTTTAGTTGAATGGAATGTTCTTCTTTAGCATGGTTGTAAGTGGTCACAATAAGGCTGCAATGTTAGGAATGAACCTCCTAATGAAATTAATCTTGCCTAGAAAACTCTGCAAACCTTTCTTATGTGCAGGAAGTGGTAAAGCTAAAATAATTGTGATTCTTTCTGGGTCAATAGTGATACTATTCTTTGAAACAATATGACCCATAAGCTTCCCCTCATCGACTGCAAAAATGCTCTTTTTGGGGTTTAGTGATACCCTGTACTTTGCATCTTTCAAAGATCTACCTTAAATGAGAAAAGTGTTTATCAACTTTCTTTGAAAATATAGTAATATCATCTAAGTACACAAGAACAAACTGGTTAATAAGGCCTTGAAAGACCATATCCATTTCCCTTTGAAACATTGCCCCTGTATTAGAAAATCTGAAGGGAATAATTTTATAAGCCATAGTACCCCACTTGGTGGTGAAGGCTGTCTTAAAATGGTCTTCTTCTTTAACCAAAATTTGGTTATACCCTGAATAACCATCTAGTAATGAGAACTTTTATGAACCTGAAACAACTTGCAATATTTTCTCCATTGAAGGTAGCAGATAGTGATCTTTGAGTGAAGCTTTGTTTAGATCACGAAAATCCACACACAACCTTATCTCTCTATTCTTCTTCCTAATAGGCACTAGGTTAGAAACCCAAGAGGTGTGCTTTATCAAAAAAATAATACTACCTTCAATCAACTTGTTTAATTTTCTTTTCATAAGGTGTTCTAGCTTGGGATTCAGTGGCCTTTGCTTCTGTCTTATTGGTTTTGCATTGGGTTGTAACTCAATTGTATGTTGAGCTAACTTAGGGTTAAAACTATTCAGATCTCCATACTTCCAAGAAAATATATCATTGAATTCTTGGAAAAGCAAGAAAAAGGATTTCTATTCTTCTTTGCTACAGATTTTTCCAAGCTTGAGAAGCTTGTCTTTGAATATTTCAATTGGTTCATAATGTTCCTCTTTCACTATTATGCTAGATTTTTCTTTTCTAACCTGATCATTAGTGTTGAAAATTGATTCAAGGGTCACCAATCCCTTAGGCAGCTTATTAGACTTCAGCTCCAAGATCTGATTCTTGTATTGCTGCTCAAGGTTTTGTTGGTTTCCAGCAGAAAACTCTGCTTCTTCCATTAGAGAACTGATAATTTTCTCATTGCTGTCAAAAACCTGCCAACTAATGTTATTTATTAGGTACAAATGGTCTTACTACCACCTTTTACATATTTTTGTACCTCAATATTATGTATATTAGTTGGCATGTCATATTGTGATCCTATGGAAACAAGCTTATCTACCTCTTTATTTAGAGTTCTAGGAATAGAAAACAAATTAAAAGCATCAAATTATTCTATTAAATCCCAAGTTCTGTGCTTATAAAGCTTGAAAAAATTATTTTTAGTCACATTTAGGTTTCTTACCTAATTTTTTATCAGCTAAGAATCATCAAATAATTGCAGAAATTTGATACCTTTCTTTCTAGCCCATTCTAGGCCATGAATTAATGCCTCATACTCAAGTGTATTATTTGAATAGCTGAAAGCAAAGCATAGTGTTGAAAAATACTTCTCTCCTTTAGGTGAAATTAGCATAACTGCTCCACCTACACATACTTTACTCCTTGAACCATCATAATACAGCTTCCAAAGATGATTAATTCTGTTGTTCTGGTTGTTTTTCCTCTTTGACCAGATTTGGAACAATCACATCAGGCTCCTGAATTATATAAATTTCCAAACCTACTTCGTCCATGTGACTGAATTGATTGATCTCATGATTCTCAGCTACCCACTCATCTAAATTTATGTCAAGTATGCCTTCAATGGGTACACTGGGGTCGAGGGTCATGGATTCATCCTCATACTCATGGATGGTTAGGTTTGCATTTATAGGATTTACAACATAAGGCTCAATATGGTATTTAGCCTATGGTTCTAATTTGATAGTCACTCTAGTACCATATCTGGTCCTGAAACACATATGTGACCAATCTGATGACCAAAAACCACCTAACTTTGCTATAAAATCTCTAGAAAGGAAAATGGAAAAGAACAGTGGCAAATCAATGACATATATATCTTGTGGAATTGAAAAGTTGGGACAAGCATGCAAGGTAAGAGGAATTTTTTTGATAACTCCAATAGACTTAATAGCTGTACCATCTAATCAGACTACCCCTTTTGAAAATGGCTCATATTCTAGTGGACTAACTTATCTACCAGCTGTTTGGGCATAGCTGAGTTACGTGCTCTTGAATCTATCGTAAAGTTATACACTATACTATCACCAATAATTAAACTAACATAACACATAGGTGGTTTTACCTCTTGAGCTAGCTGTTCACTTTTGAATGCTGGACTATTTGCAAGGACTCTAGGCTGCTCCTTAGCATGTTCATCAGAAATTGAAATTTTAGCCAATGCTTCATGCAGTAAGTGTTTTTGTCTAGGTATGTGCAATGCATCAAGCGTGGACATGCTGAATGTAGCTTTCCTCATATGGTCAACTATATTAAATGTTGGAAAACTCGCCTTTTGCTGCAATTTTAGAACAACTTCTGATTGTGACTGTGAGGGATGAGATTGAAATTTTGGTTGTTCCTTTGCTGGAACAATCTATTGTCTTGGTAAAATTTGAATGTTTTGGGCTATAGAAGTTTGAAGTTTTTTGTTGAACATCTTGTTATTTATCTTTTTTGCTTGTTGTTCGCTAGAAACAACTTGCTGTCTCAGGTCAACAACTCTCTTTTTTGACCTAATATTGGCTGCAATGGAGGTAGCTGACTGATTCTTCCTTTGTGCATGATTAAATCCACAAAATTCACTACCTTTCTAGTTCATCATGGCAACATCAAGATCATTTTGTTGTGTTTTATCATCTTACTGATCAATATTATCCTTTGTTGTTTTCTTAGAAGCAGCAAAACTGCTTTGCACCATAAGAGCCTGATTAATCACCCCATTCATACAAGTAGCCTGATTATGAGGCTGATTACAGGGATAGCACCACACATAATATTGTGCCAAGTTATTCTACATAGGTATGAGCTCTTTAGAAGAGCTGACAACATTCTGATTATATGGCTGATTAGTCCTAGTATTTAAATTTCTTCTTTGTCCTTGGTAGTTAGCCTGATAAGGTGGTCTATTTTCTTGAAAGGGTGCTTGATAAGGTCTGTAATTCTGGCCTTGCTGATTTTTAAGGCTCACTAAGTCATTGCTAACTATTTACAATAGTTTAGCCATTTTTTGTTGGGTACCTCTAAGCTCTTGTAAGTCTAAATTTTCTAGAACAACACTATTTTGAACAACTTCTTGAAATCCTAAAGCGAGAACAACATGTAATAGGGTTATAGGAGGTATTTGAATTGGCATCAATGGTTGAATATTAGGGAAAATAGGCATAGGAGGCTTGGGTACAATTTTACCATCTTGTGTTAAGTTATTTTCAGCTCTAATGGCTATATCATAGGTTGTTGGCAGGGTTACTCCACCCATAGATTGGATCATAACAACAAAATCACTATTTATTGCTCTAAGATAATACAGAAACACATGATCTGGAAAAGGTATTACTGTGGCTAGGATTCTATCCCAAGTTCTCTAAAAATGGAAGTTAAAATTTGTCATCTGTTCTTGTGGTGCTCTCTTGATAGTCATCATTTGCTCAACTAGAGATAGATGATCGGATTTGTTGGAAAATTGTTTTCTCAACATGTCTCCCAAATCATCTCATGATGCAACAAAATTCATCGGCAAGCCTCTAAACCATTGGAGTGATTTTCCTTTGAATGATGTTGCTAAAAGCCTCAATGCCATGTTTTCTTCTGTAACATGATGAACTTCACAAAGTGAAGCTACATCTCTTATGTATTCAATTGGTGTGGTCTGGTCTTCACTAGTGAAAATAGGTAGGATTTTAAGTGAGACCACTAGTATATCATCGTGCTAAGCCAAATTCAATGGGTTACCCCTATTAAAGGGTACAAATGCATGTGCTCTGGCCACCAGAGCTGCTTGAACTCTTAGATTTAGTGCTTGTATTACATGAAGTACTACTAGAAAAACTAGTACAAAACTTGCAAATCTGAGACTAGGAGGTGTAGAGTGGAATCTCAGTGTTGAATGTGATCTTGATCTCCTTAACCTTCTTCTTGTTGTTCTGTCTTTCCTCTTTGGTGATGATAGTTGTAGGTATTCAAATGGATCCTAACTTCCTCATGTCTGAACTCTACTCATGTGCTACTGAATTTGCAATTAAAACCAGGTAAAACAGAGTTGCCAAATAAAATTTAAAACCTTTGATAGGTAAAATATTGTTGTAATTATGAAAACAACATATTGAAAGATTTTAATTCTTTCTCTAAAGTGATCTTCAGAGTCCCACCGAGCGTGCCAAAAACTGTTATCATGAGGGATTGCACCAGAATGTAAAGAGGGAAAGCCCAACAATACCGTGTAACATTGAAACACTTTCAAACCTATGGGTTTCTCATAATAAAAGTGAATCTCCAAATTGTGGGCTGGTTCCCCTTTTGATCTCCTAGAAACTACTGACTTGGATGGAAAAGGTAAGAAGGATAACTAAATTAAAATGGAAAGCTTTAATCTAGGAGGTGATGCACCGATAATGAAACTAAATGCAAACTGATTCACAATTAATACTCTCAGAAAAATTGTTAACAAAACTCAACTCGAGAACCTTAATCACAAAAATGTTTCACTAAAAGGCTCTGCTTAATTTTACCTTACTAGGAAAAACTAGGTTTTCACAAATTAAGAGGAAAAATAAACTTTAAAAGTGTAATCAATGACCTGTGATAAAATACAATTGTGTATATGCATTAATAAATGAGACATAAATTTAAAGGTTTTTGGCTTGAAAGACATTAAACTTGCATCAAATAACTTAAAAGATACAAAAAACACTAGAAGTTGTGAAAGTAAACTTTATTTCTATGGATATTCTAAAGGAAAATTTTGCAAAACTCGAACAATATGCTGAAAATGAAGTACTAATGTATATTAATCAAATAAAAGCTAAGTTACAAGATATTCTCTTTGCAAAATGCAAAGGAAAAAAACAAGAACTAAGAAAAAGACTAAGTCTTTTCTCAATATATACAAAATATGGCAACTCCAATGCGCTAAGAGATGGAACTGAAAGCCAACTGAGAGTGAAAAATATATCAAAAATATCCTCTCATGAGCAACAAAGAAAATCCTTGAAAAAAGGGCCCACAACTAAAGAAAACCAAACTCCTAATGTTGTAAAGTCCTCCTCATGTCGTGCATGATCAAAACAACAAAAATTATGTGGAATTGAGGTTATGTCACAAAAAACTCCACCATTTGCTCCATTTTGTGTGACTAGTTAACTAAAAAAAGACTCAAGTCTCAATCGTCTTTATATAATAGAATAGAAGAGAATGAGACTGAAGAGAGATGTCAAGCTAATTGAAGTAAAAAATATGTGAACTCCAAAGTTATCCATAGGAAAAATCAAAATTTACTAAAAATGGGGCCCACCGATGTTGTAAATTGAGCTTAAATAATTCAAAACTCTATCTCATACTGTATGTAACTGAAGTGTATCTCGAAATGGCTTCTGAGTTGACCAATTGTTAACTAAACTGCATCTAGATGATTAATAGTTGAACTGAACTCCAAAGTCCTGATTTGCATGTGTCATCAGTTTCACTCCAGTTATCTTTATTCTTTGAATAAACTTCACTTGTCCATTTCTGCATGTGTTTTAACTTGAGTTTTTTCCCAAATACAATGCATGGGTATTTGATTTTTCTTATAAAAAATCATAAAAATAAGACCAAGTGCTAAATGATTTCTTTCAAAATCTTAAAAACAAGGCATGATTACATTTGATTTTTAAAATAAAAATCATAAAAATACATGAGTAAAGCGTAATGGCAGCTCCAAGGACATTTGAAAATATATGCAAAATTGATAATTTCATGAAGTATTATTAAAAGGCACCTATTTTCTTTAATACAATGTGATAAAATCACCCATTCGGCCTAGGGTAATGGAAAAACCCTGAAACAAAAAGAAGTTGAGCCCTAATCATTTCTCAATTCCACTTTGCATTTTTGGAGACAGATAGCTATTGGCTGCCATCAAACCTAAGGGTTTGAGCTTCGAATCTCCTCATGTTTTGTTGGTTCTAAGAGACTTTTGGAGAGATTTCTTGAACAAATCTATATGGCAAGTTTTCCCTGTTATGAATTTGAGCCATAACCTCCATTTCAAAAGCATTCCTCTAGCTTATTGGCCGTGGCTGCTACAT
Source organism: Sequoia sempervirens (assembly GCA_007258455.2). Taxonomy (NCBI): domain Eukaryota; kingdom Viridiplantae; phylum Streptophyta; class Pinopsida; order Cupressales; family Cupressaceae; genus Sequoia; species Sequoia sempervirens. The sequence goes on along the minus strand of VDFB02252616.1, from coordinate 109,386,228 downwards.
ATTTTGTGATGTATTCTCATTTTTCTTTCCGCTGTTTACACTTGTCAGGCTTGAGGCCACTTATTGAGTATTGGTTCGAGCTCAATGGAGGCCACATCCACGGGTTTCTGGAGCATTCCTGTCTACAAAAAACAAGGTATGCTCTTCTAGATTCGAGCTTTACATTCCCTCTGCTGGTGCATTTTGAGTATAACACTTCATGGTTTCTTTGTCTTTAGCAAAAAAAATGAGAAATCTTTCATTTCATGGCTGCAGTCCTTTGGGATTTTGGGTATTTCAAAACTTTGTACAAGCTTGTGTCCCTCTTAGTTTTTCTATAGAAAGACTCCATTAGAGCTCAAACCACGATAGAGAATGATAAGATTAATGAGAAAGAGGAAAAATCATGCATTTTATGTTCACTATTTCTCTGGGTTTCAAAAACCCTTCATGGTCACAATTGCTATATCATTTATGAGTTGTTCTCCATACTTGAATGAACTAAAAGCTCCTCTATTACCCTGTATTTTAGATTTCATGCATACCCCAAGTGGGTTTTGTCCATTTGTGAAGAAAAAAACTCTCTCATGCCGTGGGCTATAGAGCACAAATTGGTTCCTTCTACTGGCATTTTTCCCTCAAATTTTTTATGTAGAAAGACTCCATTATATTTTGTATTCCTTTTCTATGAAGCAACAAAATAGAAAAATTCTCACTTTGTTTTCTTCTTCCATATTCACATGCAATTATGTTGTAGCATATTTAGCTTTTGGTGAAGACAAATGCCTTTGTAGGTGTTATGTGAGCTTCATCACTATTTTGTGCATCATTTTGGATTCTAAAAAAATGTGCTCACTTCTCCACTCCTTATTACTGCCATGACTGCATATTTTGATTGTGGGTATGTGCATCAAGAATCACAATGTATTTCATATACTTGGTACCCTGATTTGATGAACCAACAATATGTTTACACAAGGATGAAAGCTTCATACTGTTACTACAATTTATTTTGTACTCATCTAGAACAAGGAATTGTCTTCCCTATATAAACATAAAACTTTCCTACCCTTTTGGTTTTAATGGTACCTATCTTGTTGTGATTCTATGCATTTATTGAAAGCTCTCCATTTCCTATATTCTACACTACATCACATTTTGTAAATATCACACATAGGTTGTGAGGCTTATCATTATTTGTTGGAGTTCAATCTTTGTATGTTGCTATAGAAACAATGCCTGGGTAGTTTAAACAGGTGATATAGCTACACTTTATGTTGTACTTTATGCTGAATGATATTTCTCTATTATAAAATCACCCATATGTAGAACCTTGTTTGCTATCCTTCCACCTGAGAAACAAGGTACCTTGACTACCCCCTTGATTAATGTGCATTCAATATGATGAAAAAAACAAAGATGATGTTATGACAACAATAAATGATGTGAAACATGATGTAAATGAAGCATTTTCATCCAGTTTCTACTGCATTCTACTTATGCATCTTGGATAATCCCATTGTTCATTTGTATTTTCCAATTTAAAGGACTACTTCATACACCTTTGACTTGGTTGCTATGAATGATCAATGTTTAAGGCTCTCATAGACACTTTATGAGTTACTCCTTCAGCTAAGATGGATAAGCCCATTTTGATTGTGAACCTGAATTATGTATTCATGTTCACTATTACTCAAATGATAATGTACCTTTGCTATTTTAAACATATTGTATGGCAATAAACAACATGTAATTTTCTCTTTTACAAATCATCATGTGTAGACTGTACTATCTTGACTCCTCTCATGTAAATGAGAGGATGCAGTATGTTGGGGTTGACCCTTGTGGGGCCCACTTTTCCCCACATACTAAAATGTTGAATCATGATGAACCAGTAATGAAGCATGTACCTGTACCTGCATAGTGAACAAAGAAGTTAGATAAAAATAGTGAAATTCAACGTTCTTTCTAATGTTTTCCTTTGGATATCTTGGATTCAGCTATTCATTTTTCCTTTTCTGATTAGTTATAAAGTAGCAATATTTTCTTGATTAGAAATGCATGAGATTTGTATGGAACCCCAAGGTCTAGCATCTTCTATTCTTGCAGATTTTTTTCTTGGAGCAACAACTGGACAACTTCAACAATGCTGGCACAACCTCCAATAATGGGATTCATCATTTACTAGGCAATGATGGGTCCCATATCTGATTTTATGGTTCTTATTTTCCTTGTAATTACTTGATATTTTATATCTGATAGAATAGTTACTCCCACGACTTGTGTGGGATTACAAAAATATTGCTTCTAATAAATCATCTATTTCATATCATGTAATGACTTGTGTATCTTCATTTGAGCTTTTTTTTAGTTACATAATATGGAATAATTAAATGAAAGTATTTGAAGCATATGTTTTGTAATCATGATGAGATGACATTTTTTTACATACCCCATTTTAGAATTTCCTTCCTTTTTCTAATAAACAACAATAACATATTTGAAACATAAACCACATAAAATAGTTTAGCTTCACAAAAACATCCTTTAAATGTATTCTTTCTTAATGAATGTTTTTTTGTTGATTTGTTCAGATTGTTGAATAGTTTTACTCAAACTGTTGTATTTTTTTGATAAATTAATTCTTTTAAAATACCTTCATTCAGAAAGTCGATGTTGATTGGATTGTTTATACATCAAAGTTTTCCTACCCCATCAAACAAATGTTTGATAAAAGTTTACTAATTTGAGCTAGAAGCTAAAAATTAGTAAAAATACTATATGGTGATCACCAAGAAGGGTTTGACATAGAGTTGGATATGCATGTGTACTACAGGGAAACAATTGAATCTCTTAGTTGCAAAATTGAAAATATAAGAGTAATGTCTCGATCTTTAAGTGAAAACCATAGTATGACACTTTTTGGTTCCAAAATAGTAAAAATAAATGACGTATTTGATTGTGAAAACCTCTCTAAGGTGCCAAAACATAATGGATTCAATCTTCCCCTTAGTTCCATCCATTAGGAAAAAATAGTAGTACTGGTAGAAAAATGCAACCCAATCAATTTGGGAACTAAAGAGACACTGCACATCACTTTTTATGCCAAGTCACTTTTGACCGAGGAACAAGAGAACCTAGTAGGATTTCTAAAGGATAGGAAAGAAAAATTTGCATGGACATACACTGACATGCCATACCTTGATCCAAAGGTAGTAGTCCATCATTTAGCAGTCCATCTAAAGGTGAAACTAGTGAGATAAAAATTGAGAAAGATGCATCCGCAGATCACCTTATTGGTCAAACTTGAGTTGCAAAAACTCCTTGATGTTGGCTTCATACAACCCATTGATTATACAGAATGGGTTTCCAACCTTGTACCTATTTCCAAGCTCATTGGGGGCATTCGAATCTGCACCAACTTCAAGTACCTAAACAAAGCATGCCCTAAGGATGATTTCCCTCTTCCTAATGATATGACGACAGGGCACAAAATGCTATGATCATTAATGGATGGGGCTTTAGGATAAAACCAGATTATGATTGCAAAGGATGACCAACATAAGACAACCTTCACCTATCCATGGGGATCCTACTATTGGAATATGATGCCATTCGGGTTAAAGAACACTGGAGCCACATACAAAATGGCTATGAGTCTAATCTTTCATGACATGATCCAAAAATCTATAGAGGACTATGTGGATGACATACTAGCCAAATCAAGAGAATGTCAAGACCACATATCAACGCTGGGCCCAATCTTCGATAGACTAGAAGAATATAAGGTATAACTCAATCCCAAGAAATTTGTCTTTGATGTGCAATCAGGGAAGCTCCTAGGTTATATTGTATTAATGAGGGGAATAGAGATAGACCCTGCAAAAGTCAAAGAAATTCTCGATATTGAAGCACCACAAACACTAAAATAGTTGAGGAGTTTGCAGGGAAGGCTTCAATCAATCTGAAGGTTCATAGCACTGTTAGCAAATAAAAAATACCATATTCTCATCTACTCCACAAGGGGGTAGCATACAAATGGGATGAAAAATGTGATCAAGCATTCAATTAAATCAATGAATACTTGCTAACACCACCAGTCTTCATGCCACCAATCCAAAACAAGCCATTTATTCTCTACATATCAGCTATGATGGCAACACTTGGGGCTCTCCTAGCTCAACATGATGAAACAGGGAAGGAAAGATCCATTTACTATATCGGTAGAACCTTGGTGGGACACGAGCTAAACTACACATTTATTGAGAATTCTTACCTTGCAGTAGTGTTTGCCTCACAAAAATTTAGGCACTACATGTTGGATCATCAAATAAAGCTCATCACCAAGATAAACCCCCTAAAGTATCTTCTTTCTAAAGCAATGCTCACAGGACAAATGGCTAAATGGGTCATGATCTTGACATAATTTGATATTGAATATGTAGAGCGAAAATACATCAAGGGATAGGTAATTGCAGATCAATTGGTTGAAGCACCTATATATGCCAAGAACCCACTAGTATTAGAGTTTCCAGATGAGTCCATTTTCAACCTTAGCACAACAGATCATTGGAAGGTATATTTTGATGGATCATACACACAACATAGCTCAGGAGCAAGAATCCTCTTTATCACATCACAAGGGGATTGTATCCCAAAATAATACAGGTTATCTTTCCCTTGCACCAATAATATTACAGAGTATGAGGCTCTTGTCATAGGACTTCAGATTGCAATACAATTGCAAATCATGACACTCAAAGTCTTTGTGGACTCACAACTAATTATCAACTAGGTCAATGATAAATATCAAACTAAGGATGAAAAACTTACCCCATACAAGAAGCTAGTGGAGGATCTCAAGTTGTTCTTCATAGACATAACATTTGAGCAGATACTAAGGGTAAAAAATAGAGCAACTGATGCTATGGCTACAATTGGATCATTGTTAGATATCCCACGGAATATCCATACATGAATTCCTTGTAGAGCAGCTTCTCATACCAGCTTTCAAGGTACTAGAGTTTGAGTTCATGTGTGAAATTGTTGGTCCCGGTGATCCTTGGTACCATGACATATTCACCTACTTGAAAATAGGAGTCCTCCCTGCCGACATCACCCAAAACCTCAAGAGAATCTTCATGAAAAAGTCCTCCCACTTCATCATCTTAGGTGATACCCTTTACTGTAGTAGTATCAAAGGAACCTTGTTGCGATTCCTTAACCCCAAGGAAGCTTTGATGACCTTAATAGAGGTACATGATGACATTTTTGGTTCATACTCTAGTGGTATGACCTTGGCCAAGAAACTGTTGAGGACTGGGTACTACTAGCCTACTATGGAGAAGGAAGATCATGACTATGTCTGAAAATGTATACAATGCCAACAACATGGATACCTCATCAATGCACCAGCTCAGGAGCTCTAATCTATTATAATACCTTGGCCCTTTTCATAATGGGGGCTCAATCTCATTGACAAAATCACACCCACCTCGTCTAATGGACACAAGTTCATTATCATTGCCACAAAATACTTCACAAAGTGGGTGGAAGCCATCCCCATGACCTATATCATAGGGAAGTAGATCTAAAAATTCATCATAAACTACCTCATTTTTTGTTATAGTGTTCCACAAGCCCTTATCTTAGATAATAGAAAACCTTTCAAAAACCAGGATGTTTATGAGCTATGCCAAAAATTCAATATCCAACATCACTTCTCCACCTCGTATTACCTCCAGGGTAATGACTAGGCTGAGGCTTCTAACAAGACCATCCTAAATATCCTCAAGAAAATAGTTAATGAAGGTGGTCGTGACTGGCACCTACAACTAAATCCCACCTTATGGGCTTACCAAACAAGTATCCACACAACAATAGGTACAACCCCCTTCTCCCTGGTCAATGGATTAGAAGCCATCCTTCCAATTAAGATCAAGCTTCCATCCCTGAGGATATCATTGCATAATCTCATTACTGATGAGGAATATTGGGTGTTATAGTTGAATGAGTTGGAACTACTGGATGAGAGATGCATGGATGCTTTGAAGCACCTACAAGTGTACCAAAATCATCTCAAATGAAAATATAATAAGAAGATCAAGAGTCAATCCTTTCAAGTTGGAGAGTTTGTTTTGAAAGAGAATCAGAAGAATGTACCAAATCCAGACAACAAGAGCAAGTTTGAACCAAATGGGTTGGGGCCTTTCATCATCATGGCAAGCTACAAGTCAGCGGTGTATCAATTATCCATACCAGAAGGTGGGACCTTGTAGGAGCCCATCAACAAATCTCATCTAAAAAAAAATTATGCCTAAGCTTGGAAGGTATAAATCCAAAAATACAAAAAAATCCAAAAAATATAAAAATCCAAAAAAATTTAGAAAAATGATTGAAAACTGTAAAGAAAAAAAACATCCTCTAGTGAAAACCACTTTGGTGGTGCTTTGGGAAAGTACCTTGGTGAAAACCTGGCAATCAAGCACCTTGTGTAAATAAAGAACTTTCCATCTACCATCAAATCTTCAACTTGTTTCGTATATCTTTCCATCACATTCACCCATCGCGTTCCATATCTCTTTCATCCTCCATCTGCGTCAGTGTCATAGCTTGATCATGTGTCGGTATCATATTCCATCTTAGTACTACATGGCACATTCCTATGGCCAGTTTGTATTTCCTATATTGAGGTATTCTATCACATCATGCTGGGGGAATTTCCTTATACCTACATCAGATTGGATTTGTGTAAGTTCTTAGAATATTCCTTAAACATCAGAAAATCCAAAAACATTCATAAAACCAAAAAATCTATAAACTTTCAAAACATGTCAAAATCCAAAAATAGGTCGAAATAGAAAAATTTGAAAACATAGTTGTCATGTTGAACTATGTTGTCTTTGAGCTTAAACATAGGCAAGGCTAATCTTTGATCATCCCCTGAGGCATTAGGTCAGTCCTTAGGAGTTTGCCATAACAAACTGACAATCCATACATGTTCATATTCTTCATCATTAAACAAGCCTGTGTCAGTCAAACTACGTGGTCTCTACGTGTATAACGTAGGAAAGGCTAATCATTGATCAGCCCTTGAGGCCCCTAGGATAGGTCTTTAGGTTAGGTTCTTGGTTAAAATCTCAGAAAACACAAAAACATTGGAAAATTTAAAAATCAAAACATTTGTAAAACAACTCAAAAATACAAACACAACCTCAAAACATTTCAAACAACCCAAAATAATCCATTGCATTTCACATTCACCCACGATAAACATCCACTCACAATAAATGATCGTCATCTCCTACCTTTGGAAAAACAATCAAAAACAAGTATAGCAAATTCAAAAATGTAAATTCAAAACGTCAAGGTCTTAAGTCTAGGTCAATAAGTAAAAAAGTTTTTCAATTCTTGGTATCAATATCCCATCATCCCGTTAGTCTCAAAATCATCCAATAAAATCATGTCCTAGGATGCATCCTTCCTACAATGGACATCAACATCAAGCATCACCGTAGTTTAGTCTTGGATAGAGGTATGAAGAACATTAGCTTGTTTGTTTACTTGATCTCTTCTTTTGATTTATCTTATTGTGCTCATTCCCATGACCTCTGAATGATGTCTAATCAAAATGATTTAGAGAGAAAGGAATGGGGCATTGATCATCATCTTTCTTTTGCTATGTTTTTTGGATATTCTTGTAACATAACCTTGGTAATGCTATTTTTTTTTGGTTTGTAGGGAAGATGCTTTGGATGTCTTCTTGACTATTACATTTAGAGGTTTTTCCTTTTCATGTTTTGGTCTGAGATGTTTGAAATATTTGAAGTACACTCTAAAAAATCTTTGTATACTGGGTGTGAACAAGGACACTCCTATCTATTTGTTGAGTCAAAGTGCATCACACTAGATACCACACCATCCTGGTTGTTTTTACCTTGATGCATCGTATCTATGTGTGTTATCAAACATAAGGAAATTTGTGTTGTTTATATCCCCAATCCCTGGATAATAAAAAAATCATCATATCTAATAAAGTCTCAATGAATCATAGACTTGTTGGAATTTTGCATCTTCTCAGAATCAAGGGTTGATCCCTCTCTTTCTTCTATCTTCCTCACATACTAACTTGGTATCTTGACATTCAAAAAAAATCTATCTACATCCATCTTGCATCCACAAACCATCAACATCTTGCATACATATCATCATAATAGGAAACATTCATCCATGCATTTCATTATCATTAAAGATGTTTACATAATATAGATTTATTATTCTAAGCATCTTGAAATCATTACATTTTGCATCATCCATACATAGATCTTGCATCATCATATGCCATATGGAAAAGATAATGAAAAGGATGTAAACATATCCATTGCATTACATTCCATCTCACATGCATCACATCATCCTTTATGGTGTTTAGCATAATATATATTTTTATTCTAAGCATCTCATAACATCAAATTTGCATTATCATCCATTGCATAAACATATAAATGCATCCATACAAATAGATCCATCATACATTAGATATACATTGATAGCATCACATCATAAAACATGACACATCATAGCATAATCATTAATTACATCCATCCATAATGTATTCATACGTCCATAACACATAAGATAAAATAAATAGCATCACATCATAAAAATCGCATTGGAGCCATCTCATATATATATATATATATAAAAGCTAAATTTCATGATACAACATAATCATATATATAATGTCATCATATAGAATATACAAGAGGCTAATCAAAACTCAGCCAATGAATGCATATACATCATAAATCAGGTTGTACATAAAAAAAAAGTGTCTAAACACTATTGGTGCCCTAAGCTCCCATCGCTTTGTCAGTCGTTGTGGTGGCTACCTCAGCTCTGATGGTGGGACTCAGATGGTCTAATTGATAGCCCCGCGTGAGACCTACTCGGTGCAACCCAGTTGATATGGGATAAATCTAGCTCCCGACACTCCTGAGGACACACTTTGTAATATAAGGTCTTATAGTATGAGGCCTCCTACATGGCCTACTCATACATCTTTGTGGGGATAGTGGCCTGTCCCTGTGCCTTCTATGCTGATGCCTCCAAATGATGCCTCTGTCATGTCTCGAGTGCCAATCCAAGGTCTATATCCTATCTCATCTAGCACTCCTGCACCACCTCCTATCTCACCTAATCCCTCTCTTGGCTCAGGGCTTGAATATGTGCCTGCACCTATTGTACTTGTCCTGTCAAAAGTTGCACTTTTTCTTGCAGCGCTGCTATCTGTGTGTCCCTAGGATTGGGACCTGGTGATGGCTATTGTGGAGGTTGTTAGGGTGGTTGTTGTGGTGCCCTCTATCTCACAGGCAGTACTAAAGGAAGAATCTATCCATCATTCCCATCGTGTCTGCTGTGCACATCATGTCCATCTTGACCATCCTGTGGCTAATGGGGTGGCTACTGTGGAACTTGTCCTATCCAGGGTCCTCTAACCCATCCACTACCCACTGCTGGAACAATCAGTAATGTCAATCTATTAGGAGCATGGGCCGACTAGTATGCATCATAATCTTGTGTAGTGCCCACATCTGCAAGACCATCAACGTACACCCATGGCTACATGAATAACTATCTGAAGTCATCAATAGCTAACTAGGGCTAGACCCACTACCCCCAGGCTGTCTCCTGAGCTCATCTAGTGAATGTAGCTCTATATACAAGATCAGGTGCATCTTGCACCTCTCTGAACTACCGAGCAACCCTGTCAGGGAGATACCACTTGATTGTATGGTGCTTGTGCCCCTATATATACCTAGTCTAATAGTAATAGAACAACTATTCATCATCATTGTGCCACCTATGGAAGTGGAGCCAAGGCCTCCATCAGAGGACTGTCATCTTGTTGATAACCCACCTCTAGTGTGGGATGCCTGTAATGCTTGTGTAGTGCAGTGTGGTCATGCCTCCATATTTATAGACTGATGGATCATCATGATCTATTTGAACATTTGCAGTGGTGGGTATTAATACAACTATTTACTCATAAGCCTAGATGTGAAGTAGTGTCACTCCAACTCCAATGTTGTGGGCCCCGTAGTATACAACCTAGTGCATATCATGATATAATGAAGCAAGGACATCTGGACTCCATGAATAGATGTTCATCTCCTCCATCATGAGGGAACAAATGATGCCCCATCCAATGTTGTATCCTCATGCTCGTATATTGGGAGCAAGGACTTTCGAAATTAGTGCATCGATAAATATAGTCAAATCTAGGGCAATCCCCTCATATCGGTCCAAGTCAAGCTGCCACTATCTACCTCATAATGATCAACCCCAAACAACTAGAATATAGCATCCCCACCAGCCTCAACATCATAAATAATATGCTTGTCGTGGATGAGGATCTGTAAGATCTGCCATATGTCCTCCAATGTGATTGTGGCCTCTCCTATCAGTAGATGGAATGATGATGTCTTGCTCTGCCATCTCTCAACCAGTGTTGTCATCATGGCCAAGTGTGTCCTAATTGTGGGCATATGTGCCACATGGTTGAATCCAATAAAACCTAGGAAATATAAAGCATCATCGCTCAAGTGCCTCGATCGGTGTAGTATCCGATCTCTGTGCTCCTTTGAGTGGAGCACTCAAAGGACCTCCTACATCCAAAGTTCCCATGATATAAAGGTGAGCCGACTTTTACAAAGTCAATGCTCTGTGTTTTCATAAGGTGACACTATATTCATAAACGGTTCCATATCACAAAATTGAATCGGTATTTAGGGGTGATGCTATAACCTTTCAAGCTTGTGCAACTCTCCACCACATAGGAGAATCAAAATTTAAGCATGACACTTTTCCCCTCCTGAGTTGCAGGATGCTATTTCACAGAGGCGGGTCAACATTCTTTGTGTGACCCTAAGACCTTCCAGCACTATGCGATGCTATGCTACAAAGGCAGGTCGACATCAAAAAAAGTGACACCAACCGCATCATATGTGACACTCTAGAGAGTTGCTTTTGGCTGACCTAATGGAACCCTAATAAATGCACTTAAAACATGAGAATCGAGAATTTTTTAAAAGGCATACCAGGGGTCTTGCATCTTGAGGCTACTCGAACTCTCGAACCCACTCCATTCAATGTCTGGGAAGCACATGAGCCACCATTCCGTCAACAAATCAGAGCAAATTTACAAGAAATCTAGAAGGTTAAGTGCACATATGATTTGAAAATGACCCCTTCATCCCTATTTATGCTAAATTTTTAGGATTTTTAAGGGTATTTTTAGGGTTTTTGAGCCCATTAATCTATTTTTTACCAAACAAAGCCTATTTTGACCCATTTTCATTATCGTGAGCCCATTTTCATGTCCCGTGGGCTATTTTTTGTGCTTGAATCCTTGTTGAACCTTTTTTGTGAGATTTACCCAAAATTAAAATTTTTGCCTGATCTCTTGAGGGGGTAGTGTAGCAGCATAATTCCTTCCACTGGGACAATAGTGGGGCATCCAAAAAATTAGATTTTTTTTGAATTTTGATATCGGCAGTGTTATTTTTTGAACCAACACAGTAGGTACCTCACTTCAAAGAGGGGAAAAATGTAGACACTTAAATAAACCTATTTGATATTATGCATCTGATTCTAATAAATTAACACCATTTATTCCTAAATCACTTCAAACTAACCAATTAATTAAATAATCAAAATTATTTAGTTAAATTCATCAATTTCTACTATTAATCAAATAATTAAATTTATTAGACTAATTCACCTTTCTTTTGACTAATGTTCATCATATTTAATTAAATCAAATCATTTAATTAAATCATCCTAAAATTCCTCTCATTTGATTAAACAAATCTATTTAAATCAAATAAAATATCATAAATCCCCTAACCCACTCAAGTTGATTAATTTTGAATTAATTAACTTTAATTAACTTTCTAATTATCATTAACAAATCCTCCAGCTTTGAACTCCTCAAGAGTTAAATCAACCCATGGTCAACTAACTAGGTTGCACATGAATTGATTTCTTTTAATTATCTAATTCCTCTATTTATCCTTACAAAGGCATATTTCTAAGAATATTCCTCCCAACTACCTCCTAATTCAATTTCCCTCCAAAGGTTTTAAATAACCTCTTATGCATTCATTAACTCCTCTTACCAATCATTTACTTATTCTTACATCCTCTCACATCTTCAACCATGTTCATTTACTTCTTCTTACAACCTTTCAAATCCTCAACCATTCTCATTTACTCCTCTTATATCTCCTTTACTCAACACATTCCCCAAAATGTGCTCCACCCTCATCCAATAGAATTGTGACAAGTGTCACATTCCTATTGGCTCCCCTTTTATCCCACTTTCACCAAATTCTCTCATTCTTCAACCCTTGATTCCTATAAGTAGATGCTTCCTCTACAAAATATGGATCCATAACTTGAAGCATTCTTACTATATAGGCATTTGTACTCATAGCATTCACCATTTTTCATCACTTTAGCTTGTTTATGTTATCATTTTACATCAAGTCTCATACTTTGGATCAACTACATCATTGGAGTTTATCAAAGGGATTGGGAAAGGATTTCTTTCCACATCAAAGGAGCACCAATCCCCCTATGGGATGAAGGTTTAGCTATTTTAAGTTGATTGCATGTTATCTTTGGTTTGTTTATGCTCTCATTTTCATGTTTTCATCTTTATTTAGCTAAGAATATCATAGGTAATGTTATATTTGAGTTTCTAACATGATTAACTATTGTTTGATGGTCTTGTGTTAACAAATTGCAGGTTTGGTGTTCACACATACATGTCTACCAAAGCATTTTATTAAATAGTTTGGTGCCTTGCTGCTATGGCTAAAATCCTAAAACAGGTGCTTTTTAACACACTATGGATGCTTGGAAAAAATATATCAAAGCATAATAGTAAAATATTGAAAATAGTAAACCTATTAATGATAGTCCAAAAATCCAATTACATGAACTCAATCAAGTACTCCTTAAAAGATAGTTTAATAACACTCAAGCATAGAGTAGTCATCATAATAGTGGGTAGCTGCCAAAGCTTTGAAGGTTAAAAGTGAAGAAGGAGAATCCTATATTACTAAGATTGAGGCTATTGGACAAGCATATGAAGATACACAAGCTGAAAAATGGTGATTGCTTCAATAGGTTACAAAGAGATGGTTATAACAATAATCTAGTATATGAGAAGGGGCATCAATCAATCGTGGATAGTGATAAATTGATGAAGTATCCAAGACCTGTGGTGAAGTAGAAGGTAGAGCATACCTATGATAGTGGTATGTAATGAATAGTCATCATATGGACAAAAAGGAAAAAAATTATTAAAGGAGACCTTTGACAATCTAAGACAATCCCTTATGATGACAACCATGAAAAGAGGAGATTTCTTGCTTCCTAGGGTAGTCCTATCAATGAAATTTATTATGGCAGCCAAAATCATAAAATTTTATTAGACAATAAAGTCAAGGAAAGTATTATCCTAAAGGTGAACATAACGAAAAGAAATGCTTGATGGAGTAACAACCTTAAGGACAATCATGAGAAGCACTCTTCATCATCAAAGGTGTATGGTCAATAAGATGAAAAGAGTAAATGACTATGCAATATAAAAGTATGAAAATGGAAAGTCAAACCTATGATAATGGTGTCATATGACTGTTGAAAAGGTATTTTTTCTATAATAACAACAATAGTAGTCAAATAATGATGTTGACAATCCCTACAAACAAAGCTAGGGTAGATTTTGAGGTGTTAGGTGAGGTTTTCAAACAAAAGTTAAGAGAAAAAAATCATAATGGTTGGCTCTCAAAATCAACACGACATTCACCATTCTCAAGGACAAAAAAAGAGTGAATTAAATGTAAGCATGGGACAGTCATTCCAAAAGGATTACCACCATGATCAAGGATAATCATTCAACTATCAAAGATAACATGTCATGGGAAGTTTTGAAATCCAAATAGGAAGCAATGCAAAGGCCTGATATGATACAATGGTATGAATGAATAGGTATTCCAATGTTCAAGAGTGAAATGATAGAGTATAAAGAAGGAAGGAGATAGAGGAATACTAAAACACATAAATAAAACAATGGTTTTAAGAAGGACAGTGTCATGAAGCATATAAAGAGGTTTTTTATATGATAGACAACCTTAGGGAAAATGAAATGGGGATGAGCAGTCATAAGATAGAGATATATGACAGTAAAATGGGCATGAACATCCCTCAAAGCATTATATAAAATCGAATTTAATCAAAGGTTGCATTTACAAGTTCTCTGGTAGACTATTGGAGTACAAGACCACTGAGAGGGGGGCTGAATCAGTGGTCTAACATAAGTAGTAGGGCTAGTATAACACAAGTTATTGAATTTCTGAGCCGATTAAGCCAAGGAGTAGGGTCAGTTTTTGATGAGTTTAAAACCCTGAAGACACAACTAAAGTTCCTTTCCACCGGTTACAATAAGTCACCAAACAAATAGAACAAAAAGTAAACCTATTATAAAATTTACATAATGAACCTCATTTAGGGTTTTAGAAAAAACATGCAAGCAATGAAAGAACACTTGTAAAACAACTTCAAAAAAAATCAATGGGCTTGAAAACATGTAATTGATCTATAACTTTTAATTCTAACCATATACCTTTGATGCAGAATATTATGCTTTTGACATTGGTTTAGATCCTTGTAGAAGCATGAAGATCTCATCAACAAACACCAATCATATCTTTATGCCAAAAACCTATCCACTGAATAGCTTTGAGTCACAACATAAAAATGTATTAGCCATCAACAATAAAATGTGAATGATGAATGTGCAATGAGTACTTGTTCAATACCTCTAACTTTCTCATGAAACAACTCTGTCAAAATTTTGCAACAACTATCAATACATTTTGTACCAACACCATGTGAACTAGTAATGAATGAAAAATAAGGAATTTGACATGAATATCAACAACCACTTTGGTTGTAGATCACCAAATGAATGCATAACCTCTTTGAAACCAATCCATGACAACACAATGAAGCAACTCACTCCACATGTAGGTGGCATGAAACACCTTTTGCATTACCAACTCCATTTACCTTTGACATCAATGAAAAAAAATATCAACATAGACATGTATGAAAAATGTTGAAATATACATAAGGCATGTGGTGTGTTTGATGGAATTCCACAAAGGGTTGTAGTCATTCCTTAGATTTGAAGACAATTCAAGGAAATACCCAAATATGGTAGAATCTAAAAGTTAATGACCAATAAGTGTTGAAGGTGTTAATCGTGTCAAGAATACAATTGCTAACCTTCTCATAGACATGGTAGATAGTCACTGTTGGTGGAAATTAAGGTGTCTTGTCTGTGAGAAGAGATGACTTATATGTCAGCCCTAAGACCTTGAATAAGGGATGAAATTTTTTAAAAGTGTTTTATAGACCTAATCATAGTCAACAAATTTGCTATGAAGGTTAGGGTAGCAACCTATAAATAACAAATGAAGAATGATCATAAATGTAAGGATTTATCCATGCCATATATGGAAGAGAAAGATAGGAAACATGCTCCATTATCATGTACTAGCAGTTTGAAAAAATAATGATTAGTTAAGAGCATCCAGAAAGCATGTAGGAGAGGATTATGGAACAGTCAAGGTAGTTTGGTAGCATTTGGGACATCAACGAGCAGTTTGAGATTTCTAAGGGAAATGTAGAAGCATGTATGGGAAATTCAACTTCTTCCACAAATCTAGAAGCCTCATCAACAACTATAGCACATTTCAAGGAGCCAAAGAGACTAAGTCAAACAAGGAAAATTCTTTGGCATGCAAAGGAGGTTGTCCTAATTTTCAGCCTTCTAACTTAGTAAAAAATACTTCATATATGCTCTTTATGTTGAGATTAGATATAGGACCCCTAAGCTAGAATTTTACTTAGCTCTTTCATATTTTTTAGTTTCTACAAGTAGAAAACAACATTGTAACTCATACTTTTTCCAGTCACAACAACTGAGAATACTTTTCTAACACTTTTCAAGGAAGAAGATACATATTCCAAACTTATGTATGAACATGTTAACACTTGAGATCTGTAAACACCAACTGTAAACCTCAATTATGTCTAAGAGCTAGAAGATAATGCATGCATGAAATGAAACAAACTCACCTTCAACATGGACTCTTGATATGGTTGTTTCCCTCAGAATTTGATTGTATAACTTTGATATTTCCTTGATCTTGATCTTGATATAATACATGAAGGTATGTTTGAGTTGTAGATAGATAATGATATGCAAGATTTAGAAATTTGAATGACCTAGGTGGATGCAAAAAAGAAAGGAATGTGAGGCATTGATTAGATGCAAGAAAATCATATAAATGGATTATGAAATGTATTCAATCTGGGAGGAAAGGATATGAAAGGTTGGATGTGGAAATGAATGGAATGGAAAGGCTACAAAGTGATCATTTTTGAGTTTTAGATAGAAAATGATATGCAAGATTTAGAAATATGAATGACCTAGGTGGATGGAAAGAAGAAAGGAATGCAACACATTGATTAGATGCAAGCAAAGAATATAAATGGATTATGAAATGTATTTGATATGGGAGGAAAGGATATGAAAGGTTGGATATGGAAATGAATGGAATGGAAAGGCTATGAAGTGATATTTTTTTCCATCATATAGTGGAACAAATCCCTCTTTGTTATTGGTTATGATTTTTGTAATCATCATCGAATGGAATGACTCGATACACACACATAAGAAAGACTCATGCCCCATTCCTCACTCTCCTTCATATGCAACAAGGTGTAGAGATCCTCAAGCTTCCTCAGAATGTGACAAGAAAAGAAAAGATATAAAAAGATAATTATATTGATGAAGACAAGAGACAAGAATTAAGATAAAGCACAAGTTGTCATGCATGCAATATTATAATGATAAATATGAAAAATCATGATAATGAAAAATGAAAATGCTAATGCATATGATAAGGACTAGTGCACACAATAGTTCAGGATGGAAAACACAGTGGGTTATGACTCACTAAAGCCCAATTTTTTAGAATGTTAAAGATTTTATGGTTTGTTTAAATGTATTGCTCATAACAATGATAACATAATGATAAATAAAAATTTAAATGAAAATAATAAACAAGATCTTATTCCTTAGTCAAGTTGAAAACCAAAGGAGATCTAGATGGATATGGACCAATGATATGGATTAATGATAGGACATGTAAGGATACACCATATATGGAGGATGAAGATAGATGGATCAAGATATGGAATGCTATGGGTGGAGGGAACCAATGAAAAGGGAACCCAAAATGTTTAGCATTATACAAAGGATAAATAGAGGACCTGTGGAAGACTCCAAAGATGGATTGTCAAAGTAATAACATGCCCCCATGCTAAGAGGTATGATAAGTTATAATGACATGACATGGATATGGAAGATAAATGGATATGAAAGGAAACATGAGATGGATGAAAAGTGATATAGAGGATGGAAGATACACATGGTATAAAGCATGCATTAGATACTTGTTCTTGCTATTTTCCCCCAATACTTTATGCATCCACCTTCCATCCATCTATGTACCCTTGCTTGTACACTTGGGGGCAATAATTTTCTGTTAGTTCTTGAAAGGGAACATAAGGATATGCATTAGGAACATATGGGTCCAAGGTGGATGGAAGGCTTGATGGATAGGGTCCAACAATAGATGGTAAAGATTATGGAGAAGGTGGACATATTGATCTAAAGGGAGGCCTTTTGTGTTTGAAAGAGCTACCAATGTCTTGAGAAGGAGGTATGTAGCCAAGGCCATAAGAATTTAGATGTGTTTTAATATTAGGGTGTTCAAGTAAATGGAACTCATGAAGGTGTGTGGTATTGTAGGAGAAAACCAACTTTTATAAAGGTGAATGAACCAAGCTTATATGTTCTTGGTTCATGAATGGGATCTTGTGAAAGATTAGGATTATCATGTGATGTGAGGGAAACACTTATGCCTTGGGGGTCTTGAGTTTATTGAATGGATGGAAAGCTTTATTGAATGAATTTATATACTAGGATTATGGTATGGAGTTGAGAGACTTAGATCATGAGATTCTGTGGTGTCATGACATGGAATAAAATGATGAGATGGAATAGGATCATGAGAGGAAGTAATTTTATTTTCACATAAAGGGGGATCTATGATGTCATGCATTAGATCAATGAGGTCAAATGAGTGACATGGTTGAATTTCTATAAGTGCTATGAAGGTGGAAAAATATGGAATAGATGAGGTAGATAAACATGGGATGGATGAGGTGAAAGTAGGTGGAACTAGAAGAATAGGACTAGCATTTTATGAAATAGGATTTTGCATCAGGTATTGTATTCCTTTGAGGGTGACTTTTGGTGTCCCTTTAGTGAAATAGGATGGATGGGTGTTGGTTGAACATGGAAGACATTTTGGTTTCATTTTTCAATGGAGGAAAAGGATGACATGGAGGGTGACATGAGTTGGGTATAAGTTTGAATGGTGCCTTGGATGGTGTTTAGGATCTTTGGGAATCTACTTACAAGACACATGATCATGGATTTTACATGATTGTTAAAGTATTTGGCAAGGACAAATTCAAAAAGATGTTGAGGTATGAGATGGAAGGTGGAGGATATGTTAGGCTCATCTTGATCCATGGTTTTAGGTAGGTTTATTATTTTTCTTACTTGATTAAGATTTAGATCTTGAATACCCCATCCCACTATGGAATATCATACACACCTCCAAGCATATATAAATTATAATCAAGTACGGTCTTCAATCATATCTTTGAATATTTGATAAATGCACAAACACAAATAATCTATGTGACAGTGAAATGACTTGCTACAATGGGAACTTTCTTCTCTATACACTATAATAATGTATTGAAGTTCACCTTCATATTGTAGGTTGGAAAACAAAGTGGGTTGTAACTCACTTATCAATTCCTATTCTATAGATTGTAACAAAACAATGTATTGAAGTTCACCTTCATATTTTATAAGAACCCTTTGTTTGAGTAAACATTGCATTTGAATATCTCCATATGTTTGGAACAAAAAATGCACATAATAGTTGTAGGTTGGAAAACACACTGGGTTGTGACTCACTTCTCAATTCTTGTTGAATTCTCAAGGGTGTAGAGTTCGTGGTGGAGTTGTAGTGTGGGGGATACATAAAAGTAACCAAATGGAGGTGAGGGATGACTAACTAATTGGTTTGTTTCATGTAGAGGGTTATGCAAGAATATGCGGGTTGTAGGTTGTATAGCACACAGTGTTTTCCAACATGCAATTATATGTAGACAATATGGTTGTAATGAAACTCTTGTGGTTTTTAGACATTAATTTTTTTGAAAGACACCTAAAAAATTTATAACAACTCTTGGGTGGACTAAATTTTGGGTTTCAGTTTCATCATATGATGGTAAAAGAAAATGTAGTGAATAATTGCAGGTTAGAAAACACATTGTGGGATGTTAGTAGATGCTTTTATGAAACATGAAAAGATTCAAAACATCTCCTCATTTATTCAATACGATGGAAGTTGACAGACTTCTCCCTTCTCTCGGTACAAGGGACATGGTAGAAAATCCCAACTACTGCTCTCTTATTCTTATGTAAAGCATTACCTTTCATATGTTAATTTCAACATTTTGCAAATATTAATATTTAAAATGAAATTTTAATCTTGCATTTCCTTTTGAAGGGTAGCAAGTTGAGGAACAAGTGTATTGTGATGTTCATCTTTTGTTGACACTTTGAGCTTGCACATTTGTAGCCCTTTTTCCACTCTAGCAACCAATTCAATCAATGTATGGTGGTCATTTTTGTGATGTATTTTCAAAAAGAGAAAGATCATAGGACTTCGGTTGTAGGTGAGATTTAAAATGTGAAAGCCTCTTTTCCAATGACAACCATGTTGCAATTTTTTCTTCAATTCTTGCTAGCATGTTTTGACGAATAACACGTTGAGAATCTACCTAAGACAATGCATGAATGCACCTTAACGATTCACCTCCTCACTTGTGACTTCCACCACTAAGAATACCACATGGATGAAAATGTCCCCTTTGTATAATATGAATTGCTTCAAAATCATGCACTACAATATACAAATTGCATAGTTTCTTCAATTTCATCTTCATATGCAATAAGGATAGTGGCATCCTTGCATTTCCATTGCTCACCAATTTGGCTAGTGATTGTTGACTTGTTGAGGAAATGGTATGGTCTTGGATTTTGTTTAAAGGGATAATCATTGCTCCTATTTGTAGATGTCCTATTTGAAGTTGGATCTTTCCTGTCTATTCCATATCCACTACCACTTTACACAAATTCCTTCCTCCACCAACCTCCAATACAGCTATTGTTGTGGCATCTTAAAATTTTATAAGTTGTGCAACAACACCTTTGAATTTTGACCTATCAAAATACTTTGTAGTACCATTATAGGTAAATTGAACATTTCCTAATTGAGCCTTGAGGAGCCTAATATCATCCTTCAACTTGGAAACTACATTAGATTCTTGGAAACACTCATTTTATAATGTCTCCATGTGCCATTCTTCGTGGGAAACACCTTCCATTGTTGTCTTTGTTTTATCAAATTATTTTCTTTTAGATTGCAATTCTCTTTGAACAACATTAAGCTCCTCTTCTTTTGACCATGAGAACTTCTTGTGTTTTAATTCCTTTTCTAATTGGTTAATTTTAGTCTTCATTTGTTTTATTCCACTTTCAACACTTCCAACTATTGCTTTTCCAGCTACAAATTGATCATCGATATTTTTTTCCTCATCACCTCTCCTCTTACTTCTTAACACCCCTACTATTCCTTTTCATGATATTCTAACTTCTTTTTCATATCTTTTTCTTCAAGCTTTAGATAATTTGATCCCTCATCAGCCCTTAGGACAACAACATCCCTTTCTTGGATAGAGTTTGAATTTTTTTTAATACTTTAATGTGCCTTTGTAGCTTCTTGTAGGTGAGTTTTTGTAGTGTCTTTATCATTAGAGTATGTGGATGTTTCTTTTGGCAAGATAATTATGTAACTTATCTGCCTTTTTAGATAAGACTTTCATGCCTCCACCCAACTAATTCTCTTTTTCTGCACTTAGATATGGTTTTTCCTTTTCCTTATCATCCATTTCTAATTGTATTTATTCCATGGGACTTCAAGAATTCTTTGCTTCATTTGTTCAACTCAACTTATAGCATCATCTCTCTATTCTTTGCTTGCACAAATTCATATGCAATAGAAAACCTTTTGATTTAATCCACTTCTACATTTCCATTTCCCCCTTGCACATACTACACATGCTCCTTCCTCCACTTCTCATGAGTAGGAACAACCTCTTCAGTCAATACATTATTTATGTCATTCACTTTGGTTTGCTTCTTCCCAAGTGTTTTTAGAGAAGATTCCTTTTCATTACATACTTTCTAGCACATCCTCTTATTTTTTTATTACTAGCATGTAATAGAATTCTCATGACAAATATTTTTGGGATTTTGTCAGATTTGTTGCAAGAAAAGGGATAGAGTTTTGAATTTATTGAATACTTTTTTTTTTTAGGCGAAAGGCTATAAGAGATTACACTGTGTGAAGAAGAGTATATGGGGAAGATAGTGAATAAGGAAAGTGGAGGAGTAGTGGTAAATAAAGAAGAAGATGAATTATTAAAACATATTACAACAATTGAAAAGGAGTGGCTTACATTGACAACAGGTGAAGCAAAATCTGTAGCATGGAAAGATGAGGTAAAATTTGCATTTTGTGAATTTTTTGATGAATTTAATTTTTATGCAAGTGATATGGTTAGAATTGAAGGATATGAGGATATTGAATACTTTTATGTACCTTTGCAGCTACTTTTTTCCCAACTTTGAGAGTGTATTTATGATTACATAATCCATATGTTTCTTTTAACAAGTTATTTGCAACAAATGTATTAATGATTACATAATTCATATGTTTCTTTTAACAAGTCATTTGCAAAAAGTGTATTTATGATTACATAATTCATACGTTTCAAATAATACTTTCATGTCTCCACCCAACTAATTGTCTTTTTTTGCACTTAGATTTGATTTTACAATAGTGGGTGGGTTGCAATTTTTATAACACCTAGTGTTTTCCAATCTATAGTTTTAGAAAACAATATTCATTTAACTAAGACCTTTTGTTTTCATAAATGTACTATGATATTTATTTATTTTATCAAGTAGTGGATGAAGCAGTAGTTGCAAGTAAAAAATAGTAATAAAAAATACAATAATAAATAGTAATAAACAGTAATACAAAATATCTTTCATTGAACAATAGTGTTTCAAAATAGTAATACAAAATAAAATTTGAAACTTCCATATTTCATTTAACATTAGCCTTTGTGGATCCTAATTAGATTTAGTATTTTCATTTGTGTCCTGATTTGAACAGTAGGGGAATCCTAAGCCAAGATTTTGAATAATTTTTTCATCTCTTATTAGCATTTGGACAGGGTGGTCTATTAGTGTGTGAAGGGCATGAAACATCTCTTGTATATCTTCTTCGACTTGTGGCTCCACTACATGACCATGCAATTGCATTGCTTGGTAAAAAAAATTAGGACCATCATGATGTAGGATGCTGCTAAATGCTACTCTTACACACCCCATATCTGAGGATGATTAAAGCAAGGAACGTGAAAAGATGCCACTGATGGGGTATACATCCTCATCAACATCATATATTTCCAATGCTTCTTCCAACTATGTTGTATTTACCATCAAATTCCACACATACTTCACACATAGAATGTGGAGCATTGTTAAGCTTGTGAGTAGGTCCATGGAGTTAGAGAGGAAGCCACATGCCACGTTAGCCTCAGAATAGGGGAGCGTAGGTTTGATGGACTTCAAAAATTTGTTGATCTTAGGTATTGCATTCTCCACAATCTCACAATTGAATTTAAAAGAAGAATGTAGCCTTTTTGTCATAAAAATATTCAAGATAACTAACACATAAAAGTATTCAAGATATTGAAAACTCTATCCAAGAAATGTTGCCAATATGGTCAAAGATCAATTTTTTTGCTTCCTTGCTAGAAATTGAGAGCTTGGACTACCATCGTACTATTACATCAATGTAGCAGGATAATGAGATTCCTATTTCTCAAAAATTTCTGCCCAGGAAAATGATCTCCTCCCTAGGCAACCTTTCTTCTTTGTTGCCCTGTCGAGGCACATTTTCTTGTCCCAAATGGACACTCACTTGCTCACGTCCACCACTTCCTTGTGCATCCTTGCCCTACAATGGCAGGAATGTAAACGTCACATCAAATTCAAATGCATGCAACCAATTCATTCAAAATATCAAAATATATGTTAAAAAGAAGATTTCAAAATTACTCTTTCTTCCACTTTATTCCACTTTCCCTTTTAAAGTACGCATCCGTGGTTGGATGTAATATGTAAAAAAATTGCAATTGTTACATACAACTAAATTTCCAACACTAGTAGAATTTAGCAAATAAATGACTACGTGATTAAAAATTTTAGTCATGTGACTAAAATTTTTAGTCATGTGACTAACACTAGTAGAATTTGGGAAATAAATGACTAGTTTAGTCATTTATAAGTGACTAATTTGGTCATCGGGTAAAATCACAACTAAATGGCTAAATAAATGACTAAATAAATGACTAAATAAATGACTAATATTAGATAAATAAAAATGACTAAATAAATGACTAATATCAGACAAATAAAAATGACTAAATAAATGACTAAATATATGACTTAAATTAATGACTTAATAAATGACTATTACTCTATTCTTTTTTCTTTCGAATTTGATCATAATCCATAGAGCTTAAGCCCCCCTCATGGGACCCCTACCTAAGTGGGCCATTTGGCTGCCTAGGTTTCTTGGTGCACCAAAAATGCCTATTGCGTGGAAGGCATTGCCTCTCAATGCAGTCTTAAGGCCTTCAGATATTTTATAAAAAAATTTAACATTTATATTTTTTAACTATTATTACTCATTATGTTAATGAATCATTAATGTTTTTAACTATGATTTGAAGCCAGTTTGTTTTTCTTGTTATGCTAGCATGTCAAATGTATCAAAGAGAAAATATGGTCAATTTCACTAATAAAATATTATTTAAACAATCCATTTGCATTTTGAGGGCTATCTTGCAAACACTTTCATTTAAATAATACATATACATTATCAATTATTTCAATCCATTTGAATGTATCACTTAAGGAATCAATATTCAATAGTGTTATTCCCATATTCTAGCATGATGGGGTCAAAGAGGAAGCATTTTAGGGAGCCCTAACTTCATCACACCTAAGCCCAAGAGCGCGAAGTATGTTACGGAGCCCTAATTTAGATTTTTCTAAATTTATTTCATTCCATTATTTAGCACTTATTATTAATTTTTTAAGCTAGCCACATGCAACTAGAATTTGTAGCACATCCATGCACAAACACATACTCTCTAACATATTAACATACATATAATTTTCTATCGGCACAATCCTTGAACCTCCTTTAGGTGCAAGTGTTAGTATATTATATTCCTCTCTCTATATAGAATTGTCTCCCCCTCGATCTCTCTTTCTTTTTCCTAATCTCTCGAAAGAACAATTAAACTATTAATTTTTTTATATATTAATTTAATTTGTTCTATATAAGAATATATTAATTATTAATTATTAAATATAATAATTTTATATTTATATTTAATATTTTTTATTATAGAATACAATATATAATAATAAATATAACTATATTATATATAATTTAATCTTATTACTATTATATTAAATATATATAATATATTAATTATATTTTATAGTATATATATTATATTAATTTTTTATGATTAAACAAATCTTAAAATTTCATCATTTTTTGTCATTTTTTTGGTTGCTTTTCACCATTTTGTGCTACTTTTCCCACCACTATTGGTTCTTGCTCCTCCAAACTCTTCCTCGCTAGTATTGACCTTTCACTTCTCCAATTTGGTGAGCTACAACCTAAAAATAAGGTTTAGAGCGATGGTTTTAGAGTATGTTTATTAAATTGAAAATTACCGCCAAGTTCCTAATAATGTGCACATTTAGGTTTTGACATTACAACATCTTTTACACTACATAGATTGGTGAACTTTTATTTTATGGATGTCCATACCCTATTGCAAAGTTCCCATTTTCACGTAGGGAGGATTCTTGCAAAGGCAGAGTATATGCTGGCACAGGTGGTGAATGGCATTTTTTGTTTGGCGCAAACAACTTGAAAGCAGGTTTTGACATTCGTGTTTCACCAAAAATTGATGCTGAATCTTTGGAAAAATGAATTGCAGAAGAATGGGCTCCTACTTCACGCAATATGACATTTCATGTTTGAAGATCACTATTGAATATTTCCTTCACTCTTTACTATGTTATATGTCTGAGTTTGATGTATTTTTATGTTTAGTTTTGAGATAAAGTTATGTCAATGAGGGTTTGATCAATCTGTTGTTATGCTGAGATTAGTTTGCAGCAAGATATAATTTTATAAAATTGTGGAAAACCAAATCAATATGCATCTCAAGTAAGATACTAAGAAGGGATAATCAAATAAATAGTTTGTTAAATGCAAAAAAAAAAAAAATGTCTTTCTGCATTTAATTAGGGATATTCAAGTGGTTAATAAAATAGGTTAACTTAAAAGTACAAGCCTTTTTAGCTCATGGTAAAAGGACGAGAAATTTTCCCAAAATCTTTTGTAAATAATTCAGGTGGTGCAAAATAATTGATAGTTCTCCAACATTGCAGGGTAGAGGTGGCTTGATATTGATTAACAAACAATCACTACCTCTCTTGAGTATATACATTATTTGAATGGGCACTTGATGCTGGAGCTTTTTACTATTCACTCAAATCCAGGTATGTAAATTGGTGTTATTTACTATTAGGCATGTTTATAGATATTTTCAATCATATTCTAATGGATGAATCAATCAAATCAAAGCTATCTACATAGATTTTATTGGATCCTTGTTCCAAAGCAACAGGTAGGCAAGATGTTGAAAAAAGTTGCAGAGTTTGGATTCACACCTGCCAATACAATATCCATACAATATCTACATTATGTGCTAAATTACAGAATACATTCTGCATACCCATACAATATCTTTCCCCAACCCAACCCTCTCCTCCAACAACCCCTCACTGCTAATAAACAAATAGCCCCTACTCTAAAATGGGAATACCCTATTCATTACCTACAATAGTTACATTTCCCAAAAATGGGAGACACAACAAAAATCCTATTTTTAGAACTGACAAGAAAGTGGGAAATATTCAACATTAATTTGTGTATCATACATCAAGAAGGAATTCCAAAAGGCACAATTTTATTTTGATTCATGTAACCTTGTTCAAGATAAATCTATCAATTTTCTCTTCATTAATATAATAAATTTTGCATTTCTCTGCTCCTAAATTTAAAATATAACTGTAGATTATCAAGCCTTCAAAATATTGAAAAAGTGGTTATCTTTTTCTCAGTGATGAACCTTATAGAAGGTATATTGTTGATTCTACTTATTTCTTACTCTTCTTAGCTACATATAATCTCTAAACCACAAGAATCTCTCTCAATCATACCAAATTTAATAATGAATTAATCATTATCCATCAATAAATTCCCATAACGGACATCTGTCCCTTCTCATTCTAGAGGAGGGTTCAGATTTTAGGTTGTTTCTTTCTTCTAAAGGTTACAGGTTGTTACTAAAATGTAAATCCAAACTAAAAATATACTGAAGAAGCCACATTTCCCTTTTCTCAGTTTTCCAATTACTATTGATTTAGTATGTAGATAGATTATAGTTATTGGATCCCAACTCTAATATGATCCCCATGGCCTGTACTGGCCCAGAAAGAATACTATAGTTAAAAAGAGGAAATTATAGATAAATGGCAAGATAACCCCAATTATCTAATTGATAAGTCAATTTGAATTGGAAGGATGTGGGTTGGAATTCTAACTTGGGCACTAAATTTAGGCCTACTTCTTTCTTCCAACAAGCTATGGGATTCCCTAAAGTATCGATTTTACTTATTGAAGTATAAAATTTTGATTGAATTATGAATTTATAATTTTTTTTCTACATTGGTTGTGGTTTAGGTACTAGAAGGGAAAATCCTGACTACTTACTATAATAGATGTGGATCCAAAGTCATCCTCTTATTCTAAGGTAATACATCATTTTCTTGTAGCTCATCTAGGCGATGAGTTGCATCACTCTAGATGGAATGCATGTAGCTCTTGCCACGGGGATCCTTCTACTCAAAGGTGCTACCTCATCTTACCATCACTATTGTAAGTGGATTTTGATGGATTATAGTGAAATTCATGTTGCCACAAATGTTCTTGTGTGAACTTGTGAAGAGCATGTAAAAGGATTTGTTGAAACATTTAAGAAATGGAATTCCCCTTTCTGATTTCTTATTGTTTTGATTAAACCTTAGAAAGGTTATGTAACAATTTCCTTTGAGAATCTAATTGCTAATTGTTTGGTTTTCAATTCACATATGAGCCTAGTTTCAATGATACAAAATATTCCTTTACATGCATAATACAAAAACTGTAGTCTTCTGAATTTATGAATAACATGAAACTTCATGTGTAGGTCCTCTCATATCTATATTATTGATACAAGAGACAATCCAAGGGCACCAATCCTTCAAAAATCCATTGAGCCAGAGACTATCTTGGAAATTTTTTTTTGGCTTTTCCTCATATTGCTCACTGCCTTGCATATGGAGACATTTAGATCTCATGTATGGGTGACAAAGATGACAATGTAGAAGGTGCCAATTTCTTGCTTTTGGATTCACATTTTAATGTGAAAGGAAGGTAATATATCCAGTTTCAAAATTATACATATCACAAACATTTATGCATTGCAATTCATTCTAGATTTAGGACTAATCACTGTTCCAATCTAGTTTTCAATTTCTGAAGTACTTTATATGACATATGGAGTACATGAAATTGCTTTTAGGTACACTCTTCTTGGCATCAATATTTTTTATTGCCATTTCTCAGGCTATTTTATTTTACATTTTAAAAAATAATGCATCATGAAAAATTAAGAATTATAGAGTACAAGTGGAAGCAAAAATTCTCTGCATAGATTTCCTGACATCACTTGGACATTGGCATCTAGTAGTATTTGAGAAACTTGAATCTAACCAGAAAAGAAAATATGAATTGTGGTAAGCCAATTCAATACAAGAGGAAATAAATTAAATAGTATACAAATTGACAATGAAATACAAGAGTATTAATACAAGTTACTAGAAAACATGGAACTATTTTTACAATTTTAGAATATAAAAATAAAAAATTGACATTTTTATGACATGAAATTATGATGTTCAATTCATAAACCTGTAAACAAGTAGACTGATTTAGGATTGAATGATTGTGTGTAGTAGCTATATATTGTACCATGTGCCAACTTGAGTCCTTTACAAGGTAGTCGATGAAAATGAGATAGAAAACAGGTAGATCTTGATGCTTCCAACTAGTTATTTTTCCATGTTGTATCCTTCAAAACAAAGCAACATTTTGACTAGATGCAAACTTGAAAAGATAGTTGAAAGATAGTGTTTTTGGAGTTACTAGTAGTAACATTTATCAATCAATGAAATAGTCAGTGTTAGCAAGAAAAGTGGGTCATAGACCAAAGTTATGATCCCTAGGAATTCTTAAGAGTTGTATTTATACCTCAGTGATAGAAATAATAGAATAGTCAGAGGTTATGCACGACAAAATATTATAATGTGGCACTTAACAAGAATAAGATATATATTAGATAGCAATAAAATATCAATTTGAATTATCACCAATAATCAATGTTGCAGGGAGATGCATTTCTAACCCCTTGGGACATCTCTCGGGGACTAGGACGTGTTTCCCATATAAGAAACACATGTGGAGACATCCTTGCTTCCAGAAAAATCCCACCCATGTTTCCTCAAGTTCTTAGTTAAAAAATAAAAATAAAAAACTCTACATCATGTGGTACAGGGGTGATTCAATAACTAAAACCTATAGTTTGACTATTTCACGGGTGGTTTTTGGCTTTAGAGTGGTTCTAATGATTTAAACCAATGTTTTGACTGGGTTTAGAGTGGTTTTGGTGATGGTTTTGGTTCAAATATTCACCATTTCAACAAGTTGTGTATCATGAATTCTAATTAAACAAGATGGCTTATTCTAACTCTAAATCCCTTAATTTGGAAAATATTCTAATAAAAAAAATGGTATCTCCAAGTACCCTCGTCTCCTACTTTTCAAAAATAGGCGTAATTGAATTCCATTATCACATCTAGTCTTAGTTATTAGTAGCAGATCATGGCAATATATTGTTATAAATTGTGAGATATCAGATCCCATGGTATTGGCCACATTTTTGATGAAAAAATATTGAGGTTTCTAGCAAAAATGTGTTGACTGATATTTTCCTACAATTTACTGATTTAGTTTGATATTTCCTTTCCCTTATTCCCACATATTCACAAATCTTCTGTGTTTTCCATTTTAATCCAACTTTTTGAAGATAAGAGGTAGGGACCTACACTTTTTCCTTGCATTTGAGGTTTTTTGGGAACTGTTTCTTTTAATAAGGGTCTAATTTGAGGGCATTGATCTAGGTATTTCAAAATTTGAAAGATTCTATTTTCTTTTATTTTAATTTTTTATTAAAACTAAGAACTGTTATACATTTGCTTTATAACTAATACTGAAGTTTGCTAGATGTTACTTTACATATAACTGTTGTAAGAACTAAGAAGTGTGTCAAACTTGCTTCGTTGATGAATTCTAGCTTATGTAATTTTGATTCTCATTGACTTCTCTTTGTCATTTGTGAATATCAGGATAAGACCTTTCTTTCTTTTTCATTGATTGTTATGCTTTGGGAAATGAAAGTTTAAAGAAGTGGTTTAATTTCATAAATTTGTTCCTCACCATAAATTATTTTCAAATTTTAATTGATTAAAGTTCATTCTTGTTTGAAACACTCATTAATATATCCCTTAATATAATGCTATGTGCTTGATACATCTTTTTTATAGTGCCTTATTTTGTGGGATTTAGACAAGTATCATTATGATTCATTCTTTTGAATCTTGACAATGTAATTGATTATGTCATCTGTGTACATCTAGATAATAACTTCATTTTTATATCAATATATATGCCCTTGTAAACAACAGTTCAGAGAGGTTATACCATTATATTGTTTTATCTGGTAACATTAAGCTAAAATTATGAAGCCATAGATTTGTTTTAAACATTTTTCATAATCAAAGTAGATTCTTGTCGAAAAATGTATTTTCACATCCTTTTAATATTCCCTTGTCTTACTTGATAGCCACCTATGAGGGAGTCCATGCCTTATTGTGTAGGATTTGAAAGAAACATCGTTATGACTTAATCCTTTTCTTGACTGATAATGTCTTTCCTTTCAAGCTCACATGATATTTGTCTATATCTATACTTCAAAATAAAATGCTTGATGCCATAGCCTAAAGGTGAACTAATTTTTGCAATGGAAAATACATACAAAAACTGAAGTCATAATATTATTATCTTTGGAGGACTTATGTAAATGTTTCACAATCTATTGGTTTAATGCCATCCATGAGTTCATTTAATTTGCATATGTATAATCTATGCAGATTTGCATGGGCATTGAGGTTGGCTGGTTTTTGAACTGCTTTGATAGAGTCACCTATTTTATGTACTTCAACCCATTTGGAGCATTCTAGTTTCTGCATTGCTTGTAACTGACGATGTTCTTGTTTCCTCTATAGAGAGAATTTTTCCTTCTAATATTGAGAAACTACCTCATATTCCAGGGTGTTGATCTCACTGGTGCCAACTTATCAGGTGCTAATCTTGAAGGAGAAAATTTGAAGGTATGATATATGACAAAAAAAAGCTACATTTGTTTGTATATATTTCATTAATGATTAATTGATATGCTAAGTTGTTGGTTCTGGTATGGGATCGGGTATGGGTATAGGGTTCAGGTATGCTAGTACAACACTTTTTTTTCTTGGGTACAGCTGTATTATATATATCATACATAATTGAAAATTTATTTGATATATCATATAATAATAATAACATTTGAATCTATGATAGTATGATAATTCATCATTGATCAATGGTAGTGATAAAGATAATATTAATTGTCAATTGATAGTTCAAAATTTTAATATTATGTCATATATGTTCAAGACTCCAAAGTCAAGATTCAAATGAAAATCATTCCAATTACAAAATGTGAAAATAATATAGTAGAATATTTGTATTTTGGTCTTCAATCTTCTATCAAAAGTATCTAGATCAAAGTAATCTCTTGGTTCAACATGATTTGAACCACAAGCTAATGCAGTGCCACTTCCACTGGGTACATTATGTGTAGGAACCTCATCATCTTCAGCACTTTGACAAACTCTACAATAGATGCATCCAAGTTGGCACATTGAGGGGTTATATCCCAATTTTTTGTTTCCCTTTCCTTGTATCCATCTTCCTTATGTGATAGGAGATGCAAGTTGGAATGGATATAGATAAAGTCTTCTAATTTTTTGTAGCCAATGATTGAGTAGATAAAGGAGCATATACTTCAATTATGCTCAACCGAAGAACTTGTAACCCCTTGAAATTGGAGAGAAATTCAATACAATTTAAAGATAAAAAAATACAAATTAATGGTAAGTACTAAGAATGTAAAAAATAAAAAATGCTTTACTTGTGATAGAATTTTGTTTGCAAAAGGCTAGAGGAACAAATAATATTGTCCATGGAGATACCACCATGTATGAGAATATTCCTTGTATTGGTCTTGAAGAGCACAAATACTACGATCTCATCTTGAGATGAACTTTCCAAACTCTTTCTTAACATTATCCACCACTTTTGGATTTGAAAAGATTCTTCAAAATGCTACCTTATTTCCATTAGCAACTTCACTATCTCTATATGGTGCAATTCTCCTTGGAAAAAAGGTATGTTTGTGCTATAATATTTAGGGGATAATGCATATGCAAGGAGATGCAAGGGTGTGTTCATCTTGTTCCAACGATCATGAATGACTTTTTCCACACATTGGAAAAATGTTTCTTCAGGGTCATTCTCCTTGTATGCTATTATGACCTTTATTTTTTTCTATCGTGGAATTGGGCCATCATAAATTTCTCCCAAGCATGGTCAATCTATATCAAAAACTTGATCATATGCATTATAGGTTTGATGAAACTCAAGATAGTCCACATGAGGGCACCAATTATCATTTAGGATCAATGACTTGACCTTTTGGGCCCTCTTTGAATTTGATTGCTTTCAAATAATCCTTTGGTGACTAATGATCATGGTGCCCAATGCCTCTTGCATCTTCAAAATTCATCGCAAAATGATTATGTGATGCAAATCGGGTCTTAGGAATCTAATGTTGTGTAAAAATAAGTAAATAATTATGACAAATTAAATTTAAAATAAATTTTATTTACCTTCAACAACTCCAAATTTGAGAAAATTCTAAAGATCCTTGTGACATATGATGGTTTGTCACAAACATTTGAATCTCCTCACCCTTAGTGTATATAGTTTTCACCCACTCTATTTGAGTACCAATCCATTGCATCACCAAGTTAAGGGAGTGTACAGTACATGGTGTCCAAAAGATGTGTACCTTTATGAAATCACTTGTTGCCCTACAATTTTTCACATTGTCTATAAAAACTTGGACAATGTTATGAACACCCACCATCTCTATGGAATTTGTTATGGCGTAAAATTGCACCCTAGTGCAATTTCCCATAACACCACCCCTACTTTAGCCTTATAAATTGATAATGATAAATCCCACATCCTAGGCATTCATTCTTGTCTGTACCTTGTCATTTTTTGTCAGTGTGAGAATTTTGACTGGAAGTTGAATGAAAACTGAGAGCAACTAAAATCCTTCCTAAGAAAAGTTCCCTTTCCACTATAACTGTTGGTTCTAGTGTCTCCTTCATTTTTTTCTGGCATCTCCTCATTTTTCATTTCTTGATAGAGAGCTTTTGAAGGATGTGCAAGATGTTCTTCAATCTCAACAATCAATGTTGAGATAAAATGGAATCATTGCTCTTGCAAATAAGGTGCTAAATCATTTATCCTTGAAGGAGATTTATGTGCATGAAGAAAACTTAGGAGGTCTTCCAGAATATTCTTGGACCCCTCATCTATGGTATCTTTTATTTGACTAACCTTAGTTCCAAAATAAGCGTTAAGGCGACCAAACCAGTCTTCATCATTTTTCATCATAAATCTAAAACTCAACCCGGATAAATTGACACTTTTTAGATCCACTCTCTTGATAAGCCAACCCTCAATAGTAGTTAATTTTTGAAAATTGATTTCAACATCTTTGTAACTTACCAGAGATGTAACTATGGCTTCAAGGCATTTACCAACCTTAACTCTCTCACGTAGATCTGCAAATCCATCAACTATTATTTGTTTCATCCTACTAAAAATAGGCTTTCAAAAAGTTCATCCCACAGACTCTTTGAGTGCTTCAAAACAATCTCACACATGCATTGTCATGGAAACTCAACATTTGAACCAAAAACCATTTTTAGCCACTCCAATCTCCCTTCAAATGCATCCAGATTGTCCAATGTTTCTTTGATCAATGTTCATTCTCTCTAAGTTCCTTGCCACTTTTCAAAAAGATCAAGCAAATACTTCCCGTAGTTTCCATTCAAGCAGAGAGAATATCATCTGCACATGTCTCAAGCCACGCTAAGAAAGAATTTGATATAAATTCGCTCAGCAAAATCATCATGGTATCTTGTAGCTTCTCTCTATGAGATTTCCACAATTGCACCTCATTGTCTGGGTTTAGAATCCCACCAAACAACTATGATCTAGGTGGCACTACCAACATAGTCTTATAAAAAATAGGCAAATCGTTTAGAACCTCCAAGAAGAGTTCCCCAGCCTAACATAGCGTTACCTGTATGACTCTTACCACATTACATAAAATGGAACTGACTACCCCCACCTTATCAAGATATTCTGGAGCTATGAGGAGTTCCCCCCAATGTAGTAATGTTAGGCCGATAGTGTTCTACCTTGAATATAATATTATTCCGGGG
Organism: Sequoia sempervirens; assembly: GCA_007258455.2. Classification (NCBI taxonomy): domain Eukaryota; kingdom Viridiplantae; phylum Streptophyta; class Pinopsida; order Cupressales; family Cupressaceae; genus Sequoia; species Sequoia sempervirens. The sequence goes on along the minus strand of VDFB02252616.1, from coordinate 109,351,946 downwards.
CTCATCCAAAAGTTGTCCCTATTTTAAAAATGATGGAAATGGCTCACATCTCTCAACAATTTCTCTTGCAAATAATGTTAGAGATGAATTTAGATGCGCGCGGTGGCAATCAAACATACTTGAAGTTGTCTTATCTTTAACAACTCTAATAGTTGTAACAAAAATATGTTTAACAAAACCAAATGCAATTGCTAACTTTTTCACTATGGTAGCAGATAAATGATTCTTTATACCCTACTGCCTTCATTTGCCAAGCCAATTTATCCTACTTTGCATAGCTCTTCCATGTTTGTGGATGTGATCTATCTCCTACGGCCTTCAATCCAACTACATCTAGGTATCTTTTTAATTCCTCTATCTTTCATCAATCTCTTTACTTTTTGAACCTCGTACATATGTTTTAGAGAAGAACATAAGTTGCAGCATTTTTAAGATCCAACTAAAAAAGTAGTGTTGTTGGAAATACTCAACCTATATTCATATATGATCCACATGTACCACAGATTTAACTAGCATCTTAGTAGTAAGGGTTATCGGATGGTAGGTGGATCTGTCAAGCTGTGGAGCTGTAGTATTGCAGTTGAGAATGTACTCTTGTGACTAACATTATTTTGCATTTGAGAATGTACTTGGAGAAGTAGAAGAATATGATTATTTTCCTTAAGTACTTATTTAAAAGCTTCTCCATACAACCTTTCTCTTATAGATGTGCTCAGTAAGCCTCAAAATCTCAATAGTAGATGGATTTAGAGGTTGTTAGACCAATATATTATTTTTTATGTCATTCATTGCTTGGTATCCTTCACTATAGTAATACTAGAGGAAGCCCTCGGTCTAGATTTCTTAAGTTGTGGACTTATGGTACTTGAGAACATACTAAAGAAGTGCAAAACTATTAGTTTTTTTTATCGAGCATTGAATTAGTGGTTACCTGAAAAACACTTTTATGATGATATACACTAGAAGTCCCTAAGAGAAAATTTGCTCATTTGGATGTTTCCTCAAGGAATACCAATCTAATTGATGTAATGCTTTTCCCTATTGGTTGTTGGCAATCCTCCATTAGTAATACTGCAGGATTTGTGGGTAGTTAGATTTTTCAAGTTGGACTTGTGGCATTGCATTTGAGAGCATATCATAGATCTCCCCTTCAACCCTATAGATGATAGTTATACTATCAATATCTCTTCCTTGTTATATTGGGTCCAGTAAGACTGGTATACTAATTTTTATAACTTTCCTCATTGATTATTCTCCACTTATACTGGATGACACCTTTTGGAGGTGGATCTACCAAATTGTGTACTTGTGGTTATGTGTTTGAGAACATACCGAAGAAGCAAAATATTGGTCAATTCTCCTACATAATCAATAAGGAGTGTGCTTTAAAGTCCTCTTCTAGAAATTTTGCATCTTTGTTTATTGGATTTTGGAAGACAAATATGCTAGTTATTTAATAGTTTTCCTTTTCTTCTTGGGTATCCTTGACTAGCAATATATGAGGAAGCATCTGGAACATTTGGAAGCATTTTAATAAAACCCCACTTTGTGCTTTTATCTTAACATTTTCCAGTTTATATTTATTCCAACATTTTATTAAAATCTTCTTTGACAAATATTCATCACACTTTAATGAAATAAAACCATGCTTCATACTCCTGCCGCAATTTTCTTTTTGCCCTATCAGAGAGACTCAATCTTAACTACAGTTGAAATTTAATTCTCTTGTCGATATGCTTCATCAGGCTATCGGTGGGACTCATATTTCACTTTTGTCGATAATAAATCCTCTCACCGATGAATTTAAGTGATGTCGGGCTATCAGTGGGACTTCAACATTACTCCCACCAATATTGGAGAGTTTCTCTTATGCTTCATTCACTCAATGAGCTTTAGGGTTTTCTTTCCTGTTCTTTCTGCAAGCTTTCTCTTCTCATGTTTTAGATAGTGCTACTCTATTAACATTTAAATATACTTGCTCTCTCATTTGCGAGATTATTGTTTCACGTCTCAATGAGAAATCTGAAAATAAGCTTCCATGTGTTGTTTAATGCATTGCTTTTATTGGCTTTCTTGAATTATC